>JAVSCE010002648.1:0-469519 GCA_032199065.1 Smutsia gigantea
AACTTCACCTTCTTCTGGTACCTGAATGGGATGTGCGGTCATGAGAGAGTCAGACACACTGAGCATGGTGGGGACCCAGGCATCCCGGTCCCCCCGGGAGGTGAGAGTACCAATGGCCTCATTCAGCACATCCATGCCTGGAAGGACATTCCCACCATGGTACTCCCAGACATAAAGAAAGAGGGGATCTGCAAGAGGTGTCTAGGCCCCTCACTGACTTGGTATTCAGAGAGATGGCAGCAGAATAGCTGGGGGATGGGCTTAGAGTCCTGAGTTGGGAAGGGCAGGACCTTCCCCTTACCTCATGTAGCCCACTTAGGACAGCCCACTCATTCCTCACCCATGGCCTTGGTGACTGGCAGGGTCCCCACGTACAGGGCCTCATACTTCTGGGCAGCCTGGCTCACCGCATCCAGCAGCTCCACTGAAAGACACACACACCAAGTTAGCTGGGGCACTCTCAACAAACCCTCTCCCCACCCTTCTGAGAGCTGCAGCCAATAGAAGAAAGGCCACGGATGCTCCTCTAATTCAGGGCTTGGGATCCCTGGGACCAGGCCATGTCACAAGTCCCATAACTCCAGGGAAGTACTAAAAACCCAGGGCCTCCTCCCCACCTTTCACCAAAGTAGCCCGTTGCTGCAGTGCAGCGCCTGCCTCCCCATACCTTGCCGTGGCAGGTCTCCAGGAGAGATGGGGTCTAGAGAGCAGCAAGGGGAATCACCACTGACCCCTACTCGCTCCGACAAGATCTGAAACCAGCAGGGAGAGGGGAACTGAGGGAAAGGAACCAACCACCTTGCCCCACAACCTTGGCAGCCACAGACCTAACTCCATACCTGCATTCCCTGCCCCTTACCTGGGCACAGAGCCCATGTAGGGCACTGGCAATAGCCTTGGCAGGAACATCACAACGAAACACATGGCACTTGAGCATACAGCTGTCTTTGTCACCCGCCACAAAAGCGAAGTCCCTGGCAGGGTCAGAGATTGGCGCTGCGGCAGAGGCAGAGACCGGGCTGGGTAGAGGCTGGGTAAGGGGAGGGGCAGGAGCAGGGGTCTGTAGTGCCTGCAGGAGGCTGGAAAGACAGGCAAGGGATATGGCAGAAATGGGACAGGGTGGTCAGGGCTGGGGCTCGCCACCTGGAGGTCACTTACCGGTCACTGTTCCAGAAGCATGCGGGAGCACAGGAGAGAATCAGCTCAGCCTCTCAGGGTCTCCCTATCCGTCCCTGCTGAGCTGGGCCCACCCTCCCCAACCAAGGCTAGACCAGGCAGGGGAGGCAGAGCTTGGGTCCATGTCAGAGGATCTGTGTCCAGGGGTTCAAGTACAGGGGATCAGCATCAGTGGGGATCACAGCCTGCAGGGTGGAGGGAGGAGCAACTCTCACTTGGGGGGATGTTAGAATCCTCACCGGCCCTTGGAGCTGCCCACACCCCATACACGGATGTGCACCAGAGGCTGACAGTGGATCAGACTGTGGTCCAGAGGATTCACCAGACTCATGGCATCCTTCTTCAGGATCATCAGCATGTTCTGGCCCTGCCAAGGTCAGCCCAGAGCTCAGATTAAGGTGGTTGCCATGGGGAAAAGGCAATTCGGGGACAACTGTCTGCTGGGCCCTGGGCTTGAAGGGCCAACCAGCTCACCTCACCCCAGGCACCATCTGGGTCCTGGCTACAGCTGCGGGTCTGGGCCAGCTGCTGGATGCAGTTATTGACTGCAATACTGCTCTTCCCTGGTACCAAGTCCTCTTCAGGTACCTCTACCCAGCCCAGGGAGCGGACTGCAAAACACTGACAGGTTGGAGGAAAGAACAGGAGGGCCCTGAGTGAGCAGAGGTGGAGTAAGGTGGGAGGTGCCACAAGCCCCACACATATAAACCTCTGGTATCTCTCCCCTTCTCTGATCACCTCTGCTCAGCCCAATCCCACCCCTGACTTTCCCTTGGAACACTCCCCACACACATACACACCCCAATGCCCTGGGTTGGTCCTCAGGCCCAAGTCACTACCTTAGCCCCTGGCTCCATGCTCTGGATGTAGGATTCCTCACCATACCAGGACAGAGAGTTACTGGAACAGAGCAGAGCTGGTAAGGGGACCACACGTCCCACAGAAGGGACATTGGTAACTGTATCGCAGACTATTTGATGGGCATGAGTCCCCAAATATAAAATCAGAGGGTGACAGAGCCCAAGACATATTAAAAAAACATAACATGGAATTTGATGAAAAATTCAGGACACAGGACATAGAATAAAAGTTGGAAACATAGAATAGGGTCCATAACGTGGACCAGAGCCTCAAATTGGGACAAGAGGCCCTAGAACACAGGATACGAACCCCCAGAGAGTCTACCATAGTGGCCAAGGTCTAGAACATGGTCAGGACCCAGAAAACAGAAAAAAAACTTAGCAAAAGACAGAATTTTAAAAAAGGACAAAACTCAAAATACTGAGAGAATCAAGAACATGGGACAAAGACAAGAACACAGAATGTGGCTCCAAACATGTGTTCTGGACAGAGCCCAGAACCTGGGCTGGAAAGCAGACTGTGGGTCCAACTTCTGAGCACCATGGAACCCCAAGCCTTTCATTTTTGCCTGGCCTATCCCTGTTACCTCCGGTCCAGTGAGCTCTCCAGGCTGGAGAAGGATCTCCCCTTGGGGGGCCGAAGCCCCCAAATCCCTTCCGTTCTCTGTAGAGAGAGGGCTAGGTCAGTGTGGCAGCAGGCCTATATCCACACATGGACTCAGACCCCCTCCTCACACTCCACCTACCGTGCCTGGGTCCTCTGCATCCCCTGGCTCCCAGGTTGGGCGATGCCACTGGGTGCTACCACTGGGTACATGCCAATAGTAAGTACCTGCAGCATCTCGGATCTTCCTCCAGCCAGGGGGCAGGCCTGGCTCCCCCTCCAGATTCTGGTCCCCCCACAAGTCATCTACAGGAGCATGGAATGGGGAGGAGGACGACGGGATTGGCGGGCATATACGTGGGTTCAGAATAACAGCCTGTCATAACCCTCCCTCCATCCCAAAGAGGACAACCCTTAGGTTGGAGGTCCATTCTGAACGTCCAGGCTCCCAATCTTGGATATTGCAGTGCAAACATTGGGATTTATTTGTCCCTTGGTCCTCACCCCGAGACGAACCTCCTCTCCCTATCTTTGAGCCTCGGGATAGCCCTTCGCCCTCCCTCGTACCCCCTCAGCTCCCGATCCTCCCATCGGGGCCCACTGTGCACAACCATCGCAGTTGACCAGAATGATGGCCAGCATGTAATCCTTGCCCAGCATTGCCCCGGCCTCGTCCCTGCCGGCCTTCGCCAGCCCGCACGCTCAGCCCAGCTCGTCCTCCGCAGGTGCTGCGCCTTACAGGCCCAGCCTCTCTGCGCCGGAGTCAAACGGCCAGCCGGCGCAGCACAAATATGGGGCGGGGCACGGGCTGGGTCCCAAGAGCGGGAAGGACAGGCCTGAGCAGCACCGCCCGCCGAGGGGTGGGGCTTGTAAACGGGCGGCTGGAACCCCAAGTAGGTGAGCTTCTCGGTGCGCAGCTCCAGGGCAGATGCACTGTCGCCAACGTCACCGCGCAAACATGAGCTCATCAAAGGGCGGAAGACCCGCGAGCCGAAAGTGCGCGGCGCACACACGCGCACGAATGAGATCATCGCGCCCAGATCGTATGCGCGCGCGCACACGCATCCTAGGTCTCGAAGGGAGGGGTCACGAGGGGGCATTTGCGAAAAGGAGACCGCCCGGCCTCGGCCGCCAGGAAAACGCCTCTACCCTTTTCAGAAAAATGCCCAGGAAGTTCTTCCGCCCTCAGTAAAGATGGCCGTAACACTTGGCTGAGGAAGGCGGGGCTGCGCCTGCGCAGCAAGTTCGGCGGGGAAGATGGCGGATGACAAGGTGAGTGAATGTGGAGGTTAGCTGCAGTCTGGGTGGTCTTCACATCTTTTTAGTGCTAAGAAGAAGCACAGTGGAGCGACTCGTGGTCGGGGGCAAGAGGGGTGCCCCTTATTTCCCTTAGGGCTGACTTTTACTCTTGTTGATTCCTTCAACAGTGGGGAGGGAGCGGCGGAGCACGGCGAGGCAGGAGGAGCCGGGGATTCGCCAGGGGCCCCTCCCGAGACCATCAAGATCCTTAATTATTCTCACACACAAAACACATTCATTTTGACACACACCTCGCCCTGCTCTATTCCTTAGCCCCCGAAATTTCTCTCCCAGATACACGATATTTCCAATCCACACGGCTGAACCCCCTCATTCAAACACTCCCTTTAACACACACTGAATATCGTACTCACAAGCGATCAGAACCCCTCGGTTCATTTACCCTCACTCTTGCAGCCACCCCCGTATCCAGTCGCATATACAGTTTGGGATGGCCTTGGGAGAAAAGGGAAAGCCCGTGCAGAAATCAGGATTACCCCCAAACTGCCCAGGGAACTGCCTCAGGCCGTTCCTCACGCACTATCTGGAAGTTCAGCATCACTCACACGTTTACTAAGTACTGCTAGCCCCTTTGTTAGGCCTATGGACGCAGGAGACGAGATAGACTAGTCCCACTATCAGATAGCTTACAGTCAAGTCAGTAGTTATTACTTGATAAACCTAATTGAAGGTCCCTAGCTGTTCCTCCTGTCTCCCCTACCACTGTTTGCTATATAATATTATGTAAGTGTGTTGTAAGTCACTGATGCAGAGCCCATCTGTCATCCCTTCCTTGGCCTGCATGGGTTCTTTTACTTTTTGATGCCTTTCTTCCTGTACCACTGTTGCCTCAGGAAGGTTTCATAGGAAGAGGTTTCTCAGGCTCACTCCTTACCCATGACCGCAATCTGATACACTTGAGCAGGGGATGGGTCTGGGTCACCCTGCTGGAACTAGCCTCTCCTTTGTGCTAGGATTCTCTGCCCAAGCTTAAGGACCTGGCATTTCTCAAGAACCAGCTGGAGCGCCTACAGCAGCGTGTGGAAGACGAAGTAAACAGTGGTGTGAGCCAGGTAAAGCTGACTGCCCCCGCTCCCCTTAGGCTTTATTTGCCACTGTGCTTTTGAAGGGGTGATAAAGATGTATTCAGCAAATGGTTACTGCTGTCCTGTTCTCTGTGTCCCCAAGGAAAGTTTCCCTGAGAAAACAGCACTTAACTGGGATCTTAAATAGTAAACTATATAAAGAGGAGAGGAGGGGACATTCCAGGCAAATGGAATAGCATATATAAAGCCCTTGTGGAAGGTAGCAGGATGAACATGAGAGATGAAAGTTCAGTTAGGCTTCAGTAGTTGGGGAGCATGCCAGAAAATTAGGCTGGAGAAGCAGGCAGGGGTCAGATTCCTCTCTGTGGCCTTGTAGCAGAATTCTGTGATTGGAGCCTTCTAACTCCAGTGTTCTGAGATCGTGTGATCAGTATTCCTAGGTTCTTTTTATGCCTCCAGAACCTTGAGAAACTCTTCGGAGAGAATGTAGAGCTTCCCAGAGTAAAAAGGACAAGTAGTGGGATGCTCCGAGCCCCGCTTGTGTAGCTCCTAGGAGAGAAGGGGACAGGCTTGCTCAGTTTCCTCCTACATTTTCCTCCACAGGATGGCTCGCTCTTGTCCTCCCCATTCCTCAAGGGCTTCCTGGCCGGTTATGTGGTGGCCAAACTGAGGGCATCAGCAGTACTGGGCTTTGCTGTGGGCACTTGTACTGGCATCTACACAGCTCAGGCATATGCTGTACCCAATGTGGAGAAGACGTTGAGGGAGTATCTTCGGTCACTGCGCAAGGGGCCCGACTAGCTCTGGATCCTGTGGGGGAGGCAAGGTGAGCAGCTGGGGCCTGCAGGTAGAGGCCTTTCGACCACAGATGCGCTCTCTAGCTTCCACAGCTGTCACCCATTTGCCATCTCCAACTTGTCCGCCACCATCATCCTCGCTTCCCATCCTGCAGAGGGTGGACAGTGGCTCATCAGCCAGCACTCTGGACTCCTTCCCCCCATTACTGCATGGACTGGCCCCAAGACTGGCTTCTAGGGCCACCAGCCCCTTCCTCTTCCAGCCCTGACTGTGGAGTTTGCAGCTGTCTCTGATCTCAGTTTCTCTCTAGAGACGTACCACGGCTCCTCCCTCCTGGGAGCCAGCTCCATAACTTTATTTTCCCCAAACATGTCTCCATCCCTACTGCCCCCTTACTAGCTGTGCAAGCCGTTCAGGGTCAGGTTTAAGCATGAGTGTAGAGGACGGGGGTGTGCCAGGCCTGGGCCGTCCCAGGCAGGCCCACTGGATTCTCATGCTGCTCCTGTCCACTGCCATGTGTGGTGCCCATGCCCCATTGCTGGCGCTGTGCCATGTGGATGGCCGAGTGCCCTTCCAGCCCTCCTCAGCCGTGCTGCTGACTGAGCTGACCAAGCTGCTGCTGTGCGCCTTCTCCCTCCTGGTGGGCTGGCAAGCATGGCCCCAGGGAGCTCCACCCTGGCGCCAGGCTGCCCCCTTCGCTCTATCAGCCCTACTCTATGGCGCTAACAACAACCTGGTGATCTATCTTCAACGTTACATGGACCCCGGTACCTACCAGGTGCTGAGCAACCTCAGGATCGGAAGCATGGCCCTGCTCTCCTGCCTCTGCCTCCGGCACCGCCTCTCTGCACGCCAGGGCCTGGCGCTGCTGCTGCTCACGGCAGCAGGGGCCTGCTACGCAGCTGGTGGCCTCCAGGACCCTGGGAACACCCTTTCTGGGCCGGCCCCCTCCAGCAGCTGGCCGCACGTTCCTGCGTGTCACTCCACTGGGCCTGCTGCTTCTCCTCCTGTACTGCCTCATCTCAGGCTTGTCGTCCGTGTACGCAGAGCTGCTCATGAAGCGACAGCGGCTGCCTCTGGCACTTCAGAACCTCTTCCTCTACACATTTGGTGTGCTGCTGAACCTGGGCCTGCATGCCGGCGGCAGCCCTGGGCCTCCTGGAGGGTTTCTCCGGGTGGGCCGCGCTCGTGGTGCTGAGTCAGGCCCTGAATGGGCTGCTCGTGTCAGCTGTCCTGAAGCACGGCGGCAGCATTGCCCGCCTCTTCGCTGTGTCCTGCTTGCTCGTGGTGAATGCTGTGTTCTCGGTAGCTCTGCTGCACCTGCAGCTCACAGCCACCTTCTTCCTAGCCGCGCTGCTCATCGGCCTGGCTGTGCGCCTGTACTATGGCAGCCGCTAGCCCCCGACCACCTCCACCCTGACCCTGTAAACTGGGCGCCACCATCAGAGCTACTTTCCAGCCCCACTCCCACCTCCACCCCCAAAAGCCCTGTAAAAAGTGCCTTGTGAGAAAAGCTGGGAGGTGAGAGCAGCCAGGTCAGTCTCTAGAGGTGTGTAGATGAAAGGTTACCCCTGGAAGACTGGAAGACTGGGTTTGGTTAAGGAAACCTTTACCTGCCCCTCCCTCAGCCAAGTTCTCCCAGACCAGGGAATTGGGAGAGCGTCAATACCTATGCCTGAGAAATGACCCCATCGCTGATGGAGGAGGCTCCCTGCCTCATTCTAGATGAATGCATTTGCTTAAGTGGGGTGAGGGCAACAGTTGGCTTTCCTTGCTTACTGTGGTCACACCAGCAGACTGCTGCCCCCAGGCCTGGGGCTGGCTGCTCCAGCCTAGCTGTGGTACATGACTCCTCCCCAAAGGGTACTCACCCCCCAGTGTCATGCAGGAAAGCCCAGTTGTCACAGATCACACACCCATCGCCCAGGCCACTCTGCCAGCCTACCCCAGCTCTAGCAGCACTTGGAAGATGGTGCCCCTGCACTCTCCACCATATTACTCTGCAGCCTTTGTTCTGGAAACCTCAGAGAGGGCTGGGGCTTGAGTCATTTCAGGGAATGTTTCCCCTGGGCCCTGACTTAAGCCTCCACTCAACCTCTCTGCTCACCCCAAGGGCTCTCTTGAAGCCCACTGCTCCTCTGTGCTCCTAGGAGATAGCATCTATCCCACTCTGGGTCCTGCCCCTACCTAGCAGTGTCCCAGTCCCCGAAAGCCTAGGGAAGCTCTACACAGAGTGCCCAGGAACCAGGCACAGGGAAATTTGTACAGCTCAATCAGTGTCTCTAACTGCATAAGCAATAAAGTCTTAATAAATTGTTCTGGGGTGTAGGTACTTCCTACAATCACCTGTGATTATCCTGTGTGTTGTGTGTTGGCATATAGTTCCTCTCAAGCATAATTCCCTTCCCCTGGTGCCCTAAGTATCTTACTCCTGGGGTAATTCTTAGACTAGGCAAAAAGGCTGTTTACTGCCAGGAGCATTATTGGCTTTGAGGACTCCATGGAGCTGAGATTATTCTCTGTCAACAGAGCTCTTGAAACCTCTGAAGCACAAAACTCGGGCCCTGGGGAATTTGGAGGGATTTGGGGACTAGAAGGTGCTGCACCTAGAAAGACAAGCTAGTGTCTAGGCTAGAGAAGAGGTCTTAAGGACTCGGTATGGTTTTCTCATTTCCTCTGACTCCCTCACTGATATTCCTGCCTGTCATCTCTCCTTATGGTTGGTGGGATGTCAGGCCCTGTTCCTGCAGTAGAATACCTGGTAGGCTTGTAAAAAAAAAATGTCCCAGACCTATTGAAGCAGAATCTTACAGAGCTGAGTTTGGGAATCTTTTTTTCTCTTTTTTATTTACTTAAAAAAAAAAGCTTCCTAGGTGATTCTGATGCATAGTACAGCTTGTAAACCACTACTGTCTTCAGTGTAGAACCATAGCCAATAGGCTTGAATGAATTCCAGTTCTGTCACTTAGCTGACTGTCGTTAGGCAGTTACTTAACCTCTTCTAGCTTTAGGTGCTGTGTCTCTGAAATGGGAGTCAAATAGTACCTACTACTAGTAGGGGAGTGGAAAAACCTAAATGAAGTCATGGATATTAGGCACTCAGCAGGGACTGGCACAGTGAGACCGTGTTAGTGGTATTAATTATCCATAATGAAGGTTAGTTTGGTTACCGTGACCCAACTTCCTCTCCCTCCTAGGACCCTTAAGAGAGGAAACTGCTTCTGCAGGATACCTGGTCATCAGATTCTATCTCCCCAAGGCAGGGATCCAGCCTAGTCTGTACCCTGCCGAAGCTGCTGGTTCTGTGTGGCCAGGTTGATGGTGTCTTGCAGGACGCCAGCCAGCAGGCTGCAATAACGATGCTCTGTGGTCACAGCCTGCTCCTCCAATAGCTTCTGCCAGGCTCGGAAGACCTTTGGCCAGATTCAGAGATGCCTATCAGTCAGCCTGGGAACGAGCTCAAGGTGTGCCTTCTGTCCCCACTGAACTGCAGCATGTGGCATGTCTGAGCTCAGGCAGCCTGCATGTGCAGGTCATAGAGGGCTACCAGATCCTGTTCTGTGGTGTTCCGCTCTGCCTGGAGGGTCTCCAGCTGGAGTCTCAGCACCGTCTGCTCCAGGTGCCATCTCTGCCTCTCTTCTGAGACCTTCAGTCATAATACAGATTTTTTGTTCAATGCCACCTGTATGCCAGGCTCTGTTCTAAGCACTTCATGCATATTATCTTGTTTTACACAATGATAACCATATAAAGCAGTTGCCATTTTACAGATTTGGAAAGAGTGGATCAGAGAAATGACCTAACTTGCCCAAATGCACATGGCTAGTTAGTGCCAGAACTGAGATGACATGCCTTTCAGTGGTCCACCATCATCCTCAGGGTAAAGTCCAAATTCAGAGACTGGCACACACTGGTCTTTTTAGCCTTGCCTCTGACCATGCGCCTGCCAGGCCTCAACCAGATGCACAATTTGCATTACCCAAAAGCTATTTTGCCTTTGTCTCCCTCTGGACCTTTGCTTATACCCCACCTCCCCCCAACACACAGACACACACGTTTTTTTCTTAACTCATTCAAACAACTTATTACTGAGTGCCTCTATGTGATGAGCACAAATTGCCCTTGTGGAGCTCAGTCTACTGAATTCCTCTGACTGATTTGTCCTTTAAATCTCAGCTTAGATGACATCTTCTCTGATCCACTCCAGCCTGATTGGGTATACCTCCTTGTTCCCATAAGCCCCTGCTCCCCCCATCACAGCACTTAGCACTGAAAATTGCCTCATCTCTCCCCAACAAAACTGTGAGAGCCATGAGAGAGGGTATGGCCCAGGCTGTTGTGACTGACACACTGGCTCCCAGCCAGCCCCCAGCACAGTGCCTGGCCCAGTTAGAAGGCGCCTCAAATTTCCTATTTGACCCTCCCCACCTTTTCTCCAGCCACCAGTCCTTTGACTTGGTCACCTGCCACTACCTCCTCCTGTTCCAAACGCTTCAGTTCCTCTTGGATCCAGATTTGGTGCTGTTCTTGCAGTCTCTGTCTCTGGGCCTGGGCCAGGAAGAATTGCAGTGCCACATCTGGGGTCTGCCAGGACCTAAATGGCCTGGGAGAACCTACAGCCCGGACAGACTCAGAGGTCACAGTAGGAGAAGAGAGAGATTGACTCTGCCAATGGGTGCTGTGTAGGCCGTAAGGGTCCTGTGCCCCTAACTGACCCAGCAGGAAAAAAGCCCACTCCTATGCCCCTCCCTTAGGTAGCCCTTCTGGTCCTTTCCTGGCCAGAAGCTCCACAGTTCTCCCTGATGTTGGGGCAGGGTAAGCAGAAAACATATTAGCTGGGCTCTGCAACTGTTCACCAATAGCTTCCAGTTGTTCTGGGGTACATGAGGTACTCCCTCGTCTTGAGTCCCCGAGAGGATGCTTTTGGTGGGGCCCAGATCCTAGAGATGCTGTTCTGCCAGTGAAGGAAAATGCAGTTAAACACAACAAAGGTGGAGAAAACACACACACACACACACACACCCTCCACCCCAGAGGCTGGGGGACTGGCTGTGACTTCCTGTTGAATCCATCACCTGTTCAGAATATATTAGGGGTGGGAATTCATACCCTAAGGCAGCATGGGTTATGCTCAGGGCTTTAAAATCACACCAAGGTGTCAGCCTGTTCTTTTCTTAGCTGTATGACCACAGGCAGGTGACTATGGACTTTTGAGTTTCCATTTCCTCATCTGTAAAATGGAGCTGATAAAATATGTGGAGAACATGAAATAAGGCCCCCAAAACACTAAGAATTGGCAGGCACTGTTCAGTAAATGGGAGCTCACGTGTGTAATTCTCAAGGCCGGGGGCTGTAGGCACAACTTTCAAGTAATTATGAGAAGGGAGAAGGACAAGGAGGAGCTGAAAGGAAGCAGCATTCCAGCCACCGTGTGGCAAATCATGGAAGACAGCGCCCCCTTCTACACGAGAGAGGCAGGTCATGCGCCCTAAGGGGATGCAAGAGCACCACACTGAGTCTAAGGACTTGGAAGTGTTTGCACCTCTGCTGCCTTTGTTTATGCCAGTGACCCAGGGTTATTGAGAGCCATTCTCTCTGAGCCTGTTTGTCACCTAGAAAGTGGGTGCAATGTTGTCTTCCCTGCTTAAAATAATTCTGTGGCTTCCCCTTGAATTCAAGACCAAGTCCAAACATCTTAATACATTTACTGTCTTATATGACTAGGCCCCTACTTCACTCTCCAGTCTTTCTCTTTTTTTTAACTGAAATATTGTTGATATACAATCTTATATTGGTTTCAAATGTACAACGCAGTGGTTCATCCAGTCTTTCTCTCTTGACTCTCTTCCTGAAACTCTGTTCTCCAACAAATTGAGTCCCCCAAAGAGATCAAGCACTTGCTTCCTCTGAGTCTGCTGCTTATTTTCTGTGCCTGGCATGATCTTCATTCATTTTTTCTGGCCACATCCTTCAGGAATCAAGTTCCTCCATAAACTCTTCCTTCCGTCTCTTGTCAAGACTACCTTAGATGCCCCATAGAACCCTGTGTTGATAAGCCAGCCCTTCAGAGCCCTGATAATGGAGTTGTGATTGTTTCATCAGATTGTAAACTCTATGAGGACAGTGATTTCCCAGGGCCTACATAAGTGTTTGGGAATCAATATACTAATGAGTGAAGGGTGGGCCCCCTCACAGTGCTCTGTGAGCAGAGGAGAGGAAGGCAGGCATCAGTGGGGCTCCCAAGAGGTTGGATGAGAAGACATACCAGTGGTTCGGGGCACCCCTTTGAGCATCTGGCTTCCTGGGCACTGACTCCAGGCTTTCACCACCTATGGGGAGAGGGCTCAGGGTGGGCTCTGGCCATTGCTCGTCTGAGTACTTCCAAGCCTCAGGTTGCTCACCTGCAATTCTTGCAGAGTCCTGCCCAGCTTCCTGAGCCCACTCTGTCAGGGTGTCGCCAAGGAGGCGTGAATGCAGGCTCTTCAGGCCAGCCCGGCGAGCCCAGGATTCTTCTGCTGCATCCCACACGGAGGGCCTTGCCTGTTTCACTTGTGCCGTCCTTCTCGCAGCCCCCACCAGAGCGGCCTGCAGCAAGCTCAGGGAACTTCCTAGGAAGGGGAGACTCACAGTGAATCATTCCTTCCTCTGGACTCCAAAGCTGTCTATAATACTTTTAATTTTTATAATTTATAAAATCAGCTAACACCTATCAGACTTTTACATGTGCTTGATGGCATTGTGCTAAGGTTTTTCTTGGATTGCCTAATCCACACCACTCTCCAATGAGTCAGTGACTCTAATTTATGCTGCCTCCCCCCCACATTTCTCAGAGAGGACAAGCAACTTCCTGGTCAGTGGCAGAGTTGAAACTCAAGCCCAGTTCTGTCTGGCACTGAAGTCTGGCACACTTCTGTCCCTCACTGCTTTATCCTTGAGGGTGTGAAGTGCTCCAAATTATCTTCCTCATTCCACAGGGCCTGGTACATGAGGAAGTCTGGGAATATGTTGGTCTAATGAATGTGTGTTTGTTGATTTTACAGACAATCGGAAAGCCAGACTTTTTTTGCTCTTTTATTATGGCAATTTTCAAACCTATACAATATATAGGAAATCCATGTACTTATCACCCACCTTCAACAGTTATCAGCTCATGGCCGTTCCTGTTTGATCATACCATCCATTTGACCTCCCCCCAATCTCTGACATGATATCATTTCACAGAGGCCTGATTTTAAATGGGTGTGTGAAAATAGGAAGTGCCTTCCCTTTCCTGGGCCTCCCTTTCCTCATCTGTAAATTAAATCAGCCTTAAGAGGTTGTGGTAATGATGAAAGGTATTAGTCAGTGTAGAAATGCTTGGTAAACTGTTGAAGGCCTTTGAAGGGTGAGGGGTTGCTTTTATTATAGGCCCTGCCTTTCCAGACTTTGGCAGCCTTGCCATCCTGGGACCTTTCTGAATCCTGCCCCTCCCAAATGGTCAGGCTCTTTCTAAGCTGGGGTTGGGGCTGTGGCTGGTTGGGTGAGAGGGTGGGGTAGGCCTAAGGCCAGATCCCAGAGCTTCCCAAAGAACCCCAGGCAACTTTGAGGGTCCAGACGAAGACGAAGGCCACTGTTGTTGTTCCTTCCAGGAGCCATGAGACAATCCAGGGCAGAGAGCCCTCTGCCTCCTCACCAACAACCTCACCAGCCAATACCTGTAGCAGGGGGCAATCTCTGCCAGAGAGAAGGCGGAGAAAAGATGTCCTCACACCTCAATAATAAAAAGACAACCCAATTTAAAACTGGCTAAGTAAGGTGACAATCAACAAAATTGGTAGAGTATGGAATTCTGGGGGTCCCTCCCCAGAAACATCTGGCAAAAATGGTCAGAATCAAACTTACTGGAACTCTGGGAGATAGTCAAAGGTTTATGGCAACTAAGTGAATGCTTAACCAGGAGAAAGGCAACTTAAATTTGGTAAAAGATCATACTTACATCATAAAACATATGATGTTTTAACTTACCTAGCCCCAACCTACTCCCAAGCACAGAGGTGGTCATGAAGACAATAGCGCACATATCTGGTTACTTGGTTCTGTGGGGAGCAGATCATACCTTGTTCCCAAGGAATTGTTTGTTTGTTTTGACTGTCTGGGGATCCCCACCAGGACTGATGAAAGGGGTTTCCCATTGTTCTCTTATCTTGGATCTCTCTCAGGGCAGAACAACCATGCCAGAGGACAGTCCCTCAGAACACTGAAAAATGAAAGAACAGACAAAAACAATAGTTGGGAAAAACAACAGACATATGGAAAGACTGGGAGGAAAAGTTGGGAAGTGAGATTTTGGGTGAATAGGGCTTTGAAAAGTTCCCACATGTACTGGGGACCTTAGAAAGCCACAGACATGCCCAGAGCAGGATGCATGTTCAGGAAAAACCTGACAAGGCCATAAGCTTTCACCTTTAGCTGGTTTTTAGGCTGGGCACAGCAGGAGGTGAGGTGAAGGCAGAGCTGTAAATGGCCCAGCTAAGCAGAGAATGAGTGACCCAACACAGAGTCAATCTAGAAACCTGGAAATTTTTTTTTCTTTTTTCTTCCTTCTTTTTTTCCCCTCCTGCTCTTCCTCCTTCTTCTTTCCTTTTCTTTCTTTTTCTCTTACTTAAAAAATTATTTTTGTCCCAACAGTTTAAGTAATTTTGCCATGTCACTGTCTAACCACTGAGATAACAGAATGGAGACTTATGTGACCACTAACAATATGATCCTTGCAAAAAATTTGTTTTGAAAAGTAACTAAGCAAACAGATAGCTGCAGCCCACAACAAGCAACAATACAAACCCTGAAAAGGAGAGAGAATCTAGTTTTCAGAGTTACCACATTATCACATACAAAATGTCAGAGGTCTAAGGAAAGGAGGGCAGACTTAAGAGGCCAAGACAAATAGAGAATACAGTCTTTACAAAAAATACTAAAATTGTCCAGTTTCCAACAAAAAATTATTAAGCATGCAAATAAAGTATGGCTCCATTCATAAGAACAAGAAGAAATTAACAGAAACGGTGTCTGGAACAGACATTGGATTCACTAGACAAAGAATTTAATTCAATTATCTTAAATGTGCTCAGAAAACTAAAGAGAATCAAGAAAATGATGTCTCATTTCTTGATTTCTCTGAATAGAGAATATCAATAGAAGGATAGACATTGTAAAAAAAAAAAAAAGGACCTAAGCAGAAATTCTAGAGCTGAAATATGAAATCCACTAGAGGAAAGATCTGAGCAGGCTCAAGGAAGAATCTCAGTGAGCTTGAAGGTAGGTCAAATAAGATGTGCCTTCCCTTCCCTGAGCCTCATCTGTAAATCAGGACTGCCTCCCTTTCCTCGTTTGTAAATTAAATCAGCCTTATTAGGTTGTGGTATGAGTCTAAGGAACAGAAAGAAAAAAGAATGAAGGAAAATGAGCCTAGGAGACCTGTGGGATGCCATCAAATGTACAAACATTCATAATGTGAGTCTCAGGAGAAAAGAGAGGAGAAGAAAGAATATTTGAAGAATATTTGTGCAAAATTCCCCAAATTTTATGAAAGACATGAATCTACACATCCAAGAAGCTCAGCAAATTCCAAGGAGGACTAACTCAGAGATCCACACTAAGACACATTATAATCAACTTGTCAAAAGCCAAAGCCAAGGAGGGAATCTTGAAAACAGTGAGAGAAGCAATTTGTTACATACAAGAGATCCTCAATAAGACTAAAAAACAATTTCTCATCAGAAACCATGGAGGCCAAGAGGCAGTCAGATGACATATTTGAAGTGACAAAAGAAAAAACCTGTCAACTAAGGATTCTGTATTTGGCCAAACTATCCTTCAAAAATGTAGGAGAAATTAAGATATTCCCTGACAAACAAAAGCTGAGGGAGTTCATTGCTAGTAGACCTGCCTCACAAGAAATGTTAAAGGGAGTTTCATTGACATGTTAAAGGTGACGAAAGGAGTTGACTCTCATGCTATCCTGGGCCTCTACATCCATATTTCAGTCATCCCCATCCCACCCCTCAAAGTAGTCAGAAGTCTCCATCAGACTTACAGGGTTCCTGGGAGCTGCAGGATCCTCGGGGTCCCTCGCCACACATGCTGGGTCCCAATTCTCTCAGAAGGGTCAGGCTCTGGGCAGGACATGATAACAGTGAGCAGAGAGCAGGCCCTGTGGAGGAGAGGGTAAGATCAGACCAAATGCCTAGGAGGTTGAGAGGTGACATGTGCCCTCTGATCCTCACCTGCCTTCACCCCCTGCAGGCTGCAAGTACAGCTCTGAGACAGCTCTTGAGTCAGACACCTCCACTTCACTGGCATCTTCTACCACCCTGGAGGAAGGAGAGGCTGAGCTCAGCTCCTAAGCACCTGGGTTCTGTCCAGCCCCCAGAACCTCTGCACAGGGAGCCCATGGGGGTCCCAAGAGCCTGTCAGAATCATCCCCAAGGTTCCAAGCTCAGAATACCCCCTAACAGCCTCTCATCCTCATTATCTTATCTTTATCCTGTCATCTACTCACCGAGGGAAACAGAATAGTTGGGATTGCTCCCATTTTACAGATAGAGAAATTGAAATTTTGCTCAGTGAGATACTCAAATCATCCAGGATGATAATGACTGAGTTGAAGAAGTGTAAATGGATGGAGTAGACGAGTGAAAGGAATGGGGACCTGGGATGAAGGGGTGATGGTGAGAGGAAGTCCTGGGAGCAAAACCAGGCCCTGTAAGCATAAGACCAAGCTCAGGGCTTCCCTTCCCTGGTGTGGCAGTGAAGAGAAACCTCCACGGACTCAGTTTGGGGATGTCGGCCAGGCCTTAAGACAAACACTCTCAGGCCCAATTGGGCCCTGGACACTCACAAACCCAGAGGAGCCACATCCAGCACTGGCAGGTTCTTGGCCCCTGGAGAGAGCAGGTTCCGAGTCCTTCCACTGGGACTGAGCTGCGATCACACAAGCACAACACCTGTTACAAACCAAGTCTTTCCCCAGCTTTCAGCTCAGATGATCCTCCCACTGGAGCCCTGTGGGCCAATCAGGGAACCAAAATGTAGCCATTTCAGGCAGTAAAAAGAAAATCCAAGAGTGGCAAGCCCACACTGGTTGGCCTTGGCTCCTCAGGTCTCCTCCCCCTCCAGGTCCCACCTGCACCAAGCTAAGAGTACTAAGCACAGAGTCAGAGCCCCTGAGGGACAGAGCTTCCTCAAACAGCATCTGCAGCAGCTAAAATGGAGAAAGGGGTTCCGTGGGGATTGAGAAAGGATCAATCTGTCCTTCAACTTTCCTGAGGGTGAAGTCTGTGTCTGGCCCTGTGCTAGGTGCTATGCACTCAGCAACCAGGACAGAAATAGCCCCGGGCCCCAGGGTTCACAGTGAGCCAGGCACAGGAGCAAACATTTTCAGTGGGAGCTGCAGTGTGCTAGGGGAGGGGCCCATGACAAGGTCCTGAGGCAGCTATTGATTCGGAGGCATTTTTGTGAAGCCCAAAAACCAAAAGTTTCAAGTTTACTAGCATTATTAGTAGTACCAAGAGCTTTAAAAATTAGACCTCGCTGGATATTTGATCTCTGCACACCACCTTACCTTGACCCTCACTGTATGGGCACCAGCCTCCTACCTTCCCTGACCTCTCATTAGCTGCATAGATTGACCCTGGCAAACATCCTATAGGGACCACAGAGCACTATAGGAACCCAGGGAGGGACTCCTAGCTTAGCTAGGGTGGAGAGGGAATGTTCTCAAAGGTATCCTGGAGGAGGCAACATTTGAGCTCATGAGATCTATGCCCAGTGGCTCCGCTGGGACTCACCCGAGGCACAAGCTGGGGTGCCTGTTTCCCGACCCCAAAGCAGCAGGGCCGCGCTGTACCCTCGGCCCACCAAGGCCAGTGTGGACTGGACTCATGCAAGCAGCTCCTGCTCTGCCTCCTGGAGGGAGACCCAGGTGCATCCCCCATCTCAGGTGCCCTGACCCAGCCTACCCTGAGCAAAGGGCAGCACTGAGCATCACAGGATCCAGGGGCCTAAGGGCTCCCATCCTCCTCCATTGCCCGTCAGACCCCCTACCTCAGCAGCATCAGAGCCCAGGACTCTGGCAAAGGTGACGCATTGTTCCTCTGGGCAGGGCCAGGGTCAGCAGTGTCACTCCATCTTCACCACCCTCATCTGTATCCCATCCCATCTCTACCCGAGTCTCTAGAGTCCTGGGCTGAAGCAGGCGGATGCTCTTGGGCCCCTCCAGGAAGAGTGTGGAATGACAGGTCTCCTCAGGGCCTGAAAAGGGTGGATTTCAAATCAACTCTTGTCGGGGAAACTGAACTCCCAGCACTCCTGAGTCCTGCCCTCCACCTTTGCCCCAGTTTCCTAACCTGAAATGGCCTTGCCCTCCGCCTCTCCCAAGAGGCTCTCCCAGGCTGCACCACCTCTGAGAATGAACGTATGGGGGCTTCTCACCTTGTCCTCTTCTTCGCTGTACTTCCACCACCACAGTCAGCCTGGCCTGCGGGCTGTCAGTGAGGGCTGAGTTGGCTGAGCTGCCCTGGCCCAACCAGCCCCTGCACTTGCCACTTCTCCACTCTCCATGGCTTCCGTGCTTCTCAGATTCCCCTCAATAATTCATCCCCCTGACCTGAAGGCTTTGGGCGAGGCCTCTAAATAATAACTATCAAAGGAGGGTGCAGTCCCATCTTTTGTGAGTCAGAACATTGCACGGGATTCTTCTTTTTTTCCCCTCTTATGAAAAATGTCAAACATACATAACATGGAGAGAATTACATAATAAACCTCCAAGCACCTAGCTTCAGCAGTTTTCAACTTGTGGCCAGTCTTATTTCTCCTGTTCCCCTCCCTAACCTCAGTGGATTCTCTTGAAGCAAATCCCAGACATTTTATATATCATCCATAGCTATTTTGGCATATATTTATAAATGATAACCACCCTTTTCAAAAAAATTATAACTTTATTGAGATGTGATTCATATACCATACAATTCACCCATTTAAAGTAAATATTTTAATGTTTTTTAAAATATCTTTGGAGATATGTGTAACTATCATCAGTTAATTTTAGAACAGTTCCATAACTTTATAAAAACACGTGGTTTCCCTTACTATCACCTCCCTAACCCCACTCCACCCTGACCCCTAAGCTACTACTGATCTATTTCCTATATCTATAGAGTTGCCTATTCTGGACATTTCATAAAAATGGAATTATACAATATGTGTTCTTTTTGTGACTGGCTTCTTTCACTTAGCATAATGTTTTCAAAGTTCATCCATGGTATAACATGTGTTGTATTTCTTTCCTTTCTATAGCTGTTACGGAAAACCTGGAATGGATTGCTGATGGAAGAACCAAGTGGCACTCGGAGGTCTTGGAGGGTGGAGGTTTATTTCACACTGGCAGGCTCAGAGGGGAGTAATCTCCCAAGATCTGAGCCCCGAGCACAAGCGAGAGGAGTGATTTATACTTTTTTTGATATGTGGCATTTTAGTGTGTGCAGCAAGCAGGGTGAAAAGTGAGCCCAGAGGAGTGAGGGACCAGAGGAGTGAGGGGAGGGGGGCGGGGAGTGTGCTGCTGACCTTGCCAAGGAAGAGCCCGGAGGAGGGAGAGAAAAGTGAGTGGATAGGCTGAGGGTTTTCTGCTGACTTTGTTGGCTGTGTTGAATATTTTCCTTATCACTCCCCCCTCTGATACCCCTTTAAACACCTCATTTTAGGGGTCATCACCATCTTGGTGTATGATAGGGCCATATGGCTTGTATTCATACAACCACTTCAAACTAGGATTTTTTCCCCCTAAGGACAGTGTAAAGTTGTATAGTTTAGGGTTTCTTCATTCCAATGCAGTTTGGGTAGTTAAGCACAGTCCAAATAGGTATAGAGGTAACATTATAGAGAGGTACTGGGGAGATGCAGGCTGAGGCTTGAGTTTAGTTAGGAGAGACAGGTAAGCACAGCAAAACAACCTATGATTACCCAATAGACAATAGAAAGGGCAAAGAGGGAGAGTCCAGACAGAGGGGTCAGCAGCAAAGAGTCCAATCCCAGGATGAAAGATCCCACTCCAGCGAGGACCAGGATCCATGGCGTGCAGGTGTTTATTAGTCAGAGGGTAATCGTCAAATACGGAGGCAGAGAGGATTCTGGATGTCTGGCTGGGCCTTCCACTGATGTATTTCTTTGTCCAGATTATGGGCCTTTTTCACTCTGGAATGATAGACCCAGAGAGTGACGCCTGCAACTCTGAGGGCAGTAAGAGTGGTTAGAACGACAATGTGGGGGCCTGTCCACGGAGGTTTGAGGGGGTCCCTTTTCCAATCTTTGACCCAGAATGAGTCCTCAACCTGGAAGGAATGTATTGGAGTTCCTAAGGAGATTGGGTCTCTTTCTGTGGTATATTGTTGTAGCTTATTTAGGATGGCTCCTAAGGCTTGGAGCTGTTCCCTCACTCCCTTATCTCCTATTTGGTGTAGGTTTCCTGGAAGGCTTCCTAGACAGGGGGGCAGGGGAACCTCCATACACTAATTCAAAAGGGGAAAGGCCTTGAGTCCTGGGTGTGCAGTGAGCACGCAGGAGAGCCAGGGGCAGTAGGTCCAGCCACAGGAGGCCAGTTTCTTGGCAGAACTTAGCTAGGGTTCCCTTGAGGGTGCAATTTATTCCCTCCACTTTCCATGAACTCTGTGGCCTGTATGCATTGTGGAGTTTCCAGGTAATGTTGAGAGATTTAGTTAAGATCTGTACTGCATCTGCTACAAATGCAGATCCATTGTCACTGTGAATTGTGACGGGTTTTGGCTACCTCCTGACTTCGTTCTGTCCTGGTTGGGAAGGCTTCAACCCACCCAGAGTATATAGACACTATCACTAGGAGGTATCTGAGCCCTCTGCTTGACTGGACACCTATGAAGTCTATCTCAAGGTCTTCAAAGGAGGCAACTCCTGCTCTTTGGACACCTGGTGGGGGTTGCAGTGCAGATCGAGCGTTATTTCTGGTGCAAGTCACGCACTGCTCACTTATTGCTTGGCATGATGCTGGCAACTGGCTGATGTAGTATTGCTTTTTGAGGAGGGCTTCCAGTGCAGTTTTTCCTAGGTGGGTGAGCTGATGGTATTTGCTGACTAGATGCCTTCTGGTTGCAGTTGGGACACAGATGCATCCATCAGGCAGCATTCACCACCCTTTTTCAGTTAGGGTGGCTCCTTCAGCCATGGCCCAGTCCTTTTCTTTTTCAGTGTGCTTGGGTGGAAGGGCCTCCACTAGGGGTGTTGTGTTAGGGCCATGGTCAGGGAAGGAGCTTTACCTGTTTCTTTACTGGCTGCTGCTTTAACTGCTTCGTCTGCCAGCCAATTCCCCTGTGTTATAGGGTCATTTCCCTTTTGGTGTCCTTTGCAATGCAGAATTGCTACCTCTTTTGGGAGCCAAACAGCTTCAAGGAGTCTTAATATTTCTTCCTTGTTCTTGATTACTTTTCCTGCTGCAGTAAGGAGACCTCTTTCCTTGTAGATTGCCCCATGTACATGTACAGTGGCAAAGGCATATCGGGATTTGGTTTAGATGTTGGCTCGTTTGCTCTAGCTGATGGTCAGGGCTCGAATCAAGGCATTCAGTTTGGCCCATTGTGCCGATCATCCAGTCGGCAGGGCTTTTGCTTCTCAGACCTCAGTGGCAGTAGTTACTGCATAACCTGCTCTCCGGATACCCTCTCGTAGGTAACTGCTGCCATCACTGAATAGTGTGAGTTCTGGATTTTGTATTGCTTGATCCTGCAAATCCCGATGACTTGTGTAGACTTTGACAGTTACCACGGAGCAGTCATGATCTGGTTTCCCCTCTTCGGTGGGGAGGAAAGTTGCTGGATTCAGTGTCCATACTGTTTCAAGAGTGACCCACAGGTTTTCACAGAGGAGTCCTTGGTATTGTGCCAGCCAAGAGTTGGAGAGGAAGTGGTGTCCCTGTGTGTTCATGAGGGACACAACAGCATGGGGGACCTGACATTTAGTTCTTGTCCCAGGGTAAGTTTATCTGCTTCCTTAATGAGTAGAACTGTGGCTGCCAGCGCCGTGAGGCAGGGTGGCCATCCTGCCGCACCTGGGTCCAGTCTCTTTGACAAGCATGCGACCGGCTGCTGCCAGGGCCTGACAGTCTGTGTGAGAACCTCAAGGGCTACTTTTTCCTTTTCATGTACGAAGAGATTGAAGGGCTTTTCTATATCTGGCAGGCCTAGGGCTGGTGCCTGTCCTAAAGCAGCTTTTATTTCCAGGACGGCAGCTTTTGCCTCTTCTGTCCAGACAGGGGGCTCTCAGTCTGGCCCCCCCAAGAGGCTGTAGAGGGGTCTTGCCATTGCTGAGAATCCGGGAATCCAGATTCAGCAGAACCCTGCAGGCCCCAGGACTTCTCTTAGGCCCTTCTTCGTCTGGGGCTGGGGTAAGGAGGTAATGACCTTCTTCCTCTTCAGCCCTAGTGCCCTCTTCCCCTGGGTGAGGAGGAAGCCCAAGTACTGGACGTGCTGCTGGCAGATTTGTGCCATTTTCCATGAGACTCAGTATCTCAAGTCTGACAGGAGTTGTAGGAGGGCCTTTGTGCCTTCTGCGCTGTTCTCTTGGGTGTCACTGGCAAGGAGGAGGTCATCTACGTACTGGAGAAGGGTGCAGAGCGTGGCTTCCCTCAGGAAGCAGGCAAAGTCTGCAGCCAATGCCTCTCCAAAGAGAGTGGGTGAGTTCTTGAGCCCCTGTGGAAGCTGTGTCCATGTTAACTGCATCTGCCACCCGTATCTGGTTCAGTCCATTCAAAGGCAAACAAGAGCTGGCTCTGGGGGGCCAGCCAGAGACAGAAGAAGGCATCTTTTAAGTTTAGGCAAGTGAACCATTTGGCAGACTCTGGGATCTGGTTGAGGATGATGTACAGATTTGGGACTACCAGGTGTAAAGAAACAGACACTTTGTTGATGGCAGGTACTGAACCAGCCAGTACCCTTCTCCTGGCTTTTTGACTGGTAGAAGCGGGGTGTTCCAGGGTGACTGACACTTGATTAGAATGCCTGCCTCTTTGAGTCTGGTCAGGGGTTCCTGGATGCCTGCTCTCACCTCTTGTGAGAGGGGGTACTGTCGCTGCCTCTGTGGCTGGGTCCCCAGAGCCAATTCTACAATGACGGGGGCTTGGTTGTGAGCAAGTCCAGGTGGGTTATCTTCAGCCATACCGAGGGGAAGGTAGCTTTGAATTCAGGTGGGCTACTTGAGGGGGCCTGGGCCCCCTCTTCCCTGGGTGTGGTTATTGCCAGTACAAGGGACCTAGCTCTTCTTGGCCTGGGTTTAGTTTGAGGCTGGTGTGTCCAGTTGGTTCAAAAGTTATTTGGGCTCTGAGCTTTGAGAGTATATCTCGGCCGAGGAGGGGAACAGGGCACTTGGGCAGGTAGAGAAATTCATGTCGGACTTTGTGGCCTCCAAGGGGGGCTACAGGGAGGGTGACCACAGAGTGTTCTGCCCCTGTGTCAATGATAAAAGTCATGTTTTGGCCCCCCACTTTCATTTTGACTGTGGGCTCAGGGGGCCGAGAGTGAGAGCCCAGTCCTTGTCAATCTGAGCCTCTTCCTGCCAGGCCAATGAGCCTTTCGCTGTGAGGCTCCTCCTGGCAGCGACTGGGCTTGGGCGCTTTGCCTCAGTTGGGGCATTCGTTCTTCCAATGCCCCTTCTCTTCACAGTAAGTGCCTTGGTCCCTGGCTGGGGGGTCCTAGGCTTACCCCCTCCTGGCAGCCGGCTTTTCTCTGCTTTTTGGTCATCTCTCTTTCTTTTAGAGCAGCTGCCAGGAGGTTGGCCTTTTTCTTCATTCTTTTTCAGCCTCTCTGTTGGCCTGAACTTCTCTGTTTAGGTATACTTTGTCGGCAGTTTCAATCAGCTGAGTGATATTCATCCCGGTAAAGCCTTCAAGTTTTTAGAGCGTCTGTCCGATGTTTGGGGCGGCTTGGGCCATGAATGAGGTGCTGACCATCTGTTGGCTCTCTGGTGCCTCAGGGTCAAAGGCACCTGATACCAGATGCAATAAGCTTCACACAGTCTTAATAGTTCCCAGGGACTCTCCTGGTTGTTGAGTGACTGAAGATACTTTGGTCATATTCATAGGCTTTTTGGATCCAGCTTTGATCCCCTGTAGGATGGAATCCTGATTCTGGCGGACCTAATATTCCAGTCCCTCAGGGGTGGTGAAGTCCCACTCAGGGCGCTCCTCGGGGAAAGCGATTTCAGCCCATGCACCCCCATCAAGGACCCCAGCTGGTGCGTGTTCTTCCAGGTATTGGTGAGCCCCTCTTATAATCTGCCTCCTCTCTTCCATGTTGAACAGGGTGCAGAGAAGCTGTTGGCAGTCTTTCCAGGTTGGTTGATGGGTTTGGAAGAGGGATTCCATGAGATCAGCCAGGGCTTGTGGCTTCTCTGAGTATGACTGAATGTTGTGTTTCCAATTGAGGGCAGTCGTGGAGAAGGGTTGATAGTAAAGCATGGACCGGCCGGCCGGATGGTCCCATCTTTGCCACGCCTCTCAGGCTCCTGCGTCTCTCACACCAGCATCTGAGGGGCACCTGCTCCCAGTCAAGGGTGCAGTCTGGCTGCTGGTCTGGGGGAGAGTGGGTCTGCTGGTTCTGGAGGTGGTGTGGAGGCCAATGGTGGTGGGGTGTCTGGGACCGGGGTGCTGGGTGCTGACGGCCTTGGGGGTGCAAAGGGGCTAATATTGACTTTTCCACACTGTCTTGTTTATTATTGCTTCACAGTAAGTTCTGAAATCAGGAAGTATGAGTTCTCCAGCTTTGTTTTTTTGTAAGAGTGTTTTGTCTATTCAGCGTTTGTTGAAATTTGGTATCTGTTGAACTTAGGATCACCTTGTCAATATACAAAAGTCTGTTTAGATTCTTATAAGAATTTTTTTGAATGTCTAGATTCGGGGAGAATTGACATCTTAACAAGATTAAGATCCAAGAATATGGGGTGTTATTCCATTTATTTAGATCTTCTTTAGTTTCTTTCAACAAATTTTTGTAGTTTCAGGAGTGTGTTTGCTCTTCTTTTGTTATATTTATTCCTAAGTATTTTATTCTTTTTGATGTTACTGTAAATGGAATTTTTAAAAATTTCATTTTCAGAATGTTCATTACAAGTGTAAAGATAATACAATTGACTTTTTAATTAAAGTGTTGTTAACATAGAATCTAATGTTGCTTTCAAATGTACATCACAGTGTTTCAACAGTCCCTGTGATCAACTTACACTGTGATTATGTATTACTGTTCCCCTTTATCCCCCTCTCCCCTCCCCCTTGGTAACCGCTAGTCCCCTCTCAGTGTCTGTGAGGCTGCTGCTGTTTTCTTCCTTCTGTTTTGCTTTGTTTTTGTATTCCACAAATGAGTGAAATCATATGGTACTTGTCTTTCTCTGCCTCGCTTATTTCAATGAGCATAATACCCTCTAGCTCCATCCATGCTGTGGAAAATAGGATTTCCTTTCTTTTTATTCCATTGTGTACATGTACCACATCTTCTTTATCCATTCATCTGTTGATAGACACTCAGGTTGCTTCCATATCTTGGCTATTGCAAAAACTGGTGATAAACACAGGGGTGCATACACCTTTCAAATCAGAGATTTTGTTTTCTTTGGGTAAATTCCTAGGAGTTGAATTGCTGGATCTACAATTGATTTTTATATATTGATCCTGTATCTTGAAACTTTACTGAACTTGCTTAGTTTTAATATATTTTGGTATATCCACAGGATTTTTTAGTGTATATATCATAAAATCATATATATATGTCAATCAAGATAGTTTCACTTCTTACTTTCCAATCTGAATGCCATTTATTACTTTTTCTTGGTCCATTGCCATTGCCAGCACCGCTCATACAATGCTGAATAGAGGCAGTAAGGACATATACCCTTATTTTGTTGCTCGTCCTAGAGCAAAAGCATCCAATAACTTTCATCATTAACTATGATATCAACTGATGATTTTTTGTAGATGTCTTTAATCATGTTGAGGAAATTCCCTTCCCTTCCTAGTTTATTGAGTGTTTTTTTCATGAAAGGTGTTGGATTTTGTCAAAAGCTTCTGTGTGTATTTAGATGATCATGTAGTTTTAATGTTTTATTCTGATATCATATAATGTATTACATTAATTGATTTTTGGATGGTAAACCAACTTTGCATTCCTGGGATAAATCCCAATTAGTCATGGTGTGTAATTCTTCTTATACATTGCTGGAGTCAATTTCTAGTATTTTGTTGAGGATTCTTGACTCCATAACCATAAGGGTTATTGGACTATTGTGTTCTTTTCCTGTGATGTCTTTGTCAAGCACTCTTTTTAAAACATAACCATATCATACCTATCATACAGAATACCATACCATACCATAAACAAAAATAGCAGCAACTTCTTAATAACCTCAAAGATCTGAATAAGTGTTCAAATTTCTTCCACTGCAGGTAATTCTAAGTGGCTCATAAAGAGCCCCTGATCTGGAAAATGAGGGGGCTCTGAGCATTAGAAGAAGTGCCAGGGGAGAAATGTGTTGAGAAAGAGATGACTCCGTGGAAGAGAGCAAAAAAGCTTGACTCAGAGTATAAGAATTTTTGAGTAAGAGAACTGATGTCTGTTCCAGATGACAAAATAGGAACAAAAGAGGAAGCTACAGGGAGACTGATTTTGGCTCAGAAAAGGAAGTCCTATGAATGCAATCCTACCTTGTAGGATAAAATTCATCACAGCACAGCAGATGCGCTTGGGGAAGTGGCACCCTCGCTTCTCTCAGTCCATCTCCCAGTCCTTGTCTCACTTCCTTCCCTGTCCGGGCACACTTCTCAGCCTTGCCCTTGTCAGCAAAACTTGCCCAATCTTTGGGTCTCACTTAGGCTGCCCTGTGCACCCACCCCCAGTTTTTTTTTGCCAAGTTTTTAAATTTTTTTTCAGAGGAAACTGTTCCATATGATTCTATAGATCCGGTGTGTCCGTGGGTGGATGTGAGTTCAGGATCTTTCTGTGTCTCTCTTTTGAAACACCCCCCAATTTTGAATGAATGAATCCTTCTTCTAGGCCACTGTGAATTATCAGATCAAAAAATATCACATGCCTTGCAACAAGAACGGTGACACATACCACATGGTCTCCCACCTCAGTTAGGCAAATCTTTTATTGGATTCTAGTGAAGAAAATGCTAATCTGTGTTTTCTCACTTAAATCGTGGCAGCACTAAAAGCTTCAGCCCACTCCTCTTATTCACTCAATTAATTATTCAGTAGTAAAGATTTATGGAGTACCCATCATATGCCAGGCACTGTCTTAGGGACTGGAGACTCTGAATTGAACAAGATTGACACAATTGTTGATCTCATGGTGCTTTCAACATAATATACTAAACAAACAAAAAAAGATATAAAGAATATAACTTTCAATCAGAATCGGTGCAGTGAAGAAAATAACATAGGACACTATGATCAGGATGGTGAGGCAGGAGGGGCTGGGTGGCATTTGAGTCAAGTCCTAAACAACAATGTGCCTACCATACGAAGTGCTCTATTTAGAGCTTCAGTTTTGTAGAAGTCCCACAGATGCCTGTCAGCACAATTACTCATCAGCATCTTTGCCCAGATACTCTGCTTTCCACCCTGGGACTATAAATTTCTCATTTCTATGCTTACACTAAGGCCAACCCCTCCACTGGTGAATTACCAGTCCCCTTTACCTACTCAGGGACATTCCTTCAGAAGAAGTCCCTTCTTTATCCTGAGTCATCAAGTTTTCTCTGTCTACAGGATTACTCCCTTCTGCATGCACCCAAGCTATTTCTCTCATGTCAAAAAACATCATACTCCATAGTGAAAAGACTGAAAACCTTCCATCTATGATCAGGAACAAGACAAAGATGCCCACTTCAGCCACTTCTATTTAACGCAGTTCTAGAAGTCTTAGCCAAAGAAATTAGTCAGGAAAAATCTTCTTTTCCTTTTGTATTTCTGTCTTCCTGAATGAAACTATCATTATCTAAATCAGAAACCTCCGGCATCTCACCCACATTCAGGCATCCTGGGATCCCATCAGTTCTTCCTCTTTCAGAGCTCTTGGAGTCACCCTTCCCCCACATCCTTATGGACACTGCTGTCCTGGTCAGGTCCTCATCCTGCTCACCTAGACTCATTCAATAACCTTATCAGTGCTCCCTTAGAACCCACTAATCCGTCCTCCACAAGGCCACCTGTGTAGGCTTTTTCAAACATACACCTGATTCCATTAACTGTCCACTTAAGTTCATTCTGACTCCTTACAGCCTGTAGGATGGCCTCCAAGTCCCTCATGTTGTGCTGTTGCTTATGTCTCGCTTCTGCCCAGAGGAGAGAGATGGCTCCTAAGCTTATTTATTTATTTATTTATTGTTCCCAAAGCTATTTTTTTCTATTTTATACTTTTTTTTATTAAGGTATCATTGATATACACTCTTATGAAGGTTTCACATGAAAAACAATGTGGTGACTACATTCACCCTTATTATCAAGTACCCCCCACACCCCATTTGCAGTCACTGTCCACCAGCAGAGTAAGATGCCACAGAGTCACTACTTGTCTTCTCTGTGCTACACTGTCTTCCCTGTGACCCCCCAACACCATGTATACTAATCCCATAATACCCCTCAATTCCCTTCTCCCTCCCTCCTCACCCGCCCTCCCCCACCCCTCCCCTTTGGTAACCGCTAGTCCCTTCTTGGAGTCTGTGAGTCTGTTGCTGTTTCGTTCCTTCAGTTTTGCTTCATTGTTATACTCCACAGATGAGGGAAATCATTTGGTATTTGTCTTTCTCCGCCTGGCTTATTTCACTGAGCATAATACCCTCTAGCTCCCATCCATGTTGTTGCAAATGGTAGGATTTGTTTCTTTCTTATGGCAGAATAGTATTCCATTGTGTATATGTACCACATCTTCTTTATCCATTCATCTGCTGATGGACACTTAGGTTGCTTCCATATCTTGGCTATTGTAAAAAGTGCTGCGATAAACACAGGGGTGCATATGTCTTTTTGAATCTGAGAACTTGTATTCTTTGGGTAAATTCCTAGAAGTGGAATTCCCGGGTCAAATGGTATTTCTATTTTTAGTTTTTTGAGGAGCCTCCATATTACTTTCCACAATGGTTGAACTAGTTTGCATTCCCACCAGCAGGGCTCCTAAGCTTATTAAAAGCAAAAGCTAAAGTCCTTACTATATTCTACATTTACCATGCTTCTGGAACTGTCTTGGGCAAAAGACCAAGTTTCTTTTTCAAAGTTCCAATCCATTACAGATGATACTTTTGCAAAATACAAATATGTTGCTACAGTGTGAAAATTTTAATTTTATAAGTTTCCAAATACTTATTCTTGACTTTATTTTACCTGTCTCCTATGGCACAGTAATAAACAATTTGGAAGTTGACACTTGCCTTGGGTCATATTTTGAGCAGCATTACTTTACAAGGCCCTACGTGATCTGACCCTTCTAGTCTCTAACCTTATCTCTTACCACCTTCTCCCCTCCCTCCTCCCCAACCCTGCTTCAGCCACACTGGCCTCTTTATTGTTTTCTTTACCATCCCAAAGATCTCAGAACCTTTGTACTTGCTGATGCCTCTGCCTGAAATGCTATCCCCCCAGATATCCTTAAGCTCCTTGTCCCAATTCACTCAGAATTTGTTCAAATTTCCCCATCAGAGAGGCCTACCCTAACAAACCTATATACTCTGTCCCCTTTCTCTTCACAGTACTTATCATAGTCTGTTTTATGTTTATTGTCTTCCCCTTACCTCCACTACCCAAGTAGAATCTGAAATCCATATGAACAAGAACTTCTGCTTCATTCCTGCTATATTCACAGGGTTTAGCATATAGTGCTTGGCACATAATAGGCGCTCAAATGAATAGATGTCTCCAGCTTCCATCACCATGATCTCCAGCCCTACCCCATCAGTTTTAATTCTCAGATCTGGCCATATGCTTTCAGGTTTCTGAGCCCTTTAACGTGCTGCCCATTTTTGCCTAGGATGTCCTTCATGAGGAAGTGATATTCACCTTTCAAGACCTAGATTACATGTCTCCTGTCCTGTACAGCCTTCCAGAGAACACCCTTTCCTCATAGAGTTGATTCCACAGAGCCCTAGAAAGGCAACTTCCCTGCCCCTTCTGCCCCTGAAGTTCTTTTCTTAGGGAAGGTATGGTTTCTAAAGAATTGGGAAGAAAGTCTAAATATAATGGATTCCCCATCCAGCATTGTGCCCAGCCCAGAGCAGACACCCAGTAAACATCAGTTGAGTGAATGATGTGGACTATCGTTTAAGATTTTAATGAAGATAGGGCAGAGGGTTGGTTGGTTAAGAAGTCCTGAAGAGGCTCTCCCGGAGCCAGGGCAGTCAGAGTCAATTCATTCTTCTTAGGCCAAGCCCCTGGCCCCTTGAAGCAGCGCCAGAGTCCCTGACATCCCCATGGCCAGGGCGGGGCGCACACAGGCTGGGTCCACGCCAGAGTTCATCAGGTCTTCTTGAGGCCTGGGGGCTCCAGGGTCCAGAAAAGGATTCCCGTTCAGTGTCAGGTTACTCACCTTGGGCAGCTCGTCTGGCCGAGGCGCCCTAAGCAGCCTGTTGCAACTGAGATCAAGCACACTGAGCTTGGCCGGCAGTCCTTTAGGTACCCTCTCCAGCCCAGCGAACGACAAGTTGAGAGACCCCAGTGCACTGGGCCAGACGCACCCCAGAGCGCCCGGGGTGGTGGCGCGCAGCGAGTTGTGGCTGAGATCTAGGCTGTGGGGTTGCACACCCGCAGCCGCCAACGCCACGCACACGCCGTCCAGCGTCTCCATCCCCGCATTGCGAAGCGCTAGATCCCGGAGGACCGGAAACTTCTGCGGACAGACAGCCGCGCTCAGACCGCGCTCGCCCAGTCCCGGATTGTCAGACAGGTCTAGGGCGGTGAGGGCAGGGAAGCTGCGGAGCTCTGCACAGGAAAAAGCAAGCGAGTGTGCTTGCTCAATGCTCAGTACCTGGAGGCCCGGCTTGAGCCATTGCTGCAGCTGGGCGAGCCAGGCACGTCCTGCTGCCCACGACACATTACGGAGACTGAGGGTGGACAGCGCAGGCCCAGTGGCCTCCAGGGGCGGCGGCGGCATCGTGCCGGTTACGTCCAGGTCCTCGAGCGCTAGTTGTTTGAGCCGCGAGTACCCGAGCGCTCGCAGCAAGGCCGCCAGAAGCGGAGCAGGAATCTGTGCGGCGCCCACCGTGAGCCGCCGCAGGCGCAGAGACCTCACTATGTCAGAGTAGTGCTTCGAGTCGACGTCGGCGCCCTGTAGAAACTGCCCCAGGCTGCGGCCCCCGCCACGGATCTCCACTTCGACGGCAGGCAAGCACTGGAAAGCGCTGGACCAGTTGGGCTGCGGGGCCGTGAAATTGCAGACGCAGTGGACGTCGTCGTCGTCCACCACGCATGGCTCGGGCGCGTCCGCGGAGATGAGCAGCGGCAGCAGCGGCAGCAGCAGCAGGCCGGGCGCCCGGGCCTGGAAGAGGCGGGTCAGGGCGGCCCTCGCGCGCCCCGCGCGTCCCCACAGCCCCGCTCGGCTCGCCCCCACTCACCATGGTCCACGCGGGCTGCGGAGCGTCTGCGTCCCCGGCTCCGGGAAGGGCTCGGCTTCTTTCCCCCCTGCTGCGGGCAGTCGCAACGCGCCGGCGGCCCCTGGGAGTTTATATAACTCTAGGTGTCACTCTGTCCCTCCTCTCTGAACCCTGGTCACCGCTCTCCCCCCGGCCACTCCATTCACTATCCTTCTGGGAAATTTTGCAATAAACACGCAGGGAGAGGAGCCGAAACAGGAAGGATCTTGAAGGGCGACTAAGGGCGCTCTGCACCGGGCAGTGCTGGGCTCCGATGAGTCAGGCGCCCCAGGCTCGTCCGGAGGGTGTGGAGGAAGGAAGATCCCCAGTGCCTCAGGCCAGGACTCTAACCTCCCCCGCCTGTAGCCCAGAGACTCACCCACTTGTTTCCTTGACTTTCCCTAGTCTTGGTGGTTACTATTAACCTCCCCTCACCCAAGTCCAGTCTTCCGAATATCCTCAGATATTTAACTGGGTATTTTGTGGAGGAGATTGCAGATTTCATTCTATGACTCTAAGGGCTAGAATTAGGTTCAAGAGAAGGAAGTTGGTTTGAAGAACAACACTCACGTCCCCTTTTGGCTGACGTGTTCTATTTTTCTTTCTTTCTTTCTTTTTTTTAACTTTGTTTATTAAGAAAGTAATAGCTTTCCTAAAGGTAAAGTGTTTAACAGACACATTGGCCAAATTGCTCAATATTTTAGTTCCATTTCCCTGTCCTTAAATTGAGAAATAAGATATTTCTAACACAATTTTCCCACCTGCCCCTAGCTCTCCTCTGCCCTCTGCCACGCACAATTCCTGTGTCCTAGGAAAGAGAGGCTGGACTATATTGAATGAGGCTTAATTAGTAACTCACCTGTTTTGCCAAGAAAAAAAAACAAGTCTCCCAGGGTGGGGCAGAGTGGGGCTATGCATTCACAATAGCCGTCACAGTTTTGCACCTCTTGTTTTCTGGAGAAAGAGCTACACATACATACAGTGTTTGAATTCTCACTTCCCCTGTTTTCCAGAAATAGCTTCACATCTGTCCCCATTCCAAACAAGGAGGCTTCACCAGCTCCCATTCCTGTTGGGCATACCCTAATACTCTGAGCCATACTTAGGCCAGGCCAGGTCACTGGGACATCCCTGGGTACAAATACGTGAGTATAGCTTGTGTTATATACACCGACTCCGCAGTCGGACAGCCAGGCTTGGAATCCCAGCTCTACTATTGATGTTGTAAGACTTGGGCATGTTTCTGGGCTTCTACTTTGTAAAATGGAGATAATAGTAGTACCTGTCTGAGTTCAGAGCCACATCTAATGCCAGCAGCTCTGATTGTTACTTTCTTCATCAGCGCCTCTAAATTCAGATGACTCGGGCCACTGAAGCCTGGCTTCTGATAGCAAATCCTATCACCTTAGGCAAGGCACTCTAGACTGGGGGTGCAAACTAAGAGGAGCGATAACCATTCTGCAAAGATCCCCCACTCACACCTTGATTCAACAAATATCTATCAACCTCCTACGAAGCGCCAGGGGTGGCGCAAAGCCCTCAGATGCAGACATGATCATCACACAGTCCCTAAAGTACTCTAGTAGGTGGGGGAGGCAAACAAGGGCAGTCAAGACCTATCCCCAGCCAGAGTATGGTGCACAGCAGGTGCTCAGTATATGGCTATCCAGGGACTGGTTGGATGCTGGGCTTGGAGACAAGATGTGGAGGACAGGATGATGAGCTGCAGGTATGTAACTAGATGTTTTGTGGAAGAGATTGAAGCCTTCATCAGTCGACTCCAAGAGGTGGAAATTAATTCAAGGGAAGGAAGTTGGTTTGAAGAACAATGATCTTTCCTGGATTTGTTATTACTTATGCATTTGCCTAAGTAATGGCTTTCTAAAAATTACAGGCCGCCAATAAAAATTCTTAGGTGTTACCAGGACTCTGTTGTCTTGGAGCTGGGAAGGGGCTTTGGGAGGTGACAACAAGTACACTGTAACTTAATGACAGTTGCAAAAAAGGGTATGGAGGAGAAGTATATGGTGTTACACACTCTAATAAAAGGAGTACCTATCCAGTAGTTCTGAGTAGGGAACATTGGAGATGAGATCTTAAGGATGGTGTTAATTAAGGGAAGAATGCTGTTTGGGGTGTGAGGAAGTGCAGAGACAGGGCTGTAGGCAGAAGAACAGCCTGTGCAAAAGCCCAGAGGAGGAAAAAAGCAGGTGCCCTTTAGGGAACAAAAAGAAGATCCCAGGAGAGATGAGTAAGGTGAAGCACCCTTCCTGTAGAGACTGGAGAGGTATGCAGGGGTTATACCATGTAGGGCTTAGCTGGCCAGAATTCTGATTTTGAGGGTAAGGACATGGTTTTTACTTCACCGGTGTTGCCCCCAGTACCTGTATTAATGGCGCTCAAACTTTGGTGAGACAATTACTTTATCCTAAAAATAATGAGGATCATTTTTGTGCAGAATAGTGAAGTAGTTACATGTTTGCCTCATTTTCCTCACACTCCTAAAATGGGGATAAATTGTCATGGTGAACATATAAGAGGGTAATGCATGTCCAGCGTTTGGCCAGCGCTCATTAGTGGGAGCTGTGTTATTAGTGAATTGGTGTTCCATATCTTCCTAGAGCTCCGTGTGGTTTTGAACCGTTCTTCTAAGGTGTGTTAAGAGCAGGGAGGTTATGTTTGCAGAGTGAAAAGTGACGCACTGATCGGTGGGGGGGGCAGTCTAGGTCTAGGTTGAGTTAGTTCATTCCTAGAATTTGGGGAGGAGAGAAACCACTCACCGGCGGAGTGGGTGTTGCCCCGCGTATTGCCCCGCCCCGCCTCGCTCCAAACCTCCCCTCCCTTTCCCCGCCCTCCGCCCGGCCCGGCCTCTGGTCAGGCCCCTTCGCCCCGCCCACCTTCACGTCGCGCCGCGCCCCGCCCGTTCGCCCTCCGGTCTCGTCCTGCACTGAGGCTGCGCGGTGCCTACCTTCTTCTAAGCTCTGGCTTGCTTCCCCTGCCCTCCGCTGTGAGCGCGTTTTCTCCAGCTCCACCATGTGGAGCAGACTGCAGGGCCGCCTCAGGCCGGTGGGCTGTGGGGTGGAGGAGCTGCGGCGTCGCCGGCGAGAGCGGGAAGCAGGTGCGGGCTGACCGGAGGATGGAGGTTATAACGTTTGGAGAGAGCGCGAGGAGGCCCCCCGGTGGGAGACAGGGTTCTGTGTTTTGGGTGCCCTACCCATGCTCATCCGGCTCCTTTGCCCCCAGCACTGCGGATTGCGCGGAGGGAGCAGCAGCTGGTCAGCAAGAGGCTGCTGAGAGATGACGCCCCGGAGGAGGCTGAAGAGGGATGTGTGATTGGGATCCTCGGGGAGGCCGAGGTGAGAGGGAGGGTGTGTGCTGGAGGTCTACTCTGGCTGGCCCCAAATTCCTTGTTAGAGTACACCAGGAACGCCTCAAACCTGAACGCAGCCCCCTCAACACCTCCATCCATCCAGTGGGCCAAGCCAGACACTGGGGGATATCCTCAACAACTCCATCCCACATCTGCACATCAATACATCATCAAGGCCTAGCCTGAAGAGTTCGGGAGTCTTTACATGCCTCGCCATTGCAGTTGTCCCTACCCTCTAACTTGGATACTTACAGAAACCTCCTAAGCAGAGTCTCTATATCAGTGCTTGCTGCCTCCAAGCAAGTTGTAAGTCGTGCTCCGCTCACCTCACTTCATTTCCACTCTCCACACGTCTTTCCTATTCTCCACACGTCAGTCAGATGTGTCATTTAAAAACACATAGAGACCAAGATCCTTCCTGTGACCTAAAAAGTCCAGCACCACACCATCTAACCTCTGCCTACTTCCAACCTTATCAGCTTACTTATCTTGGCCAAATGGCCCCTTTTCAGTTCTTGGAACAATATACTAGGCTCTTTCTTGTCTCAAGGCCTTTGCATTTACTGCATCTAAAGTGGATCCATTTTAGTATTCTGTCTTGACAGCCTGTTTACAGAATACTAATTATACGAATTGCTTGTTTATTATCATTTCTTCAAGGAGACTTTAAATCCACAGGAACCTAGACCCTATCTTAGTTGTCATTGCTGAAAATTGAAATGCCTGTACAGTATCTGGTATATAGCAGATGCTCAGTATTTATTGACTAAGTGAATGAAATAATTAGTTTTAGTTCATTTATTCATTCAGCAAGCATTGGGCATCCCCTGTGTTATATAATCTATGTTTACATACATAGTTTACAAAGCACTTATGTCAAGGTTATACCATGTGCTCGTTGTGCTTACTTTGTGCAAAGACGTTATGCTAGGTACTGATATACACAGGCTATAGAGTCCCTTTCTCTGAAGTGCTCACTGCCCAGTGGAGGAGACAGGTGTAACTATCACCTGTCATGAAGGAAACATGAGGCACAATAGAAACCCCAAGACTATCAGAGGATTCCAGAAAGAGCTCATTTCCCATAGGACCAGAACTTTTAAGGGAGTGGAGGACCCGGGGAGGGTATCCCAGGCAAGAGGAATAGATTGCAGAAAAGCTGAGAAGCATTAAAAACCAAGTCATGTTGCATTAGGCGTTGTTGGAGTATAGGTTGCATGGAGGATGGCAGGAAGGTTACAACAGGTTTAAATGTTACTCATGAAAATAACCCCGTGAAAAGGCACCGTTGTTGTTATTCCTATTTTTCAGGTGGGAAATTCAGGTTTAGGTCCCTTGTAGAATACGTGGCAGGGCTGGCATTAAACCCAGTTGTTTGTTCTGTCCAGCCTACTGTAAAGTTGACACTTATTAGCCATATTAGTGTGAATGACAAGTTCAAGAGATGGTGCAATATTGGAGGGCTCACAGGTGAGGCGAGCGGAGCACGGCTTACAGCTTGCTTTTTTCATCTCTCCTCTCCCTACCCTGGGCTCCAGATCCAGCAATTCCTAAAGTTAGCCCAGCGGGGAACAGAGGAAAAGGAGAGAAAGAGGGCTCTGGTCAGCCTTCGTCGAGGCTTACAGCACCCTGAGACACAGCAGACCTTCATCTGGTCAGTGTGAGTGGTGTGAGTGGGAGGCTGGTGCTCTGAGGGAGGGACAGAAGTGTGGAAGGGATGGGCCACAGGCTGAGCAGGGCTCTGGTGCTCACTCATGTAGGCTGGAGGGCAGCATGCGGACCCTGGTCGGACTCCTGACCAGCAGCCAGGCCCTGCTGCAGCTTGAGGCGGCTCGGTGCCTTCATGAGCTCTCTCACTCTGAGCAGTCTGCGGTAGCTGAGGCCTGCCTGCCAGCCACTTCCTACCTTCTCACCTACCTCTCCAGTCACAGCTCAGACTTTATAGTAAGCCCTGTCTCCCTTCCTACCTTGTTCTCAGATTTAAGAAGTGTGCTTTTGGGTCCAGTTTGAGCTGCTAGAGGGAAGAAAACCTGTTTCCCCTGATGTGCACAGTCATACAGACACCTGTCATCTCCCATTAGTCCCTTGTGCCCAGAGCCTCAGGGACAAGGCTGTAGTGTCGTGTGCCCCACCCCTCACCGCCAGGCTTGAGGCGGGCCAAGCCCGGTGCCTTTGTTGTCCTGCTCTCAGGAACTCTGTCTGTATACACTGGGAAACCTGATCGTGGAAAGTGAAGCTGTGAGAAGGCAGCTGCTGCCACAGGGTATTGTTCCAGCCTTGGCTGCATGCATCCATGTGAGTATCCATCTCCTTTCTCCCTCACTGGGTAACCTTCCCCTCACTTGTCTTCACATGCCCCACCAGCTTTGGTTAGGCAGTTCCAGTCCTTGTCCTGTGCTAAGGGGTTGAAAGTCTCAGAAAATCTTACGGCCCAGCTCCCAGAGTCAGATCCCTTCCCTGTCTACTTCTAGTCCCCACATCTGACTGTGCTGGAAGCCCTTGGATATGCCTTGTCCCAGCTTCTGCAGGCTAAGGAAGCTCCAGACATAATCATCCCGTAAGTAAAATTGTGTCTCCAGATGTGCAGGAAGGTGTGACCCACTTGGTAGTATAGCCCCTGGATGCCTTATCGAGTCTTGTTTCCAAAGCTGTTGTACATTTTAACTCCATGTGTCTGGCTGGGAAGAACTTTGCATCTGGACACTTTCCTACCTGCTGTTAGGGTTTGGAAAGAGTGACTGGCCTTTTGCCTTCTGTGGTACCTGCTCATAGCTCTTCTTTTGCTGGCAGCTCTGTCCTGGGCTCCCCTCTCCCCCAGCACATGCTGCAACTGTTGCAGCCTGGCCCAAAGCTGACCCTTGGGGTTGCTGTGGAATTTGCCTGGTGCCTTCACTACATCATCTGCAGGTAACAGGCCAATTGGGAAAGTGCCACAGACCTCCCTGGAGCTCCCTTTCATGACACGTAGGTTTTTGAACTTTGGTTTCTGGAATTGGGGTGTTTTCTTTTTTCTGTGGTCAGGCCCTAGGCTGTTTGCCAACTTAAAGGTGGGGTTAACTTGAGTAGTGACTGCTTGGTTCCTGTTGCCCAGCCAGGTCAATAACACCCTGCTGATCACTCATGGGGCTTTGTCCACTCTGGGGCTACTGCTGTTGGACGTTGCTGGGGCTGTCCAGAGAACCGAGGATGCAGGACTGGAGCTGGTAGGTGAAAAGGACTGGTCAAGATCTGGGCGGCCTTTCTTCCTACTCTGCTCCTCCTCCAGTGTGAAGATGGCCTCTTCCTCCTTACATCTGACCCCCCAACTGGTCTTTGCAGGTTGCGTGCCCTGTGCTTCGGTGTCTAAGCAACTTGCTAACAGAGGCAGCAGTGGAGGCTGTGGAAGGGCAAATGCAGCTCGGAGATGAGCGTGTCATGGCAGCCTTATTTATCCTTCTGCAGTTTTTCCTCCAGAAACAGCCCAGCCTGCTTCCGGAGGGCCTCTGGCTCCTTAACAACCTCACTGGTACACACCATAATCTGTCTGAGCCTGGACCTTAGATGCTGGGAATTCTTCCTCATGGTCTGGGTTGAGGTGGGGTAGGAATGGGAAGGATGCAGTTCAGGCCTCAGCTTGAGGGACTTCATCCTGACATTTTCCCTTTCAGCAAACAGCCCTAGTTTCTGTACCTCCTTGCTCTCCCTGGATCTGATTGAGCCCCTCTTGCAGTTGTTGCCAGTATCTAATGTGGTGAGCACGTTGGTAGGTATTGGGGTCACGTGAGTTGGAGAACTGGTGGCCAGAGTGAAAGCCATGGGAGCAGGCCTAAGCCCTCTGAAGCACCCCGAGTTGAGAGCTGGCAGGTGCTGTGGCATGGATGGCTTCAGGGCCAGACCATTCTAGGTCTGAGTCCCTAAACTAGTTTTACTAGTTACTATGGGCAAATCAACTAACCACCTTGTTTTAGTTTCCTCATTTATTATTAGCAATAGTAACCCTGAGGGTAACTGTGGGGATTACAGAACACGCATATGAAGTGCTTGGCCCACTGCCTGGGCATGTGATCAACACTCTGTATCTTGGCTATCATTACAATCTTTAGCTTTCATCAGTTGTGGGGACTGTGTATACGTATCTGTCCACAGGTGCTCACAGTTCTGTGCAACGTTGCAGAGAAGGGTCCTGCTTACTGCCAGCATCTGTGGCCAGGGCCCCTGCTCCCCTCCTTGCTGGGCGTGCTGGCCTTGTCCGACACTGAAGTTGTAGGCCAGAGTTTGGAACTGTTGCAACTGCTGTTCCTCTATCGGCCAGAGGTAGGTTTCTGGCCCTGTTCCCCAATCCTCACTCTGAAGCCTCTGGCCTCACCATGGCCCCTTTCCTTCCAGTCCTAACTATAGTTTCTTTTTTGGGCCTGGGTAGCCTATGTGAGCTTTAGGTTAGAACTTCCATACTCTTGGGAATGCATTCTCTTGCAAAGAACAGGTGGACTAACCCATAAAGCTGTGGAAATAAAGTATTAGGGCATAGGGACCCAGATGTTAAATCCGTTTCTTCCCTGCCCTCAGGCTGCCCAGGCCTTCCTGCAGGAGTCAGGGCTGCAGGCCCTGGGAAGGCATGAGGCGGCGGCACAGCTACAGGACCGTGTGCATGCTCTCCAGCAGACAGCTCTTCATGGGTGACATGGCCTCTCAATGTCACTCACTCCACTCTGCACCCACCCCCTCCCCCCAGGTGGGGGCTTCCTTGCTCACAGAGCCCCTTTTAGGGGTTTAGAACCGTAATGTTGTCTCATGCTCTCTGCTCCCACACCTAAGCTTAAGCCAAAACCTTTGGACCCCAGCTCTTCTTTCACCCAGTGTGGTCCAGGCAGGAGGACCAGAAGAAACTTGATATTGTCTCATTCATCTGGGACCCTGGAATCCCTTTTTTGCTTCAGCAGCTGGTGGCTTTTGATGACACAGAATAAAGTTTTATTTTTACATTAAATTGCTTTGACTCAGTGGTTGCACAATAAAGGGTAGAGGATGGAATGAGGAAAAGAACATCCTTGAGATGGCATTTTTCAGCATGAGCTTTATAAAGAACAGAAGAATATGTTTTTCCACATTGTACTCAGTTCAGTAGAGCCTAGGCTGTGGGTCTGTTGCTCTTAATCCTCAGTGAAGGCTTCAGGCTTTGCCACTTATCACATTCTCCAGGGCTCTGGTTACCTGATCAACACTGAAGTTGTTCAAGGAGACATTCTTCTCTTGGCCAAATGCTGAGGAGAGAGGATGGTGAATAAGTATCCGCTCTGCACTGTTGGAACTACCAAAGTATAATAAAAGATTTTTGTTTTCAACTTAACAGTCTTGTTAGGGTAGTTAAGAGACATGATCAAGGTGTATTTGGTATGCCTGGAATTTATCCAGTGGGTCTCAAACACATCTAGGAAGCCCTGTTTCAACTATAATTTTAGCTGATTTTGTGTGGCCACAATAGAAAGTGTTTCAGGGAAATTTTAAGGAGTATGGTAGGTATTATTAATCACTGTAGCAATGCATTGCATGGGCCTAGAGTTGACTGGGTGCCTATTCTATGGCTTCCATAATCTGGTATGATACAATGAAGTTATTAGTGTCTACCTCTGCCTCTTCTACTACACTGGTTTTTGAAAGAACTCCCAACAATTTTTAGTGCATGGCATACTGCAGTTGTCCGCTATTAGAACCCATCTGCCTCAGTGTGACCTCCCCCTTTTCCCGAGACTTCGTTAGTTAAAAGTCATGCCTAAAAAATACCATTATTTAGTAAGTATAAATATTTAGTGTGTGCCTAATGTGTCAGGCAACATAACAGTAATTTTCAGATTGTGGTAAACTGAAACAGTAATAAAAGGGGGCCAGGGGCAATGTTACATAACCAGTCTGGGAATACCTTTCTGAGAAGGTGATATTTAAGTTCAGAACTAATTCCTGAATTGTAACAAGGAGCCAACCACAGAAGTCTGGCAGAAATGCATCCTAGGAAAGGGAAACAAATTTAATGGTTCAACCCTATCGTACCCTAGTTACATAACCTTAGTTATGTTCCATATAATTGATCCAGCTTTCTAATCTCTACAGTGAGAAAAAAAAATCTACTCCCGCATATAATTAATGAAGATTAAATAAGATTCAGGCAGGAAAGCAATCAGCACAGGGACTAGCATTAAGGGACCAACAGTCATTATTTCAGGTTATTACTGAGATTCTCACACTATCTGAAACGGTACTGCCCACACGTAATTTGCAAGGACCTGCCCTGACGGGACTGACCAGCATCTCTTGTCCCGCTACCTGAAGCCTGCTCTGAATTACAATAACGACACTTCTGGTCACGATACAGGATAGGGCCCGCCCCCACATGCTAGTCGGGACACAAAGCATCCTGTAACCTTATGAACGTAAATTTGTTTATCTCCTACAAGGTCGACAGCAAAGCAGAAATCCAAGTTCTAGTCTCTCTACGGTTGTGTGTGTGTGACCGTAGGCGGCCCTTTCTCTTGTCGAACACTTGTTTCCCCACAGGGGTCCCAGACCCCCAAGCGTCCCGCGCTCACCGTAGCGGGCCCAAAGCTTGGGCTGCACATCTGAGCACTCGCGGATTAGGATGGGCAGGTCGGGGTTCGCCTTCTTCAGCTCCACATAGCGTTTCTCGATGAAGTCCCTGCGGGGCCGGAGAGAGCGCCTCGCGTACTGTACGGCCGCGGGCTTCCCCAAACATCCGGAGGTCAAGGTCGTGACCCCAGCATCCCAACGCCCTACAGCTCCCCACACCACGCCTCACCTGACGCCTTGGCTGCCCGGCGAGCGTTGGCATAAGTGGACTCGAATCTCACGCAGGCCCAGCTTGGCCCGGATCCCTCGATTTACAACTGCAGCCGCCGCCATCTCAGCTAAGCCGCGCCTTAGAGCTTCCGGTTAAATCATCCAGTTGGACCCTCCCCCGGCGGACCCTCCGTCTCGCGATAGGTCGGCTGCCGTAGTGAGGGTAAACTTTAGCCAATGCCATAAAAGCATCGTGCAGGGCACCAATCAGATCGCCCTCCAGTTTACCGCGATGAGGAGGTTGCGGAAAGGCTGGGGAACACGAGGCATTGTGGGTTGGTTGCTGAAGTGCATTGTGGGCCAAAATCTGTCGCTTCTGTGTTGTCGGTTCCTTAGTGCAGCTGGCGTTGAAACCCTGCCGTCGAAATGCCGGAACGAGATAGTAAGGCCTGGGTCATCATTCCTTTCTTCCTCGCGGGACTCGGGACACTTGGCGCGTTATTTTGACCTCAGAGCTTAAGTCGGGTGTGTGCGTGAGGCTTGAGAGAGTGGGACGCTAGGAGCCTGGCGAGGCCTTTGGGGCCCAAAGGAGGCCGTTCAGCCCCAAACTCTGTACTTAAGCCTTGTCCGTGCCCCAAGTGGCGACGAGTGTTTTGTCTGTAAATTCCCCCCCGACTATCACTTAATCTTGGGTATCTTAGATATCATCTCCAGGAATTCTTTGCTGATCTTCCAGCGCTGGTTTAGGGGCCGTTTTTGGCTTTCCACAGCTTCTTGTTATTTTCCCCAGCACTTAGAACATTTTTTTCGTCACTATCTCTGTTCTTGTCTTCCTCACTAGATTGTGGGCAGTTTGACAGGAAAACATTTGCATTGTTCACTATTAAACCCCCGGTTTTTGCACAGGACCCGACATAAAAGAGATTGACTAAATTAATATTAATTCTTTTTTTAGGCGAGCCTTTCTCCAACCCTTTGGCTCCCGATGGACACGATGTGGACGATCCCCACTCCTTCCACCAGTGAGTGTTTTGATGTAGGACTATGGGAAAATGAGCTGGGCCGTGAGTAGAGTGGTAGTGAAGGTGGAAGAATTCTTAATGTTTTGTAAGTAAGGATGGCCAGAAATTGTACCACTTGTCTCTTTATCCCTGTGAACTTTAACTGGATCAGGCCAACTGCTTATAAGAGTATTAGAGGGGAAATTCTGGCACATATGGTGCTAGTTTTTAAAGTTGGTGTTTAATTATACATTATTACAGGAATTCATTAAAAGTAAGGGTGAAGTTCTCTTTGATAACATTCCCAACTCCAGTCCCTTTCTTAGAGGTAGCCACTGTAACCTTTTTTATATGTATCTTTTTACTCTTTTTTAAATGCATTTGTATACATACATGCGTATTTGAGGAAAATACGTCATTGCTAGTTAAAGTACTAAAACTAAATGGTGTTATATTACATATATGTAATTTTGACAGTTGCTTTTTTCCCTAACTTAATGTCTTGGAGAATATTTTCATGGCAGTGACGAGGACTCCCCTTTGATCTCACTTTAGTTGGTTTTTCCAAGGTCTGATTTTGACTGGGCCATTTTCTGAAAAATCTCTTCAGTCATTCAAGGAGATCAAGTCAAGCTCCTTCTCCCCTAGCCCTTGAAATCTAATCAGGTTTCTTTTCCACCTCACCCTTGAAAGCTCACCAAGTTCCTCTTAGTCATTTTCTATAAGTCCCCATTGTCCCTATTGTATTCAGAGTTGAGTTTCAGTCCCTTTCTCCTATTGCAAATAGTCTTGACTCCTATTATAGTAGTCTTGAATAAAGTCTTCAAGATTGGGGAGACTTAGGATTCTTTCCTAAAACTGGGCTCAGTAGGCCAAGAAGAGGCATATCAGAAAGGGTTTTAGGGTGGCCTGATTAAAGTTTGTTGAAGGAGGTAAGAGTCCTTGTCACTGTTCCAGTTCAGATTTTTTTCTTATACTGTGAGTGGTACCTGTCTCACATTTGGGAAGCACTGTCAAAGTTTAGTTAGTCTTCAGTTAGTGGACATTTAAATTGTTTCCAAATTTTTATTTTCAAAGCTATAATTGAACCTCTTTTACAGGCATTTTAATACACAGAGGCCAACAATTGGCCAGATAAATATAAATAGAGTTGCTGGCTTATAGGATATACACACTTAGATTTTAATAGATACTGCCAAATTGCTCTCCAAATTGGCTATATTGATTTATGTCCCATCAGCAATATATGAGAATATCTACTTGCCAAATTCTCACTCATACTTGATTTATCAAGCTTTTTAATAATTAACAGTCTGATGCATTAAAAGTGTCCTATCTTTGTTTTAATTTGTATGTCCCTGATTTCCAGTAAAATTAACCATTTTTTTTTACATAATCTTTTTTCAATTCTTATTGGGTACTAATTTTTAAAATCTTTGCCTTATAGATCGAAACTTACCAATGAAGACTTCAGGAAACTTCTCATGACCCCAAGGGCTGCACCTACTTCTGCACCACCCTCTAAGTCACGGCACCATGAGTAAGTTCTAGGGTGGTCTAACCTATCTCCCATCTCCTTCCTACAGAAAATTACTGAACTAGATGTTTTAGGAACTGGAAGGCTGGTTCTTTTTTGAAGCCTGTGATTCTGATTCTCTCCATCTGGACATTGAAGTGTTAATGAAGACTGGGATGCTCTAGGATCTCACTTTTTCTTGGAGAGTATTCCATGGATCTCCTAGACTAGAATTGCTGTTGGTGCCTAAATGGGCAGGTTTCAGGGCCATTCCAGTCCTACAGACTCAGATTCCTGGGGTAGACATTTGGGGGATATGTAGTCTTTTAGGGGGTCCTGATGCTTTTAAAGCTTGAGAACCACTCATCTACAGATACTGACATAGATCTCTGCCTGGATGAAACTGTTGCTTTGGTCAGTATACTAGGCCTTCCTTCAGTCTTCAAAGCCACTTCTTGGGGTCTCTTGCGCTGTGGCAGTATTTTGCTATTAGTGAATTTCTTTCTCTTCCAGGATGCCAAGGGAGTATAATGAGGATGAAGACCCAGCTGCACGAAGGAGAAAAAAGAAAAGGTGAAGGAACAATGGAGGAATGTTGGGTTTTTAAGGTGGACAGTGTTTGGGGAAAAGGAGGAGGGCCTAGTTGTGAGGCTAGAGACTGAGGTTTTCCTCTTATCTTGAGGTTCTCTGCCCTCATAATGGAGAGGGGTGATATGTAGAGTGGCAGTTTAGGGCTCTGGAGCCAGCCTGCCATGTTTTATTTTCATCTTTACCAATTTATAGCTGGATAACCTTGGGCATTTTGCTTGACCTTTCTAATCCTCAATATTCTCATGGGTATTTGAGATAGTGATAATAACTCATCAGGTTGTCAGGAGGATCAACTATGATAGCACACATGTAAACACTTAGCGCCAGTACCTGGCATATAGTGACCACCCATTATATCTTGCTGCCGTCATCATCATTATTATTTATAGGATACTAAACTTTTTAGATTGGTGCTTTGCTTTTCCTCTCTCTGGCAGAGGACCAGCAAGGAATGGTTTATTTTCAGTTGAAATGTGGGAAGTGATAAAAAATCAGATGACTTTCTGGTTGCCCTGTGGTGGTATCATACCTGTAGAGACTCAGTGATGCAGAGTTGGGTGGTATTAAAGAATTCTGAAGTGACAGAATGTCGTGTGGTGGCATTGGAATAGTATATCTGAGCTGGAAGGTGTTGTGCTTTTGAGGGCTCTCAAGAGTTGGCTAGCAGTTCTACCAGGACATAAATGAGCTTCTACCATAGAGTTGGGTGTAGGTAAAGGGAAACAGGCAGGAACAATTCTGCTGACCTTGGGATCTAGCAGCTGGTGAGCGTTAACACTTGCTTTCTTCTGGTCACAGCTATTATGCCAAGCTTCGCCAACAAGAAATTGAGAGAGAAAGAGAACTAGCAGAGAAGTACCGGGACCGTGCCAAGGAACGGCGAGATGGTGTGAACAAAGATTATGAGGAAACTGAGTTGATCAGCACCACAGCCAACTACAGGGCTGTGGGCCCCACGGCTGAGGCGTGCGTACCAAGGGGCCAGGGCCTGGTTCCCTCAGCATTCCAGAGTCCTATGATCGCAGTGTGAATTCTTCTTCATACTTTCCCCACTCTGAAGCCCATGCCAAGCCGTATCAAGAGGTATTTGCCACCCACAAAAGGACTGTTCTATTGTGGTCTTTTTCATTATACAGGGACAAATCAGCTGCGGAGAAGAGAAGACAGCTGATCCAGGAGTCCAAATTCTTGGGTGGTGACATGGAACACACCCATTTGGTGAAAGGCTTGGATTTTGCTCTGCTTCAAAAGGTGAGCCTTTGTGGGTGAGTGGAAGTAATACTAGAGTGCTCAATGCTCTTCTCTGGGCCTTTCAAGGTGAGGGAGGCTGCTGTTAGCTCAGACATCTAGAATGGCTAATCGTAGCCTCTCTGCAGGCCTAATTGCTACTCATCCTACAACTCCCAGCCTTGGTTTTATTTTCTTGGGGAAACCTTCCCCGATCACCCAGGTATGGTTAAGTCCCTCCACTCTGTCACCTCTCACTTCCTGCACTCTTGTGTAACTCTTCTATTTTACTTAATCAGAGCTGTTACCACACTTTGCTGCTGGCTTAGACTGTTAGTCTCCCCTGCTGTCAGCTCCGTTAGGGCAAGGACTATATTGCCTCGTTTAGTACTGAGCTCTTAATCTTGGCGCAGCGTGGTATAGTGATGTTCAGTAAATATGCGTAAAATGAGTAAATGTCTAAACTTTACTTGCTTTTCTGTTAGGTACGAGCTGAGATTGCCAGCAAAGAGAAAGAGGAAGAAGAACTGATGGAAAAGCCCCAGAAAGAAACCAAGTAAGTAAACATCAGGGAGAGATTGAGAGTTTAGAAAGGTAGGACCTAAAGTAGGGACACACTTAGCAAAAGTGTTATTTTTGTCTTTTCAGGAAAGATGAAGATCCTGAGAATAAAATTGAATTTAAAACACGTTTGGGTGAGTACAGAGTTTCTACACAAGGGGTTGTGCATTCTGTGTGTACTGTAGGGAATTTATTTTTTTTTTATTATTATTATTTTTTAATATAATTTATTTTATTATCATTAATTTACAATTACATGTGCAATATTACGATTATTAAACTACCCCTTCATCAGGTCCCCACCACCAACCCCATTACAGTCACTGTCCATCAGCGTAGTGAGATGCTATAGAATCACTACTTGTCTTCTCTGAGTTGTACTGCCCTCCCCGTGCCCCCCCAACATTACATCTGCTAATCGTAATGCCCCTTTTTCCCTCTTATCCCTCCCTTCCCACCCATTTTCCCCAGTCCCTTTCCCTTTGGTAACTATTAGTCCGTTCTTGGGTTCTGTGAGTCTGCTGCTGTTTTGTTCCTTCAGTTTTTTTCTTTGTTCTTATACTCCACATATGAGTGAAATCATTTGATACTTGTCTTTTTCGGCTTGGCTTATTTCACTGAGCATAATTCCCTCTAGCTCCATCCATGTTGTTGCAAATGGTAGGATTTGTTTTCTTCTTATGGCTGCATAATATTCCATTGTGTATATGTACCACATCTTCTTTATCCATTCATCTTACTGTAGGGAATTTAATGCTGCAGGCAGGATATGCTTTCCCTTTCCCTCACCCTTGCCTTTATTTCTTACCCTGAAAACAGCTAGTTCCTATAAAATACTCCAATAGAACTCAGATTTGGGCTTAATTATTTCATATATGTTATTAATGTCTCTTCAGGTTGGAAGCTCTTGTAGATTGGGGCTTATGCATTAAGAAAGGTAGCATAGTTGGTTATTAAAAGCTCAGAATTTGCAGTCAGGGAGACCTGTATTTGAATCCTGTGGATGAAACCATACTAGGAGTGTGATTTTGAGCTGGTGATTTCACTTTTCAGTGCCTGTTTTTATACATCTACAAACATGGGCTTAATATTCACCGATGGGATTATTGAAGAGAAATAATATATGCAGTGGGCCTATCATATTGAGCATGTGGTAAAGCTGGCTTTTCCATCATCATCAATATTACCTTAAACCTCACCCTTCTTCCTCGCAGGGCCTAATGCAATGCTGGGCACCCAGTGCCCTTGAGAAGGCAATATAGAAGAGTGGATAGAAGTGCAGGCTTTGGAGTTAGACTGCTTGGGTCCCAGTCTTTGTTCTGTCTCTTGGTAACTGGGTGACTGTAGGTAAATCACTTAACTCTCAGTCTTAGTATTCTTATCAGTTAAAAGGAGACGATGCCTATCTCACAGGGCTGTTAAGAAGTTGGAATGAAGCAAAGTATGCATAGCATGTGGCAAGGTGGCTGGTACAGAGTAAGCACTTATTAGTAAAGGGCAGCTGTTACTGTGGAAGGTTCTCATTGGCTACTTGCTGATCTTCCTCTTTCTAGGCCGCAACGTTTACCGCATGCTCTTCAAGAGCAAAGCATATGAGAGGAACGAGCTCTTTCTGCCAGGCCGCATGGCCTACGTGGTAGACCTCGATGATGAGTATGCTGATACGGACATTCCCACCACTCTTATCCGCAGCAAAGCAGATTGTCCCACTATGGAGGTGAGTGACCTGGGCCTCAAACCTGGGAATCAGCTCTGATTCTGTCCTGGGCCTCTTCCACCACATTTAACCCATTCCCAAGTCCTGTCCGTTTTTGGCCTCAATTGAATCCATTTCCTTTTCTCCAATGACATTCCTTCTTTTTTTTTTTAACTATTAAAAAGTTTTATTGAGATATATTTTACATAAAACAAAGATCACCAATTTTAAGTATGTAATTTGAGAGTTTTGAAATGGAAACATTCATGTGACATCCACAATATCCATGTAGTAGAATGTCCTGTCACCCACTGGAGTCCTCTCCTGCCCATGGGCAGAAAACCCATCCTCACTTTGGCAACCACTGATCTGCATGCTGTCCCCTTGTTTATTTTCTAGAGTATCATATAAATAGCATAAATTTTAGAATCAGTTTATCAATTTCCAAAACATTCCTGCTGAGATTTTTTTTAATTAAGGTATTATTGATATACACTCTTATGAAGGTTTCACATGAAAAAACAATGTGGTTACTACATTTACCCATATTATCAAGTCCCCACCCATACCCCAATGCAGTCACTGCCCATCAGTGTAGTAAGATGCCACAGATTCACTATTTGCCGTCTCTCAATGACATTCCTTCTAAGCCATCATCTCTTGCTGGAACTATTAAAAGAGGCTCCTGATTGATTTTCCTACTTCTACTCTGGTTTCTTACAATATTTTATTTACTTTTTAATTATTACTGAGATATTAATTCACATCCCATGAAGTTTGCCCCTTTAAAGTATACAATTCAGTGCCTTTAGTAGACTCATAGAGTTGTGCAACCACCATCACAGTAAATTTTAAAACGTTTCCATCACCCCATAGTCTCCCTATCCTCTGTTCTATTATTATTTTTACACCTGGCCAAGTGTGAATTTTTGTCTCACCAGTTTAGAAGCTTTCTTCAGTAGTTCCTCACTATTAGGATAAAGAGCAAAAATCTTTATCGTGGCCTGTGAGTCCCTGCAACTTCTGGCCTTTCCAGCCTCTTTTCACCATGTTTCCCAAGTGTTTGTTCTCTCATAATTCTGGCTCGCTTGAATGTGCTAGGTTCACTTTTGACCCTTAGTGCGTGCTGTTTAATCTCTCAGGAATGGCCTTCCGCAAAACCTTTCCCTGTCTTCATCTATTAATTCTAACTCTATTTGTTAAATAAAGTGAATGAATGAGGATATTCCTGCTCTGTGGGATGACATTCTTGCTACTTGCGGTTTTCAGGCCCAGACCACACTGACCACAAATGACATTGTCATCAGCAAGCTCACCCAGATCCTTTCCTACCTGAGGCAGGGTACCCGCAACAAGAAGCTCAAGAAAAAGGATAAAGGTAACCAGGAGGGCTAGGGAGAGAAACCTTAAGCCTGGAAGGGCATTTGAGGATGGAACCAAGGTCTCCTGGAGCCTTTTGTCTCCAGAACACTGGGAGGCTCCTGGGAAGCAGAGAAAAATGGGAGCTTTGGCAAAGGGATGGTCACATCCGGTTTCTGTGTGCTTGACCTGCTCAAAGCAGGGTTCCAGCTCTGAGGCATGTGGAGGGATAGTATGGGTAGCATGTGTTGTTCTACCTTCTAAGCAGAGTGAGAGCTGGAGAATATGGGGAGGCTGAGTGAAATGAACTCAGGAGTGTTTGTCTCACTCCTCTCTTTACTTTTTAGGGAAGCTGGAGGAGAAGAAACCCCCCGAGGCTGACATGAAGTATGTATCCTAGACCCTGTCATCTGGTTTGAGGAAGGAAGGGGCTCTATATTTCTTTCCTTGGGCATTTTGCAGAGGCCTTGGTGTAAGAATCTGGAGAAATGACCAGGGAAGTGGTTGGCAGCTAGCGATCTCTGTTTTCCTAGTATATTCGAAGACATTGGGGATTATGTGCCCTCCACAACCAAGATGCCTCGGGACAAGGAGCGGGAGAGATACCGGGAACGGGAGCGTGAACGGGAGAGAGACAGAGACCGTGACAGAGAGCGGGAGCGAGAGCGAGAGCGAGAGCGAGAGCGGGAGAGAGAAGAAGAGAAAAAGAGGCACAGCTACTTTGAGAAGCCAAAAGTGGACGATGAGGTGAGATGTGGCTCCTGGTACCAGATGATGGAGCTGCCCATGTCTGCGCCTGCCAAGCCAGGTCCAGGACCTCTGTTACACAGGCATCTCATGGCTTCCATAGCAGCAGCTGGGTAGGAACCGTCCTGGAATATGGGCGCAAGGTGGGGTTGGAAATTGATTCAGACTTGGAGGGATGAATAGGAATCCCTCATGGTGACACTCACTTCAGTTTCTGTTTTCTTCCAGCCCTTGGACGTCGACAAAGGTGGGTTGTAGCCAAGGCATCTTGCACTGACTCTGGCAGCTTTCCCCTTGGCTGAGAGTCTGGCCTAGACCTCAGAGCTGGCAAGGGTGGGATTGGGAAACTTCCTGATTTTGGGGTCTCACAGGATCCGTACATGTCTCACTTAATAGAATAGACAGAAGATGAGTCCGGAGTTTCCTTCATCTCGGGGGTTCTGAGGATGTGAGGCAGGTTGAGTGGGCATATTCTGGGTACACTGCCCTAATTAACCAGAGTAGCTCGTTAATTGGAATTTAATTAAAATTTTGTTAGCTGAAAGGGCGCTGTTGCTGAAAAAAATATTTTTATGAAAGCCACAGGTTGGAAGTATGTTGTGGGTAGGGGTTGTAAATGCCTTGTTTCGGTGTGAACTGAGTTCTCTTTTTCCCAGGACCTGGATCTGCCAAGGAGTTGATCAAGTCAATCAATGAAAAGTTTGCTGGGTCTACTGGCTGGGAAGGCACTGAATCATATCCTTTATTTCAACATGTTACTGGGTTCTGGAGAACTGCTGTTCTCTTTTCATTCCAACTCCACCTGCCTCCCTGCTTCCCCACAACCCCACGCCAATTCCACCCACCCTTCTGTGCTATATTTTGACAGAAATGAAGTTATTATGACCTTCAGTTTCTCAGAGAACCCATTCAAGTTCACAGCCCTCTCTTTACTTTTCATGTTGGAGCTTCTTGGCTCTTCCTGCTTGACACTTTTCTGCTGTAGGTAGAATTGTTTTTTTTTTAACATAGCATACGCTGAAGAAGCCAGAGGATAAGAAGCAGCTGGGAGATTTCTTTGGCATGTCCAACAGTTATGCTGAGTGCTACCCAGCCACGTATGTGAGACTGTTAAAGAAGGGAGGCAGGGATGATGGGAGAACAAGTTGGGGGGAGGGGAGGCGTGGTGGAAATGTGATCTGCTGAGTTCTAGGGGCACTTCGTACTGCGAACTATTAGGCCCTGGGTGGGAGGTCTAGGGGGATGGTCATTCCTAGGTATATTCCTAGCCTCTAAGTTGGGTAGTTTCTGGATGAAGCATCTGTTTAACTGTTTGTTCTCTTTAGGATGGATGACATGGCTGTAGACAGTGATGAGGAGGTGGATTACAGCAAAATGGACCAGGTGTGGAGATAGAAGGATGGGTGGGGGCTCTTGGGAAGTTACTCTTTAGCACATATCCTCTTCCCCACTCCCAAAAGATCTGTTTACTGGGCCTCACCTTCCCTCAGCTGCAGCAGTGGAAGTAGCAGCATTGTGGGGTCATGGGCAGCTCAGCTGTTTTAAAGTGTCTATACAAAATCAAATAAGATAGGGCCCCCAATTTTTTTTTCCTACAAAGCACCAGGCTTTGATTTCCATCATAGGTATTAAGAAAGCCTTTAGTGCATAAGCAAAAGAGCACAAAGATTTTCAGTCTTTAGAAAATAACTGAATTTTATTCTAGCCAGTATTGAACTTTTTTCCTTCAAGTCTTAAGACAGAAACAAAAATACCCCAACAAATGACTTGACAGCATTAATGGTGAAGAAATTTCATCTTTTTCCTTGTTCTCTGTGTACTGCAGTGGTTAAGAGCATGGTTTAATTCCATCTTGGAACCTTGCTTTACCCTGGCTCCATTTATTAGTTTTGTGACCATGCCAACTTTACTGCTTATGCCTCAGTTTCCTCATCAGGAAATGGAGAGAAGTATAGTTTTTTTTTTATTAAGATACTATTGATATACACTCTTATGAAGGTTTCACATGAAAAAAAATGTGGTTACTACATTTACCCATATTATCAAGTCCCCACTCATACCCCAGTTCAGTCACTGTCCATCAGTGTAGTAAGATGACACAGATTCACTGTTTGCCTGAGAGAAGTATAGTTCTTAATGGGGTTTTGAGAGAATTAAGTATGTATTTAGTGTTTAAAGTAATGCCTGGCACAGACTAACTACATAGTAAGCATTTATTATTATTCATTAGGGTAGGACTTATGAATGATGAAATGGGATTGTGTGAAAGTATGGCTTTATTCAAGGGCTAAATTCCATTTCCAGTGACATCTCTACCTTGCCTTTTCCACATTTCTGTTCTGCAACAGGGTAACAAGAAGGGCCCCTTAGGCCGCTGGGACTTTGATACCCAGGAGGAATACAGCGAATATATGAACAACAAAGAGGCCTTGCCCAAGTGAGTCAGTGTTAAATACAGCCATGGAGTGAGGAGAGGGATGGGGTTGGGCTAGCCCATACCAGGTTGGAGGGTGTAGTCCCCGAGACATTCCCAAATAGGTTTTCTGATGGAGGGCCCTCTTCGAAATACCTTGCTGTAGCCATGCAACTTCTAATGTCTTCTCCCAACTGCCCTTTTTTCCCCTCAGGGCTGCATTCCAGTATGGCATCAAAATGTCAGAAGGGCGGAAAACCAGGCGCTTCAAGGAAACCAATGACAAGGCAGAGCTTGATCGCCAATGGAAAAAGATAAGTGCAGTAAGTGGGACTGCCTCTTGGGTGGGAGGGCTTCAGCTGGGAGGTGACACTGGCCCTCAGGTCCAGGAACAGGCAGGGGTTTGGAGAGCCGTGAAAGTGGGAGAGGTCAGTTTTGGTCTTGGACTGGCAGCATAACTCTGGGCTATAACTGCTTTTTGCAGATCATTGAGAAGAGGAAAAAGATGGAAGCTGATGGGTGAGCAGCATGTTCTTCCTCTGTGGCACTGGTGGGAATTGCTTAGAGTATTGATCATACTGACTCAATTCTCCTTCCATTTCAGGGTTGAAGTGAAAAGACCAAAATACTGATCTCCAGTTCTAACTCCAAGAAGAATCTCCACAAGGATGTGCTCTCCACTGCTTGCTTTCTGTAATTTCCAGAAAGGTTGGAGAGTGGTTTTTTTGTGAATGTATATAGAATTTTATTGTATTACCATTTGGTACCATTAAAATTGGTTAACCTGCTGTCTTCTCTGTGTTGAGCATCCTCCCACGAGGTCCCCAGAAGTACCAAGAGGGTTACTAATTTCCTTGATTGTATAAAAATCAGAAGAAAGCTCAGTTCTTTACTGAACTGTGGTTCTAGATTCTAGACAGAGGAAGGGAAGGGAAGAATGACCCTGACTGCTGGGCAAGTGGTGGATAAAAGGACATAAGGTTGATTGGTCTTACATGTCAGACCCATTCAAGCCCATTTGGGGCCTACTCTTAGGGCAGAGATTCCCTGGCAATTAGGGTCAGCCTACTGGGCTGCCAATCTGATTTCAAGATTGTGCAGGACTGGGCTTTAAGTAAAGGCAACTGATGAGATTCGCTTGTGGGAACAAAACCTTTTTAAGAGTTTGTGCCCTCCAGGGGGCTTTAGTAATCCCCAACACAAATCACTGCTTCCCTGGCTGAAGAGGTAACCTTGGGGAATCCCAGTCCTAGGCCAGAAGGGTTTGATACCCTTGAATACCCTGGAAACTTTGAGGCTCAGGCTAGGTTCTCTGACCTCTGAACCACTCCATCCCCACCCATTCCCTCCTCTGCTTATTGTCAGTAGCTATTACTTATCAGTAAGGGTCACCACTTCTTTCTGACTGGCTGGCTAGCTGCCACTGCCTGCCTTGAGCCTAGTTAAGAGCTGTGGACTCACCAGATCCAAGGAAAGCTAGGCTACCTTATCGGTTGTCTTGCTTTTGGTCACTTTTACCTTGATAGGGCAAGGACCTTTTGAGGAAGCTAGCTTGGTGCATAGCACCCAGGAGGATGAAGTTAAGTGCTGTCTGCAACAGCACCTGGAATGGCTAATTTAAGACACTTTCATGGTTTCATGATTGTAGGCAGAGGTCCCAACTAGGGAAAAGGTCACAGAGACCTTGCTCAAATTAGGATACCTAGAGGGTCACTAAGATTAAGACCTCCTGGGGATTTACTGCCAGTTTAAAATCAGTTTCTGCTGGTACTCCCAAGCCTTGTGGAAGTGACAAGCCCTCTGGGTTGGCCACATAGTGACAAGGATTCCCAACACCAAATAGCAACTTTTCCAAGTCACACGGAGGATGTGTAGCCTCTCTGAAATCCCTAACCTCACTTATTTTCACTTCTCACTATGGGATTTGCACATCAGCATATAAAGATGTCTTAGAAAGCTTAGTACCACAGCACTATGAGAAGGTTCTCTTCAACTGCAGGGCCTCCTGTCTCATCTGCCTCACCATACAGGGTGCTCCCATCCTTGCAGAACCTTTGGTAACTGGAATGTCCAGAATGTGAATTGCTGTGCCCTTTTTTCCTCTTCAGCAAATCCTTGCCAGCTCTGAGCACTGATAACTAGACCACTAAGGGTCCAAAGTCAAACCGTTGGATCAGGCAGGACGCTGTTCCTCTGGCCATGAATCCGTAATTAGCATGGAGGGTAGCAGCATGTGAGCTGGTGCCTGCTGTCCACTTCCTCATGTCAAATTCTCGCGGCGTGGGCTTTTGCTGCTTCCTGACCAACCTGACCAAGCCGAGAAAGACTGGTGTCCCCTCTCCCATCCCGAAGGCATAAAATCCTCCTTACTGTTGGCGGAGGGAGTACCAAACTGTCGAACTCGGTCAGGACGAGGAGAAAGGATTCAACGCAGTTCCCAATTTTATGTGAAGTAACCAAGGAGGGGATTGTCGGTAGCTCAATCTAGCTGGAACAGACCTTGGCAACACAATTAAGAAGCTGGACTTGGGGCCGGCCCTCGGGGCCACACTTCACGGGTGACTTCTGCAGCCGGTACCGCCTTTTCCGGTTCTGGAGAACGCCTTGGCGTCACTTCCGGTCCGCCTTCTCCCGAGTTGTACCAGGCTCCTTGGGCTGCTACTCCCTTTGTGTGTTTCGTTTCTGGGCTCACTACCCAACAACTGCGGGGCTCGGAATCCTCCGGTGCATGGACTGCACGTGTGAGGAGAAGCCCGTGGAAGATGGGAGCGACGAGGAGGAGGAACCCGGCTCCACGGAAGCCCCGGCCCGTATCCGTGATGCCCCAGAAGACATCGTGCTGGAAGCCCCGGCCAGTGGGCTGGCCTTCCATCCTGCCCGAGATCTCCTGGCGGCAGGGGACGTTGATGGGGACGTGTTCATGTAAGTGTGGGGCAGGGCCGGGGCGAGCGTGGTAGGCGCGGGAGCTGCTTTGTTTGGAGGCTCTCCAGGGGTGGAACCGGGACGAGGAACATTGTAGGGAGACAAATTTTGCAAGACTCATCTGGTCCGATTTGTTCAGTAACACTCGGCTTAAACCAATTACCCCACAAACCTCTTGAAAGAACTGAAAGAAAGACAAAGTGGCTGAAATGTCGTGACAGAGCCTGGAGACAGTAGAGGGACACGAGGCGTTCAGGACACTGTTACTCCCCGCGGGATTATTATATTCAGCCTGAAACAGGCCCAGTGGGGCCCGCTGCTTTTGCATTTTGTCCACTTTAACTGATCTTTCACAAACACAAATCCAACCACCTCGCTTCCTTGATTAATAACTCTTCGATAGTTAACCTTTGTTTTTAGGATTAAGGCAGAATTAATCCGGCATTCCGGGCCTTGACTCTGGCCCTTGCTCGGTTTCGCCTTTGCTTTCTGTGCTCATTCACCCTTACATTTTAAATGTGTCTTGAAGCCTCAGCTCCTTTGCACATATAATTCCTTCTGCCTGGAAACTCCTTTCCCTTCACTTGTACCCACAATCCTTCAGTTCTCAGTATCTCTTCACCTTTCCTCCAAGCCCCAGACTAAATTAGATTACCTATTAGTTGCTGCCTTGGCACCAGATGTCTTTCTCTTGTATTCTTCATAATGGTTTGTAAACCTACGGCCGTTTGTGTAATTATTTGAATACTTGTTTCCACTAAAAAAAAAAGTTTTCAAACATTTTTTAACCTCCCTTTGCACTTTTACATTGTGTGTGAATCACTGACATTTTCTGGCTTATTTTATTATTATTGCAGGCACACACAAAATGCTCATTGCAGCTCACTAATGGGTCATGACCGGAATTTGAAAAACTAGTCTCTTCTCCATTGTATCTCCTGCTTCTAGCCCAAGATAAATGCTCAATACATGCTTGCTTTTGAATAAAGATGTAGGCTGGAAGCAGTGAGAAGCTATTGACTGTTTTAATCAGGAGAGTTGTGCTATCAGATTTAATGAATTTAAATCTCAACCCCCTACCGCTTTCTGTTAATGTTTGTCTTTGAAATGAGAATAATACATACCTGGCAGAGGGGTCAAGTGTTCACTTCAGCACCTGGGTTGAACAAATGTGGGTTCCTTTCTACTGTTACCTATATTTACAGGGCCAGACACTTGGAGATCACCCTGGACCTCTACTTTTCACATCCCCATTGCTTCAGTTGGTTCCCTCTTCCCTCTCCTCAGCCACTGCCTTCTGGCAAGCCTAACTTCTCCCATGACCATTCAGGAGGTTTCTTTTCCCATAGGATTAAATCCAGAGTTCTGCTTGGTTTCTATTGTCTCAAGCCCAGTCCAGCCTATCTTTCAGATGCAGCCATGCCACTCTCCTGCCACTGGAACCCTCCTCTTTGTGTCTGTCCTGAAAGACTTCAACATCTGCCTCTAGTATCTGCCCCTTGTCTGCCAAGTTAACTGCATATTCTTCATGATCCAATCCACGTCATTACCTTAGCTTTCCAGGGCTCTCTTGTCTTCCCAAGTACTCATCCTATTTGTGAATGTTTAAGAAGTAGCTTTGTCATGCTAGGCCCAGGACAGAGCAAACAGGAAGGAGACCCAGTTCTGCCTGAACCTCACTGGCAAATAAATACTTACTCATTTGGCCTTTGTTGAAGATCTGCTCTGAGGCAGGCACTGGGGATACTTTCTGGACAGGTATTTGCCTCCAAGCTTATAGAATGGTACCTCTCTATTCCACCTCTGTTTTAACCTTCTCTCCTTTTCAGTATGTGTGTGGTTTTCGGCTTTCTCTAGCTTCTGCAGACATGGTATACACGAGTCCTGCCTTCCTGATTTTTACATCTCCAATTTCTGGGGCTGTTTTTCTGTCGTTAATTTAACAGATATTTCTGGGCTTCCATAGTGGTCCAGATCGAATCTTTCCCCAGGCTAGAGCTTTCAAGGATAATAAACTGGGGTGGGGTGGGGTGAGGTCACCAAGACCTGAGTAAATGCACTTTGAATTAATATATGTTGAATGGGAAAAAGACATTTGAAGCTCATTGGAAAATGGATGATAAGGTCCTTGGGCTTCAAGGTGTGCAAGCAGGAACTCCCAAGTAGGTGGCCGGCTGACTAGTTGATCTCTGTACTCCATGCATCCCAAGCAGGGTCCAGGGTCATTCACTTTCCTTCTCTCCCTAGCTTTTCCTACTCCTGTCAAGAGGGAGAAACCAAGGAGCTCTGGTCCTCAGGTCACCACCTCAAGTCCTGCCGAGCTGTGGCCTTTTCTGAAGATGGGCAGAGTGAGTATTGGGGGGCGAGGGTGTAGGCAGCAATGTGGTGGGGGGAAGGGAGCAGTGAGCAGCCTCATGACCTGGGCATCTTTCCCCAGAACTTGTTACTGTTTCCAAGGACAAAGCCATCCATGTTCTAGATGTGGAGCAGGGCCTCCTGGAAAGACGCATTTCCAAGGCTCATGGGTAAGGGGAGCCAATTGTGTTGAGGTCAGGGGTAAGGACTGGGAGGTCCCTAATGGGACAGTGATGCTTCCGAAAGTTCTGCATCTATGTCCTTAGTGCCCCTATCAACAGTCTGCTGCTGGTGGATGAGAACCTTCTGGCCACTGGGGATGACACAGGTGGTGTCCGGCTGTGGGACCAGCGGAAGGAGGGCCCTTTAATGGATATGCGGCAACACGAGGAGTACATTGCAGACATGGCTCTGGACCTAGCCAAGAAGCTACTGCTGACAGCCAGGTCCAGCCCCAAAGCTCTTCCCATCCCTTCCCTGTGTTAAATGTCTCTTCAGTGGGAGCGTTGGCCAAGCCTGCTGCTCTGCTCTCTCTGCAGTGGGGATGGCTGCCTTGGTGTCTTCAATATTAGGCGACGTCGGTTCGAGCTGCTCTCAGAGCCTCAGTCCGGAGACCTGACATCTGTCACTCTCATGAAAGTACAGCTGAGTGCAGTGGGATGGGGGTATGCTAGGAACGTGGTCTAATATGGCTCCACAGATATAGCTTGTCCTGTTTCCCTGCAGTGTGGAAAGAAGGTGGCCTGTGGCTCCAGTGAAGGTACCATCTACCTCTTCAACTGGAATGGGCTTGGGGCTACAAGTGACCGCTTTGCCCTGAGAGCTGAGTCCATTGACTGCATGGTTCCTGTCACTGAGAATCTGTTGTGCACTGGCTCCTCTGATGGAGTCATCAGGTGAGAGAAGGTAGGACTACCCTCAGGTCAGAGGAATGGTAGGCCCAACCAGCCAATACCCAAGGTTCTTTTCTCTCTGCCTAGGGCCGTGAACATCTTGCCAAACCGAGTAGTAGGCAGTGTGGGCCAGCATCCTGGGGAGCCTGTGGAGGCGCTGGCCCTCTCCCACTGTGGCCACTTCTTGGCCAGCAGTGGCTACGACCAGCGCCTCAAGTTTTGGAACATGGCCCAGCTGCGGGCTGTGGTGGTGGATGATTACCGTCAACGAAAGAAAAAGGGAGGGGAGCTGCGGGCCCTAAGCAGCAAGGCTTGGTGCCGTGATGACTTCTTTGCGGGACTGAGGGAGGAAGGGGAAGAGAGCAATGACAGCAGTGACTGAGAGGAAGAGCTTAATCTCAAGACAGGTCCTCACTGGAAAAGAGTCTTCCTTCATGGGCTGGATCCCCAGAGAGGCTATGAATTTGTAATACCCTGTTGTGTAGCATAAGATACACAGAAGCTCAGGACTGAGGACAGTGCTGTGGGGAGGTATTTACCTTGTAGCAGCTGCTTATTCTTACCAGTGTAAGCCAAACCCACAGCTGGGGCAAGACAGCACAGACACAGGTGTGTACCAACCAGGGGTTTAATATAAATACAACCAGCAGAGAAAAACTGAAAACCACACTCATATCAAAACCAGAATGCCAAGTGGGGACGAAAGTCCGATATCTGACCCTTTGGCTCAGCCAGCCCCCAAATAAAAAGCAACAAAAAAACAAGAAAGGCGATTCTTGCTAAGCTGTGGGAGGAAAAGAGGGGAGTGTGTGCATCACACACATAAGCGCGGTAGACCATGGAATCAGGTCAGACCCTGGAAGGGGAAGGGCAACGTCCCTATCCACAACTTAGCCAAGCCTGAGTTGCCCCCAGGTGCCATAGGGCCCTGCCCCAGATGGGAGGCTGTGTCAGGCCTGGAGACTGACATGCCTACTTGTTCAGGCTGCCTGTGAAGAGGATGGGGTCACTGCTTAACCACAGTCCCTGCCTCAGCCCCAAGAGACCCCAGGAGGCTGGCGCCAGACTCACTCAGTGTCTCCAGCAGCCGTGCAGACACAGCATCCTTGGCCACCTCATGCCCATTCTGCCCATCCGGGGCCAGCACAACCCAGATGAGGCCGCTAAAGGGCACTGGATGCCCAGGGATCACCACCTGGTACCAGAAGTGGTGCCAGCCAACAGGGCCTGTAGCTAAACACTTGGTGAGGAATACTGGGCTGCCCAGTTTCATCCGGTGGCACAGCAGCTGCAGGGCAGCTCGAGCCCCTTGGAACTCTAGCCTGTCCCTTGCTAGGGCCAACTGGCTGCCTACTGGGTGTAGGTACCGAAGAGATGGTCCTATGAGCCGCAGGCGGAGTTGATGCTTCAGCTCCGGCTTGAGCCACTCCACGGCCACCTGCTCTCCACAGAGGCGTGACTGCCCTGCAGGGAAAAGGAAGAGTTGAAAGCAGGTCCGAGGCCTAGGCCCAGGCCCTCAGACCCTTTTAGCCCCTCGGAGTTAGACTGGTTTAATTTCTAGCTCTCCATTTCCTGGTGGTAGGACCTCGGGCAAGCTAAGCTAACTTCTCCAGACTTCTTTGTGTTTATTTGTAAAGAGGGGGTATAACTGCTACCTTCTAAGTTTCCTTGGAGTAGTACTGGCTAATGCAGGCTTTGTCTACTTGATAACCATCATAATAGCTAACCTTTACTGTGAATACTTGAGCCAGGGAATGTGCTAAGTACTGCTTAATTCTCACAACACTGAGGAAGCAAATTCTGTAGTGGATAAAAGGCTCAACTGGACTGCCTCGGGCAAGTCAATTTGTCTCTTAAATTCTCATCTCTAAAGAGAAAGATCGTTCAGTGTTTCATTGAAATGTTTAAGATTAAGTCAAGAAATAATGGGCGGAAAATGTTTAGTTAAGTGGTAGCTGGTAGCACCACTGGAAATTTAAAAACCTTAAGTCAAAGAGTGTAAGGTTGCAAGCTAAAAAATGCAGAGGTAAAGTGCCTGGCAGAATGCCTCCCCCGACCCCTTAACCTCCACCTCCTACCTTCCACCAGGGCCTTTTTGGCCATGGCGGCGGCGCGGTGCGAACTGAACTTGAGCAGCGCCATCTGAGTGGGTGCTAGCCCGGGGCTGGGCAGCAGCAGCGCCTCCTGCAGGCCAGAATCCAGCGGCTGCAGCGCGAGCAGCAGCGCCGTGCGGCTCAGACCCGGCGGCAGCCCATCCACGGTCAGCTCGCACTTCTCGGTGCTGCGGCACACCAGCAGCGGGCAGAAGGGCCGCAGCGGGTGGTTATGCAGCAGGGCGATGGCGGCCTGGGCGCCGCGCCGCGAGCTGTAGCGGGCGTACGCGAAGCCGCGATTCAGGCCGCTAAAGGTCATCATCAGGCGGAACTCGTAGAGGCGGCCCACGCGCTCGAACAGCGGGATCAGCTGGTGTTCGTACACGTCCTGCGGCAGCCGCCCGATAAACACTTCTGACCCGGCCGGCGGCGGGCTGCCCACCCAGCCTGGGGGAAGGGTCGGGAAGGGGCACCGTCCTCGTTCCGGGTTCGGGACCCAGACTGGGACGTATGAGCAAACTTCTGTGAAATGGGTACAACGCCTGCAACCCGCGTCGTTGGCACAACTGGGTCACTGAGGCGACAAGGATGGCACAAAAAAGTGCACTTTAATACTTTCTTGAGGCGGGTGGGGGGGAGGGGCCGCCGATAGTAAGTTTCAACTGCTTGGATGGGGGGGTGTAACGCGTAGTTCGGGGTTCCCCCTGTGAAGCCTGGGGGTAGTTCCCTCCCCCAAGGGGGACGGTCCGGGCCGAAAAGGTTGGCGCAGCGCGGCAGACACAGGGCCTGGGACTATCGTACCTGGGGGTGGCCCGCCATACTTCCTCTGCCCGTTCACCTGCACCAGGCGGATGCCTGTCTCCCTGACCCACGCCTCCAGCGCCGCCTTGTTCTCGGGATTCACTGTCTCGCACCAGAGCTGGGGGAGACGGACAGGTTGAAACGGCGCCCGCCGCACCCGCCCGCTCCACCTCGCCTGGGGCCCCGGCGTCCCCCCTCCCAGCGCGCATGGGGCTCGTCGACCCCTGGTTGCTAGCCACTTACCTCACACTCGCGCTTAGACTGCATGATTCTGCTACTCGTTCGCCGGTACCCGCTTTATAACCTCCTGTTTATCCGCCTCTGGAAACTTCCCTACCCTCCACCCACCCCCCAAGCTCTCATTGGCTCTGAGCACGACCCCGCCCCCCACGGGGGTGGGAGTATCCACTGCACGTGCGCCGGGGGGCCTCCGACCCTCAGGTGAAAGCTAGACAGGCTGGTGGCGCGTCTGCTGGCAAAGCCCCACCTCTTAAGAAATGGCTGCAAACCGGCACGTAAGGACGCTGGATGCAGGGGCCCCTGGGGAAAAGCCCGTGGGGCCTACCCTAAGTATTTCTCCCCATTTTCCACCAATAGAGTGGTCAGAATGGGAGGCCCAAGGCAGGTCTAGACGATAGTCACACAAGTAGGATACAGTGATTGAGGCATTTTATTGGACCTTTGGTGACTGGCTGTGCAGGCATTCCATCTGGTGGAGGAGGGCCCTGCTGAGGAGACCGTCTCCGTCCCGTCCTTGTAGCTCAGGAGCACTGACTAGACTAAGCCCCCAGGGGCCTCCTGTGAAAAATGGTGTAGTACTTGGCCATTTTTGCCTGTGATTACCAATAAAATAATCATAATAAAAATAAAGTCTCTGTTTTGACCACTCTTCAGGTCTTCCTGCTGAAACGTGCCAAGGTGTTGAAGTACATACGCAGTTTCTCTTAGTCTTAAATATTAGTGCCAGTCCCATCTTCCTTGGATCGTTTGCTCAACTCAGCAGGTGCAAAGGGGCAGGCCTGTTCTCTTTTTGATTTCCTCCACAAGGTCTTCTCTTCGGACATCCACCTGGCCAAGATGGGGGAAAGTGGTATGAACATCTTCCACTCCGCTGTGCCCTGTGCCCACACCTTCCTCTAGTCATCAGGCTTGACTCAGCTAGGAGCAGGAACCCAATCAAACACCTCAGGGTAGACAGTGCTTCTTGAAAGTGTATGTGGGGATGGAGATCTACTCTACCATGACCAAGGTAATGAGTTACACTCTTCAGTCCTTTACACGTGGGTACAAATATGAACGCCAGGCTTCTTGGATAGATAGGCATCAACCTGCCAAAATGGCATACATCCCCTGTCCTGCAGCCTTCCTGCCCGCAAACTTACCTCTTCCCTGCTGGCCACTGAACGGAGCTTGATGACTCCATCCTCGAGCTCCTGCTCACCAATGATGGCCACCAGTGGGATGCCTGCCTCCTCACAGTACTGCAGCTGGTTCAGCAACTTTGGGTTCTTCTTATAGAGCAGTTCTGCCTGCAGGGAACCAAAGCCGAAGGTGAAGGCTCTCCTCAGGGACAACATCCTTGGGGCCCCAGCTGGCACTTTGCTCTTAGCTTGACACCAAAAAGTCACAGTACTGGCAGAGTCATTATGAATGAGCTTTTATTCAGTCTGGGCCCAGCACTCCCAAATGTGCTGCCACCCTGGGGCTTGCCTCCTCTACCTTGATCCCAGCATCCCAGAGCTCTGAGACTAGCTTCAGCCTCTCCTCCAGCAGCTTCTTCTGGGCAGATGCCACAAGTACCTGTGTCTCTGTGGTCCGCACTTTCTCTTCCAGAGCCTGGGGAAGGGGCAGATACAGAGTCAGAGAGTTGGGCTACTCTTTACAGCACCTTCAAGGAGCAAACAGAGCAGGCTATTTTCAGGATTCTGAGAGACCAGGCCCAATTCGGCAAGGTTCACCAGGGCACGGCCCAGTCTTCTCACATAGCAACTGGGCATCAGGTAGATGATATAAAACATGAACTGACTGGCTTGTACATATGACTTGCCAGAATAAATAATATAGGGGAAGGGCAAAGGTAGGTTATGTATAATGACTTCAAGCTTATCTCCATCTAGTACCTTAAGGGTCCACAAGAACACTCACACAGAAGTGATCCTGTGAGCTCATCCAGGCAATGCAGTCCCTTCTGGCAGTTCTAGTTCCCACTTCCCATCCGCCCAGTCAGGAGACTACGCCTCTTTAGCGATATAGGGCACAACACAGGGTGTGTGTGGATGGGGGGAAAGGATATGCTGTTACTGCCCCTTGTCTCTTTCAGAAGTACTTTCATAGTTCATACAACATAAGATGCCTACTGGAATAGGACCTCAGTTGGAAAATAGGTAGTTTCCACTCTAGAGAAAAGGATGGGATCAGTGGAAATGTTATTTCGAGAGCGTTCCCCCAGGGGATGAAAGACCATGAGGCAGTTAAAAGCAGCAGCAACGAAGAAGGGCTTCAGGCCATGAGGGGCTGATATTAGTCTAGGTGCCAGGGAGTCAAGACACATCTGAGGGATCTCAGACACATGCTTTCCACTTAGAGACAATGTCACAGAGTGGTTGGGAGCGAGGCTTTGAAGTTAAGACTGCTTGGATTCAATTTCTGACTCTGCCACTTATAAGTTTCATGACCTGGGGCAAATTATGTTATCTATAATGCTTCAGTTCCTTCATTTGGAAATTGTAAATAAATAATAAAAGTAGCTACTTTCAGAGGGCTGTTTAAGAATCTTATTAGGTAATGAAAGAAAAGCAGTAAGCACAGTGCCTGGCATAAAGTAGTAAAATATTAAGGACTTTGTATTACGAAGAAGATCCAGGTCTTTGGATATATCAGTTTAGATTCCTGACAGCTCGAGGGAAGTAGGGACCCAGAGCAAAGGACTTTGCGAAGAATGATCAAAAATCCATATCTGGCCTGTAATGGGGTGATAATCTGTGAAGACCAGGGACCATCTTTTCTCCATTTCTTTAAAAAGATGTTTCTTGTCCAGAGAAGCATCACTTGCCCTCCTGGAGATCAAAGAAGACGGTTTGGGCGCCAGCCACCCAGACTCTCTCTGCTTACCCCCAGGACCTACCTCTAGCCTCTGCTCCACAATGGAGAAGATCCGCTCCACCCCAATGCTGAGCCCCACGCACGGCACCTTGCGCCCTTTGGGGTCGAACATGCCCACGAGCCCATCGTAGCGCCCTCCAGCAGCCACACTGCCCACACCCAGGGGCTCTTCCCCTGTCCGGGGTGGAGTCTGCAGCAGCACCGCCTCATAGATCACCCCGGTATAGTAGTCTAGACCTCGAGCAAGGCTCAGGTCGAAGGATATCTGTGGGGACAAGAACATGGTTGACACCAGATGAAGATCAAGAACCTGAAGCCCCAGAGCTCAGCTAAGGCTTCCATCCCTGACCTAACTCACCTTGTCAGCAATGCCAAACAGGCTCAGGTATTCAAACAGCAGCTTCAGGTCTCCCAGGCCCTCCAAGGCCTGTTTGTTTTGGGACAGTTTAGGATCCTGGAACAGCTGTTCCACCAGGGATACCCCACCTGGGGATACATACTTGTGAGTCAGACTGCCAAGGGAAAAAGGCAGGGGCTCTGCCTTTTTGCATGGGCTGTAAAAGTGTACATGTGTATACACACACACACACACACTCTCTCTGCCCCTCCCTCTCTCTCCTACACACATCCACACACAGAAGGGTTTTGGCTTTAGACCTGAGGGCAGTGGGATGGCTGCTGGGGAGGCAGGGTTTGTTCCTCACCATGCTGCTGGACGTAGTCCCCAATGTGGTCAGCCACCTCTGGTGTGAGGCCCTTCTCTCCTACCATCTCATTCTTTACTTCCTCCCAGGACACCTGGGCAGATAGACATTAGTCAGGGACCCCTGGGTAGCTTCCCCATTGCAAGGCAACTATGGGTCCCCCTCAGAAGGTGGTCTTGGAGCAGAAGCTACCCTTCAACCTACATTCCGGGGCTAATCTTCCTCTGGTGGCCAAAAAGACAGGCCCCTCTGTCCTAATCTTGTTTTCCATTTCTCAGGGGAGGGTGCCATCTGGGAAAAGAAAAGTCAAGTGTATTTGGGTCATCACCTTGTCCAGCTTGTCCACTGAGGAGCAGATGGTACGGAACTTGCTATCAGGAACTCCACAAATGGCAAACAGCCCATCTAGAATGCGCCGATCATTCACCTGGAGTTACCAAGGCATAGTGAGGAGAGAATCCACTAGTGACCTTCAGTGGCCTTGGTCACTTGGGCTACTGGTATCTCTGCACAAGGCCCTTCTCCTGTGAGAGGCCAGGTTTACTTTGCCCTCCCAGCCCTTGTTCAGCTCTGACCTTGACCAGGAAGTCGCCTATCTGAAGGGAACTCAGGATCTCACACATGATCTTCAGGCACTCTGCATCGGGGATCATGGGATCAAACTGCCCAGCAATGTCAAAATCCTGCAGGGAGAGGGGTAGCTGGAGGTCCTCAGGGGTTCACTCTACTTAAGGGGGGTGGAGGGGTGGGGACTCCAGGGAGCTCTACTCTCTCGCTGTGAAGATATGTTTGCACTTATGCACAGACTTTTTTCATTCTCTGATCATTAGCCCAGAGGAAAACCCCAGCATTCTTGGATCTCTTACCAGTCCTGGTTTGCTTTCCATCTCTTGGGCTATTCCTTCATGATCTCATTCATCTAGTTTTCCTTATTTCCTCCTAGGCCATGGGGGCAATTATACAGTCTTAGTCCTCAATCACCATCACTATTCAGAAACTGCTATCAGTCTGGATGCTTTAATACCTTAAATACCCATCCTTTGCTGTGATCCTATCACTGTGATTCAATATAAAGAGCCCTGGACCAAGAGTTCCAGTACTGACTTCTCCTTTCTTATCCCTGATCTCTTCATCTTGCTGAGTCTCACGTTTACTCACGTGTAAATGGAAAGAATCATCTCTGTCCTGTACACGAAAAGACTAAAGAAACCTAAGGGTTAGCATTGTCTGGGGCATCCAGTCTGTTCAGTACACCAGGAGTACTGTAAGAGGCCAGGCTTAGATCCTGCTAACCTGAGGGAGGGCCAAGTCACCCAGCCTGACCTACATACTCACACACTGGTAGAATTCCCGGTATCGGCCGCGGGTCATGGCTGGGTTATCCCGCCGATATACTTTTGCTATGTGGTAGCGTTTAATGTTGGTCAGTTTATTCATTGCCAAATATCGAGCAAAAGGAACCTGATGACAAAGAGTTAAGAAGAAAGCCACTCCTATCAGTCTGGACATTGACTCCTATCATAACCAACAGAACCTGGGGCCTAACTCCTTCCTCCCTGTGTGGATAAAACCACCAACTATAAGATTAACAGCATTTCTGAACATTAGAAAGAATCAACTTTGTTACCACAAGGGGCAGCTGAAGTTTCAAAAATGATTAAGTCTCCTTTTTCTTCGGTAGTGTCTTCCTGGCCTATGTTGAGCATGGCAGGAGGCTGAGCAGATTGGCCAGGGAGCAGAAAAGGAGCCACATTTATTTCTTAGCATATGATTCTCTGACATAGCTTGGAGATAAAAGAAACGTGCTGTTGGTTCATTAACAACTCTGTCCACTGGACCAGCAGAGAAGAGAAAGATTCTGGAGCCACGGGAATGCTGGCAGAGTTGGAACTGGCCCTGACATAAAGCTGAGATCTCACTCAGAATTCAGAAGTCTTACAAGGCTATGCTCCATTTAGCCACAGTCCTGTTCCTGGTTTAGAGAAATAATTTCCCTGACTGCCAAAGGCATCATATTTGATCCCATTTATGTATAGCTGTCCCCAAAACTGACACTAGAAAGACCCCCAGCTCAATAAAGGCCAATCTATCCAAAGTGTTAAGAGCCCAGGTTTAGAAAGATACAGTGAGGTCATAGCGAAGAGACAGCAGTTCTCCACCCTGGTCCTTCAGGTCATAGATAAGCTTAGAGTCTTCCCCATACTTTCCAGTCAGTGTCTCCTGGAGAATACACAAAGAAATGTGGTCACAATGATAACAATTTAAAAGGAAGTTTTAAAAACAGAAACTACTCTAACATGAATGATTTCCACTTGTCTACATTTCCTCTGCTCTCTATTCCAATGCTTAGGTATTTGATGTGGTTATAATCAAAAGGAAAAACCAATTTTGTTTTCTGCTTATCAACATTTCCATTTTGTGACAGAGCTGAGGTCCTAGTGTTATACTGTTCGATGTTTAGTGTATTCCAAAAAAAGAGTTCCGTAACATTTCAATAAATATATTTGGGTACATAATTTTTTTTCTTTAGAATATTTATTTTTTGAAGATAAACCCCTAGGAGTGGGTTATTAGAACAAACATAAGTGTTTTTATGATGCCTGAGATTTGAACAGTGTTAAAAGCCAAAACTGAGATAGCAGATAGCAGTTGATATCTTCAACGAGGTGATAACATATTTCAACTACCAGATTGGCAAAGTTTAAAAAGCCTGAAAAATCCCAGTGTGTAGAATCAAAAACACTAATACATTGGTTGGTGTTACGGGCTGAATTCTGTCCCTCTTCAAAATTCATATGTAAAAGTCCTATCCCCCAGGAAACTCATATATGACTATATTTGGAGATAGGGTCTCTAAAGAGGTAATTAAGCTAAAGTGAGGTCATTAGGTTAGAACCTAATCCAATATAACTGATGTCTTTATAAAAAAGGAAATTTGGACACAGAGGGAAAAGGATGTGAAGACACATGGAAAAGATAACCATCTACAAGCCAAGGAGAAAGGCCTAGAACAAATCCTTCCCTCAGATACCTTATCTTGGACTTATAGCCTCCAGACAATAAATTACTTTGTTTAAGCCACCCAGTCTATGGTACTTTACTGTGGCAGCCTTAGCAAATTAATACAGTTGGTAAAAATATAAATGAGCACAACCTCTTGACCCAGCTATTACATTTCTATAGAACTTACCCTGCAGATAAATGTCCACCAGTACCAGACATTGTTCTAAACACTGAGTATGCATCAGAAAACAAGACAAAGGCAGTCCTCTCATGCATCTTCTACACTAATGAGAAACATCAGCCAGTACACCAATGCAAGGGAACAAATTAATGGATAATTTCAGATAGTGATAGCTGCTCTAATGGAAATAAAACAGATCAATGTGATAAGGGCTACTTTAGAAAAGGTAGTACAGAGGATTATTTGAGGAATGGCATTTCAGTTGAGATCTGAAATTAAAGTCATACAAAGAGCTGGGGAAAGGGGAGCTCAGGAAGAGGGAAGAGCAAGAACAAAGGTCCTGAGACAGAAACATATTTATTATGTTCCAGGAGTAGAAAGAAGACTAGAGTAGCAGAGTGGGCAAAGGGAAGAATAGCATGAGATGAGATAGGACAGGCAGTGGCCAAATCATGTACAGCCTTGTAAGCCTGAGAAAAGTTTGGATTTTATTATAAATGCAATGGAAGTCACTGCAGGGAGTAATGCAATCTGGTTTTTTTAACAGCAGAGAACTGGAAACAACCTCAGGGTCCATCAGTAGGAGACTGGTTGCATATTTATAGTTTGTGTCGTTTTCATGTATCTAGAAAATACCCCAAGTACAGGTACTATGAATTCATCATAGACAGGAGTCATAAGAACTTCCATTTCTGCATAGGGCTACTTTTTGAAACTGCTGGCCACAACCAGGATAAATAAATAGCCAGGCCTCTCCTTCTAAATCAATCCTGCACCCCTTCTCATTAGAGAAAATACTGGTCTTTGTCCACAACAGGAGAGAGACCTTTGGGCCACCACTCATCATCCTCTTTGTTGTCTGTATACCCACTTTTCCACCAAGCGGTTTCTCCTCACTCATCCCTCACCTTCAGTTCAAACACAGGTGTATCGATTACTTCTGCACCATGGCGCTTGAAGCAGCTGATGATTACATCAAATACCTTCTCCCGAACTGCCATCTGCCGCGGACTGTAGTCTCTTGTGCCCTTGGAGTCAATCAGTCAAAAAACCAGGTATTGGATTTAAAAACAAAGAACAGTTAAGGTCTAGAACATAAAAGCATGACCTCCATGATGACGAATGCAAATACTGACTCAACCTTGAATTTCCCTCAAGGCCACTGAGCTGTAAAGCAAGTAAAAACAATTCTCTATTAACCACACATCCATTTGCTACTGCCCCTCTAAATTCCATACCCTTTTTGGCTTGGTTCTATTTTCTACAATTCTTAGAATTCTATTCTCTGAGCCATTTTCCTAAAAACTCCTTTTCTGGGATAACAGAACATTTCCTTGCCTAACAGAAAGCACCTACCTGACAGGTACATACTAGTTGAATTCCAAATTTCACAAGTAACATTCCCTCCCAATGTAACTTTTAAAAAAATTCTGATAAGCAGTATTTGTTCTTTAATTTGTTCTCCCAGCCCTGTGACATGGGCTGGGCAGAAACATTTTACAGATAATTATAGGGTGTTGAGAAGAGTCATTACTTAAGGGCACTCAGCAGCTGTGTGACAGTCAAGACTAGGATCTTGTCATTCCACGTCAGAGCTTCTAGTCTGGGCTTTTATATCCTACTCCCAAGTCTTTGGTCTCAGGCCCTCTTTATAGTCTTACTTTTATTAAGGACCCAAAGTGGGTTGTACTTATAAATATTTATCATTTTAGAAATTAAAACTGAAAACACTTAAAAATATTTATTAATTTACTTACATGGTAGATCTACTACATACTAAGCTAAGTACATTTTAGCAAAATGTAACTACTTTCCAAAACAAAATTTGGTGAGAAGAGTGGTATTGATTTACATTTTTGTGAATCTTTAACGTCTGGCATAAAAGACAGATGGATCCTCATAGATGCTTTTTTGCACTCAATTCTGTTGTGACATGTTGTTCTGGCTGAGCATATAAAGAAAACTTAGACTTACATAGATGTGTAATTGGAAAAGAAAAAATAATTTAATAAACTTTTCAGCCAAGTGTAGATATTCTTCTTAAACTACACCAAAATCCAACAAGTGGTAGTTTCTTAAAGATTGGTTGCAGCATGGAATCTGAAACTACATCAATGAACTGTTCCATTAAAGTCCATTACTCATATAAGGTATCCAGAATTCAGAGAGACAGAAAGTAAAACTGGTTACCAGGGGCTGGAGGGAGGATGGAGTGGGTGGAGAGTTACTGTTTAATGGGTATGGAATTTCTGTTTAGCACAATGAATAAGTTTGGGAATGAAGAGTAGTGATGGTTGCATGAAGAAGGTGCTTAATGTCCCTGAACTATATGTATACCTAAAATTATTAAAATGGCAAATTTTATGTTATGTATATTTTACCACAATTTAAAAAATATCTTTTATTCTATCTTGTACTTTGAATGGATCTTTCACCCATGCATGATATTATACCATTATACATGGGTCATTTGGAACATACTGTTTTGCTGATATGTTATACAGATCTTCCAAATGTTGACACATTTCATTATATATTATCAGAACACCACATTTGTTAATGTCACCACAGATCTCCTCAGAAAAGCCTTTAGGTACTGTACTGGGAAACTGTTAAGTTCATGGGGAGAAGATACAAGTGTTCTAAAATTCTAACTGAATGTTTTGGTTTTTTATCACTGGCAACAAATACCATCAGATGTTTTGTCCTTGAGGTGACAAGGCTCACTTCATTTTTATGAAAATGTCTGCCAAATATCCAGGTCTCTGAAACAACAGCTTGCCTCTCAGTTTTTTCTTTCAAATAAAAAAAGATGTTCTGTGAAAAAAAGTAGGTATTTCAGCTTACATGCCACACAATGACACCAGCGTTTCTACTGCTTTGGAATGCAGCAGAGTGTTTTATGTCTAACTTCCCCTTTCGTCACACAGAATGTTGAAAAACGTACTCAAGGGTCGAGATTCAATAAAATTAATAACTTTTACTGTTTTATCAAGAACATTCTTAAATGAAACAATATTTCGTTACTGTGAGTGCATGAGTAAAGAACACCATGGCTATTGGTACAGTTTAGTACAGTTTAGCCACTCTCTTGATTCACACTAGGATACCAGCAGTTCTACTCAGCAGTACTTCTGTACCTTCATTGCAAATAAAGTGAAAAAGGCAAATTCCATTTTAGTATTATTATGAAAATAAGCTTGACCATGAAGACTTCTTTAAAGAGTCATGTTTTCTGTTAATACAAATCACACATCAAGAAATGTGTTTCAACAAACTAAAGTGGATATTGACTATCTAGTACAGTCTAACAAATGACGGAAATTTTCAAACACACAGTATAGAGAATAGTACAACAGACCACCATGTACCTATTATCCAGCTTCAACAACAATCAACAGTCTGCTATTTTATCTAATCCCCAATACTTTAAAAAAGTAAATCCCAGACATCGTAACATTTTACCATAAATATTTCAGTATGATTTTCTAATACAAGACTTGGTTTTTAGAAACTTTGGTTAAAAAAAAAACAAAAAACTCAACACCTTTATTAAGCCAATAATGCCCAAGTCATGTTTAATTTTCTAATATTATCTAATGCCCAAGCTGTTTTTAATTTCCCCAATTGCCTCAATACTCTATTTTTATGATTGGATTGTTTGAATCAAATTCTGAATGAAGTCCATGCATTGTATTTGGTTGATATGTCTTATGTCTATTTAATCTTTTCCTTCTTTTTTTTTTAAGTCACTTATTTGTTGAAGAAATTGAGTCATTTTTCCTAAAGAATTTTTTGCTTTCTAGATTTGGTTAACAGTATCTCAATGTGTCACTTAATATGTTCCTCTATCTCCCATATTTCTGGTAAACTGGTAGTTAGGTCTGAAGACCTGATTAGATTCAGGTTCACTTTTTCTTGGCAGGAATATTTTATAGGTGGTGCTAAGTACTTCTTATTGCATTGCATCAGGAAAAACGCCTGGTTGTCCTAGTTTTAATAACGTTAAGACTGATCATCGGGTTTAGGTGAGGCCAGCCTGAGCTGTCATAAATTCCCCATTAATCTTTTTACCTAATAGTTTGAATAACTACTGATGATCACTGCCTTGGGATTTTACAGTCTTCAACCTTTGAATGAGTTGTGTAGAAAGTAATTGCTCAATTAATTTAGCAAAAGAATAACCTTGGATTGTGGCATCTCAACAAAAGGAAGACAGATCATCTCCCCTTTCCTTTGGAATTCAATTCCACATACATTCATTGAATACCTAGTTCCAAGCATGTAGTCTTAGCTTCTCAGGGTAAATTAACCATGTAAATAACTAAAAGTCATCAATAAATGCAATGTTAAAGAACTATGAAGTGCCAAAGGAACCCAGATGAAGGGGTAAATAGTTCTGTTACAGAACTTACAGAAAGTGGCATCTGAACTGAAATCCTGGAGGCTGAGCTAGGAATCTCCAATCTCATTCTACCCTACTACTCCCTATTTGGTTCTAGTTATACAGGTGGGTCTTTTTCTAGTTCCTGAAAACTACCAAGGTTCTTCCCTGCTTCAGGGTTTCCATACTCTACCTGGACCTATCTTCCTCAAACTCTTCCCCGGCTACCTCCCATTCATCTGTTAGGTCAGTTGGTGTATCACTTCTTCAGTGATGCTTTCTCAGACTCCTTGGTTCTCTCTTATTTTTCTCAGAGCATCTTTGTTATTTCTTTATTATCATTTGTAATGACATATCCATGTGTAGGATTATTTGTCCTAAGTCTGTTTACTTTAATAGAATGTATTTGTTCTCCATGGTATACTCACTGCTTTGTACAATGCTAAGCACGTTATAAGTACTCAATAAATATTTACTGAATTGAAAACCAGTAGCAGGCAGACTCCCTTTAAGCACCCAGCTGGCCTAGTTTTTGATGCACTTTGCAATCCCAGAATGACTCAGATAAGAGACCAATCCAGCCCAGAGCAACTATTGTTTCCTCTGCAGCATTTCAGATCCTCCACAAGTATCTGGTTCAAGGAAACAGGCATATCCGCCCTTGTGAGTGGAGTTAGGGATTCTCTCAGAGGCTCCCTAAATTACCTTGGGGGTTTTGAGCACAAACTTCTGTTTCCCTTCATCAGGGCCCAGCTGCGCCTTCAGTTTCAGTAGTTTTGCCACCTCCTCCTCAATCTGTTAAGATAAAGTAGGCACTGGGCTCTCACACCGGCCACTCCCCTCCCACCTCCGCCATTCATTCAGTATCCGTCCGTCCCTCAGGATCCGCAGCAGATCTTTCTCTCCAGGCCTAGCTTTACTTCTCTCGGATCCTACCCCTCCTCCCTCCCCACCCAGCCCGTCCTCCACCCTAAGGCAGGGTCTCATCCCCTACATTTCTCTGCTAGGAGCCGACCATCCCAGCTCTTTGTCCTCCCCAGCCTTGCTTTGGCCACTCCATTGCCACCTCCGCTGCACCTGCGCGGCGCCGGCCTTCTGCTGCTTGAGGCCCCGAACGTGCTCTCCCTGAAGTCGCACCAGTTCTTCCAGTGCCGCACGCTCCGCCATAGTAGCCGCCACCTGAAGCTACCCGCAGTGTTGATCGGCTGTGGCTGTGGTAGCCGCAGCGTCAGCTCGGATAACTTCCGGCTATCGAGTCACTGTCCTGCACGCCTAGAGAGCCTCCGCCGAGTGTAACAACTACTTCCAGTTCCTACCGGAAGTGCCGAACCGGAGACGTGAGCCAGAGAAGATCGGTTCCTGCTTGCGGAATTTGGGAGTTGTGGAAGAGCTCGCATTTTTTTCTGGGCTAGGGCTTCGCCTCTATAGCGCTCTGAACCCTTCCCGGTGTCCGGCTTGCCTCGTTGTCTGGTCCTGTGGCTCCTGTCCCTGAAAGTCGGCCTCCTGCCTCACTATGCCCCAGCTCGGACTCCTTCATAGGAGGGCCTGGACTTACCTGCTCGGCCAGCTCCTGCGGCTTCCTCGTGCTGTGTGCATCAGGGAGATCCATTATCATAGCCAGGTGAGCAGATTGAAGTAGCTCCCATCTGTGGGGGCAGGTTCTCCAGGTCTGAAAGCATGGACTAGCGGCCTGTACTCCAGTAGTAGTACAGTTGGTTTTTATTGCGTGCCCACCATGTACTGTCATTGAGATAAGCATTTTAAATGTATTGTCATTTAAATTTAGTAGCAATCTCGAGGGGTTGGTATTATTTGCATATCACAGTTGAGGAAGCGGAGGCTGTAAAGTTGCATTACAAGGGAGCATTTTAATACTGGCCCACAATTCCTTATCTGAATCTCTTGGGTCCAAACACATTACATTTTCATAAGCAATATATATGACTATTCCCACTGAGATGACTGAAGACCATAAGTAGATGGAGTTCATATTAGAATTTACCTCAAAATGAGTCTTAAAAAAAGCACTTTCTGTTTTCAGAGATTTTTTTGTTTTGGAATTGCAGAAGAGAGATTTTGGACTTGACCTGCCATCCTTTGGAGGACAGAATCCGCCAAAGTATGGAATTACCACACCTTCCATATTTCTGGAAAGGCATACAGCCTGCTGGTAATAAACAAAACCAGTGATTCTGTTTTTATCTTGGGAAAGACCCTGTCCTCTTCCTAGCAGATGCTTTGTGCTATTGTAAACAACAAGACTCAGATTTTTTGTTATTAAATTTCAGTCACAGTGTCCTTCCAGTCTGACTTTGAGTTCAATCAGAAAAATCCATTTCTTTTCATTCCACAGGCATGTTTTGTGTCCTTGGGCTGGTTCTCTTCTGCCTACAACTTACTTTTTCTCCCATCTCCAAGCCTAATGACCACTGTTAATTTAATAGAAATTATTACTTTCACTCTTTGAGTAGGAACTGAGTACTGGAGAAGATCATACTAATTCCTGCCCCTTGATTGCTCATGTGGTAATGGTGGGTCGGTTGTTCTGTGCCTTCATTGTTCTCAAGTGCTTAAACTTTTTCAGACATTTAAAAACTCCAAATAGAGTGACAAAGTTTGTATGGTAGAGACCTGATCTCATGTTTATTATATATATAATGCAGATACAATGTGGATTTTTGGAGAGGGGTTATGATTGGAATAGATAAAATAGTGTCTGGACTTCTGTTGCTCAGTACCAAAGGTCTTCGTAGGTTGGTGGTCCATAGGGCCAGAGATGTCACAGGTCTGGCCAGCCTTGAGAGGAGCCGCATCTCACACTCACATCTTCTTCTGCCAGGTTGCTGAGGCTGTGTTAACGTCCCAGATGAAACCACATCAAGAGAAATCAAATCTTATTATCAAGACCCCAAAGGTAGTGCTTTTTACTCCACCCTGTCACATTAGAGTGCTTTGGAGGACTGCCCTCTGCTCTGCTTGTCTCTTGCTGACCCCTTTTAATACCCTTTTAGACAAGTTTAAAGAAAGCACTATTTTGAGGTAGTTGATGGGGCTCAGAGTCATTTGAACTCAAAGAGATTTCAGTTCTAGACCTTAGATTATAGATGTGGTTTAATTCCATCTTACATGGACTTGTCTTTTGTCTTTTTATTCACTATGGTTGCTTTTGGTTTCTAGGGCACCAGAGATCTTAGTCCTCAGCAGATGGTTGTGAGGGAGAAAATTCTCAATATGGTTGTTAGCTGCTTTAAACGTCATGGAGCAAAATGTTTGGATACTCCAGCATTTGAGCTAAAGGTAAGAGGCATAGAAAGTGCTGGAACCCCATTTCTTCACCTGCCTTCAGTTTCCCAACAAGCTTCTAGCCTGTGTTCTGGAGTCCTCTTTTGAACTGTGACACTTCCTGTTTGTCCCCTGAAGGAAGTGCTCACAGAGAAGTACGGAGAGGACTCTAGGCTCATCTATGATCTGAAGGATCAGGGTGGAGAGCTATTGTCCTTACGCTATGACCTTACTGTATCCTTCTGAGTGCTGGGATCCGACTTACCTCTTTTCAAACCCAGAGGGCTTTCTTTGACAAAAAGAACAAGAGTGACCCTGGGACCTCTCAGTGTCTGTTGGCAGCAGCTTTTGCTTCCAGTTTCTTCCAGAAGGCAGTTCTGCCAGTGGACGCTGGCTTGGAGCACTGTCATTTAACTTTAACATGTATCAGAATCCCTTCGGGAAGCTTGCGGAAACAGATTCCTGGCCGCCAGCCCCTATTCTTAATTCTGTAGCTAAAGTGGGGTTCAGCAATCTGCATTTTAAAACAGGCACCTGGGTAATTAAGATGCAGGTGGTCCTTGACCTACACTTAAGAAATATTGACATAGAAGTTGTAGGCAAATCCAGGTTCTGAAGCTTGAATATTTGGAGAAGTTAAGAATTGATCCGAATGAGAGGGAAGTTCTTGGGTTATTTCTATCTCTGCTTCCCCTGCTTTCTACTGAACTTGTAGTTTTGCTAGGTGGGATTCCTTCATTTGACACTATTCAATGTATTTCAAATGCCAAGCATTGTTATGCCTTGGGGATAGGGAAAAACAAGACAGAGAAGGTCCTTGTTCTCATCCTTGTGGATGAAATCCAACTGATAGAGGCCTAGTCCTCCCTAATGTCAGTACACTGGACCTTTGGATGCGGTATTCTTCCTCCTTAACCTGTTTATGTGAGGTCCCTTTTGCTCGTTATCTGGCCATGAATAAAGTGAAGAAGATGAAACGCTACCATGTTGGAAAGGTGTGGCGGCGGGAGAGCCCAACCATAGTCCAAGGCCGCTACAGGGAGTTCTGCCAGTGTGTAAGTGACCTGATGGAGGCAGTCTGGGGCTCAAACGCAGGAACTGGCTGCTCAGGGGAGTTTCTTTTTCCTATCTTTTTCTTTGCTGCAGGATTTTGACATTGCCGGTCAATTTGATCCTATGATCCCTGATGCAGAGTGCTTGAAGATCATGTGTGAAATCCTAAGTGGGTTGCAACTGGGGGACTTTGTCATTAAGGTGAGGCCAGGATTGAGGGGAGAATTCTGGATTTGGCCTCATGCTGTCCCAAAACATAGGTGAACCCAGCCTTTAAGTCTGCAGTTTTAGAACTTTCTTAGTACAGCTGTTGCATTTCATGTAATGTCAATATACAGTTATCCTCTGAAATCTCCTTTCTGTCACTTTTATGAGTCAGGAAAGTAGTTACTGCCATTGTTTTGAGGGAAAGAGCATTAACAAGGCATTTGGGTTATTTCCATTGAGTTCATAGGTCAGTGACCGGAGGATTTTGGATGGGATGTTTGCCATCTGTGGTGTTCCTGAAAGCAAGTTCCATGCTGTCTGTTCCTCAATAGACAAGCTAGACAAGGTAACAAAGAAGGCATGCTTCAGCAGACCCTATCAGAGTTTCTGCTGTGCTCTCAATTCTATACCCCTAGAGAAAAAGAAGGAGATGGTGGCTGGGTATGAGGAGGGTAAGGAGACATTCTGAAGCAAGACCTGAGTTTTGCTGTGCAGGGAAGATTGTGGCTGGATTTCCTAAGCCCCCCCTCTGCTGACTTTGTTGAGTATAGTGCTGCTCTTGACATACAGGAATGGAACTGAGTTGTCCTTTTCCAGTTAGAGGAGGAAGGATCTTGGGGCTGGGCTAATGTGTCGGTGTTTGTACAGATGTCTTGGAAAAATGTGAGACATGAGATGGTGGAAAAGCAAGGTCTGGCTCCTGAAGTGGCTGATCGAATTGGGGACTATGTCCAATGTCATGGTAAGAACCAGGGTTTTCAGAGCTGTATGATGGAACCAGTGTGAGGGTGATAGGTGTACAACTTCTGTCTCTGAAATAGCTCCTTTCCATAGAGATGCTAAGTTTCATAGCCTAGCCTGAATTTAATTCCCCTTTTATTATAACCATTCTTTGTCTTCAAATGGCAAAGGTAGAGGCAGAGGAAGAAAGCCTGGTTATGTGTGGTCAGGATCTTTTTTGTTGTTGTTGTTCTGAATGAGGAGGGATGAATTTGGATGAAACACATGTGGGTGAATAGCAGACCTTATTTCTCCCACGTCTCCCCAGGTGGGATGTCCTTGGTAGAGCAAATGTTCCAGGATCCTAAACTGTCCCAGAATAACCAGGCCCTAGAGGGCTTGGGAGACCTGAAGCTGCTATTTGAATATCTGACTTTATTTGGAATTGCTGAGAAGGTAAGCTGCATGGGAAGTGGGCCTCCTGCTGGGTTCGGGGGCTCTCAGGGTCCTGAGTCATGTCTGGTACTGACTGTAACCTTTCCCCACAGATCTCCTTTGACTTAAGCCTGGCTCGGGGTCTAGACTACTATACAGGGGTGATTTATGAAGCAGTGCTGCTACAGACCCTAGCTCAGGCTGACGAGGAGCCCCTGAATGTGGGCAGTGTGGCTGCTGGTGGACGCTACGATGGGCTGGTGGGCATGTTTGACCCCAAGGGCCACAGGGTGCCATGCGTGGGGCTCAGCATTGGCTTGGAGCGGATCTTCTCCATTGTGGAGCAGAGGATGAAGGTAGGTCCTGGGTAAGGAAGGGTGGAGTGGGACTGAAGGCCTAAAAACTCTCATGTTTCTGGAGGTGCAGTTGGACTGTTTTTGTGATGATTCTTTTTTGGAATTACTCACGCAAAGGAAGATTTTATTAGTTTTATTTTTCTTCCCTGTCTTTTATCAGACATTTGGTGAGAAGATACGGACCACAGAGACTCAAGTGTTTGTGGCCACACCACAAAAGAACTTTCTCCAGGAACGGTTGAGGCTAATTGCAGAGCTTTGGGATGCTGGGATCAAGGTATGCTGATGTCCAAGCCATGTAGGTATATGTGGAATTCAAGCACCAGGCCCAACTTTACTTTATGCCTAGAGCAGAGCAAGACCTTCCTGGTCTTCACTGGAGTATCTTCTTTGGGTTGGAGGGCTAGCTGGATATTTCTTTAGAAATGTTGGCTCCTGGAGTTTGAGTGATGTAGTCACTTCTAAGCCCTCTACTCTTATCTTCACCATTTTCAGGCAGAGTTAATGTATAAGAACAACCCTAAACTACTAACCCAGCTGCGGTACTGTGAGGACACGGGCATTCCACTGGTGGTTATTATTGGTGAGCAAGAACTGAAAGATGGCGTCATCAAGCTCCGTTCAGTGGCCAGCAGGGAGGAGGTGAGTCAGGGCAGGCAAAAAAGAAGGGATCACGTGTTTCTACCTATCTTAGATTCTTTAAGAAATATGTATCTTCTGGTTGAGCAAATATCTCCAAGGTTAATAGTGATAAAGATGAATGAAGAACCACCCCAGGCAACCATTGTAGCCAGTGAGTATTGGCTGGGTGGTAGAAGAAGGGCAAATGAAACCTCAGTGGGTATTTCTAGACTAATTAAAACTGACATAGATCACGTGTTTGAATCCCTTTAGTCTTGAGGGCATACAGTCTCCAGGTCAGCTTGAAGCCCACATTTCTCCCTACTGGTTGCATAAGTAGTGAGAGCAGCTGCAGAGTCAATGAATCCAGAAAAGCAGTGGCTAAGTAGCTAGTATCACCCTCTAGTTTGTTACATGAAGGTTCTCTTATGTTTCAGGTGGCCATTAAACGGGAACATCTTGTGACTGAAATTCAGAAGCGACTATCTGAGTCTTGATCCTTAACCGATTGCCATCTGCTGCTCTTTGTAGCAAATGTTTTGTCTAGGACTGAGTTCCTGATGGCCCTCACAACTGCTGGCCAGGATGGGTGACAAGTGCCTCCACCTCCTCCATCCTTTCTGGATACAGAACTATAGAAGGCCCTGGGGACTCCTGGGCTAGAGCAAGCAGCTATTCTGCACGGGCGCAGATGGCTGGTATGTGAAAGACGTGTTCTACCTGCAGAGGCAGGTAGCAGATTTAAAAGGCCATTGAATGCTGCCAAGAAGTGCTGGGATTGTTGCTGTGAGCAAGGTTCTAGGAGAGTCAACCTCAGGCTGAGGTAATTCTGCGCCATTGAGATCAGAAGTCAGATACTTAGCCTTACACTATGGCTTCTGGACCAAATTCTGGGGATTTGTCTACAACCTTCCCTTGGCCTATCCATCGAGGGAGTTTTTTGAGAGATAGCAAGGAAGGGGCAAATGGCCGCTTTCTGCTTTGAGGACAGAGATGCTATCTCAAAGGCACAGTAGTGCCCATATTGATGTAGTTTATCTCTAGCCCAACCACTACCAATAGCAGGGTGAGGCTGTTTAATAATCTTGAATGTTGAATTTAATAGATGACCTAACATGATGGAGGTCTGATCTTTTGAGATTTTGGAGACCATTTCCTGTGCCAGAATCATTGCTGTGACTGTTCCATGTTCTGCCATGGAGGTGACTGTTCTAAAAGTGGTTGGATAATGCATTAAATAAAATATTAAATGTAATGGTTTGGGTAATCTGTTATCAAGGGATTAGTTTGCATAGGCCCTAGAAAACGCTTTATTGTACACTGGAGAATTCTAACTGAACTAGAAGTAACCCCCCTTGGGGTGATGTTTCTGTCACTCAAGCCAAGGGAACAGCCAGTTTCCCCCATCCACTCTTACCCCGCAACATGGAGATACAGTCATCTTACTAAATCAACATACAGTGTGTGATTAAATCAACATACAGTGAGCCATCACCAGAATTCTTCACCCGAGAGTGTTGCTGATGATTGGCCTTCCCAAATCCAATCATGTTGATTTGTCTTATAGATTGAATGCCTTATATAATTATATATAAATTGTGCCTTATAGATTGAATGATTATAATGTTCCTCAGTGGAGGGAAAGATGAGTTAACCAAGTGGTGATAGCATTGCTTCAAGATAAAGAGGCAAAGTGCAAAAAGTATTTTCCATATGTATGTTGGGAAAGCTTCAGCCTTTGCAAACACTTTGGTGTTGTGGGGCCTTATATTTAGTGCATACAGGTAAATGGGGCCTCTAGAGCCCCTATTAACAGTGCTTCAGCCTTAAAGAAGGTTCCGAAACTTTTGGCAGTGCACGCAGAATTAATTAGACTAGATAAGAGGGCAATGATCTGAACCTCAGTTTCCCCGTTTGTAAAATAGACGTGTTGGACTAATCAACCTTATGACGCTTGTTTTGAAAGGGCAAAAAAAGAAAGGTTTGCAGTTGCCCTTACTTCCGTGTTGCCTCATATTCACCTTGCGCATGCGCCATTTCTTTGGAGCAGAGGCGGAGCCGGCAATCCTGTTTGAGAAGCTTTCCAGTCCTTAGCTCGTGTGGAACTCGAAACTCTCAGGTTATTGGACGGCAGCTTTGCTTTACGGCTCAAGGCCGCTTTTTACGGCATTTTCCGGCTTCCCATTCACTTCGCAGTGAAGATGGCGTCGGGCAGTGGGGTAGGTGGTGTGTGTGAGGAGGCGGCTTCTGGGGGCTGAGGAGGGGGTGGCTTCCTAGCCCAGAATATGCCGCACCCGTCTGCTTTCTGACCTCGTTGAGATCCAGCGGCACATGTTCAAGAGCCCCCTCGTAAGGCTCTGGCACAGGGTCAGTAGAATCGCGGAGGTCTCCGGTTGGGGTCCTGAGGCCACTCAGCCTCCTGGTGCTGTCCGGAGAGGCTTCGTTCTGGACAGGTCCCGGGGCCGCCTTGGCAGCTAGGACGTGGTTCCCTATTTCTCTGGGGGTCAGATACGATTAGCGACGAATCTTGAGCGCTTTTTTCCCCACAGACAAAAAACTTGGACTTTCGTCGAAAGTGGGACAAAGATGAATATGAGAAGCTCGCTGAGAAGAGGCTCACGGAAGAGAGAGAAAAGAAGGATGGTGGGTTCCTGTTCCGTCAAGGTTTAAGGGTATCATAGAGGTGATGCTGTGGCTGGAGAGCGGGTGGAGAGTTGAAATGCCCTATCTTCCTCTCCTGTGTAACCTCTGGCAGAACGTTGCCTCACTGGTCCTTGATTTCTTCACGCATAAAATGAGAGCGAGGAGATGGACTGAAGTGGTTTTGAGGTGCTTTCCAGCTCTGTTGCCCTCCACTTCCTTGCCCTCCCTTGCTTGGCTCATTTAGTACTTCCCAAAGTACAGGTAAGGGACTGAAATCCTGATAGTGACACGGAAGAAGTTAAGTGGAGTTTTTGGTTGCTGTGCATTACTGCTGTTAAGGAGCCCTTCTTTCCCTGGCAATTGCTTAAGGCAAAGAACTGTCCCAATCAAGCCCTTCCCCTGAAGTCTAAGGAGAGCAAGTTTACACCAGGAAACGATTGTTTCAGCCAGTGTTGAGTAGGGCTGTTCTCTGCTTTGTTCAATGTCATAAAATTGATGTTCCTTTCCTAGATAGAGATTCCACTATACAAAAAGAAATGTCTTATTTTCTTGTTTTCAAACTTGTGCATTGTTGTTCTGCTTTACTTCTTCACCACCTTGCACACACTACCCATTTTAGTTTTTATGTAACTTGGATAATAGCAGTTGGTATGTAACAGGTATTTCCTAAATGTTGGGCCCTTTTGAAATTTTCCTCAGCTCCCAGAAGATTCCTTTCTGTGTTACGCTTGGGGTATCTGTCTGAAAGCATTACTGAGTGTCCTTGCTCCCTTAAAGGGTTGCTTTTTGTGAAAATTCAGAATACCTCCCTTCTGTTCAGTTAATAAATAGAAATTATTGCTTTTAGACTCGTTGGCTTAAAGTGGAGAAAAGCTGTAGAGAGTTAAGGATTACTTACCATTTTTCCTGCATTCAGGTTTTCCCTAGCTGCTGCTAGAAGCACCTGTTGTGTCCCTTGCTTAAGGTTTCAAAAAGAAATGTGAGCGCACCTCTGGATTTTGAGTTTCATGCATTTCTTTTCTGGTTTAAGGAACTGTAATATTGAAGGGACTTTCTTCCCCATTATATTTCAGGAAAACCAGTCCAGCCGGTCAAGCGGGAGCTTCTCCGGCATAGGGACTACAAGGTGGACCTGGAATCCAAGCTTGGAAAGACAATTGTCATTACCAAGACTACCCCACAATCCGAGATGGGAGGGTGAGTGGTTTTCCATCTTTTTCAACAGCCAGGAGTAGATAGAGTAAACTGTCTATGTTGTTTTTATGAAGTGTTGAAGAGGGTCTTTGGCCCTAGAGTTACAACTTTGTTGCCTGTAATTCCAGTCCTTAGATTTGTTTTTCTTTGCCCCTCAAGTTCTCAAGTTAACATAGTGGTGTCTTGAGGAGAGGTTACTCTGTAGGCATCTCCATATTAGCACTATAACTACTACTTAACATTTTAAAAGGGATTATTTGTTCTCCTGCCAGAGGAAGAAATGAAGGAAAGGACTACCGAGGACATCTTTGGGGGAGAAATTAGGTGAAGCAAGAATGGGGCCTAGGAGCTGGTGATGTATAAAGGGCGTTGAGGTTCCAGAGTGGTTGCAAAGCTATAGTTGTTATGGATTGCCTGATTGTGCACCTTCCTTCTAGAGCAAGACTAAAATCTGTAGGAAGAAGGGTCCCACAAGAACTTTCTTTCTTTTGTTCACCACTACTTCTCTGTCCATTTAGGTCTTTCAGTAGGATGGCAAAACAAATAGTAATGAGTGACACATCTTTGAGCTGCTTAGTAAACCCATTGTTGTCATTCCTCTCTGTATGTTTTCTGTTGCTATGTATATTAACAAATTAAGCAGCATGAAAAAATAAATTGCTCATGATTTCTGTAGGTAAGGAATCTGGGAATGGCTGACCTACGTGGTTCTGGTTCAGGGTCTTTCACAAAACTTCAGTCAAGGTGTCTGCTGGGTCTGCATTCAGCTGAGGCATAGTGAGGGTGGAGGATCTGGTTCCAGGCTCTCATGTGCCTGTGGTTTGGAAACCTCAGTTCTTTGCCCCATGGCCTTCTCCATAGTGCTGCTCACAAGAAAGCAAATGGCTTTCCTGGAGCAAGTGATCCACATGGGTAGACTAAGACAGAAGCCATGTTGTTGTTGTTTTTTTTTTAGAATCACTAATTGTCTTCTCTGTGTTGTACTGCCTTCCCTATATCCCCCCACCCCACCCTCAGCCCCGCTACATTATGTGTGCTAATTGTAATAGCCCTTTTTCCCCCTTATCCCTCCCTTCCCACCCATCTTCCCCACTCCCTTTCCCTTTGGTAACTGTTAGTCCGTTCTTGGGTTCTGTGAGTCTGCTGCTGTTTTGTTCCTTCAGTTTTTGCTTTGTTCTTATACTCCACATATGAGTGAAATCATCTGATACTTGTCTTTCTCCTCCTGGCTTATTTCACTGAGCATAATACCCTCTAGCTCTATCCATGTTGTTGCAAATAGTAGGATTTTTCTTCTTATGGCTGAATAATATTTCATTGTGTATATATACCACATCTTCTTTATCCATTCATCTACTGATGGCCATGTTTTTTTTATAACCTCATCTTGGAAGTGGCATAGCATCACTTTTGACATATTCTATTGGTCACATAGATCAACTACAAACTAGGAGGGGGCTACACAGGGTGGGAATATCAGGAAGTTGGGGATTATTGAGGCAACCATCTTGGAGACTGGGTACCATGCTCTTCCAAGAGCTAAGCCTTTATGTGAATGAGAAGTGCCTCTTTCTAAAAAGGAAATTTTATCTAAAAATATGTTTCTAGGTTGAAAATGGTAAGATCTCTATAACCACATTTTTCCCACTGCTGCTGCTTTCTGTTTGCTAGATATTATTGCAATGTCTGTGACTGTGTGGTGAAGGACTCCATCAACTTCCTGGATCACATTAATGGAAAGAAACGTAAGGCTTGGAGGTAGTTTGTGACTGGGGCTGGGATTGGGTTTTGGTGGGGTGGGGTGGGGGGATGGGTGGTTTCTCTTGGGCTCTTTTGTAATGCCTGGTGAATTCTCCCATTGCTTCAATACAGGCCATCCTTTACTTCCTTATCTAATGTTTTTGGAGGCCATGAGGTGAGACATTGTTCAAGGCTCTCAATAAGTCATGGTCTCCTGGGCCCAACTGTCCCCACTGGTGTTCTTCAGTAAGGGCAGTTGAAAGCCACTTGAATCTTGTCTGGGTCAGCTCTTTCTGGAAACAAGTAAAGCCAAGAGAGTTTTTTCCAGCTGTAATTACTTTTGCTGTGTTTTATGGGATCAATGTCAGGAAAAGTCTTTTTGAGGGCCTGAGGGTGTTGTAACAACGTTACCTTCTTTATTGTTGATCCTACCCAGATCAGCGAAACCTGGGGATGTCTATGCGTGTGGAACGTTCCACCTTGGATCAGGTGAAGAAACGTTTTGAAGTCAACAAGAAGAAGATGGAAGAGAAGCAAAAAGATTATGATTTTGAGGAAAGGATGAAGGAGCTCAGAGAAGAGGTGAGGCTCTGCTGCCATTTTCTTTTCCCTCCCTAGGCTTTGAATTCTGTGTTATAAATCATGGAGAGGCTCTTTTCCTCATTACCTTCCATCCCTGGAGGGTCATTGTATGTCCTGAATTTCTGTATAATAGGGAAACATTTATTATCCTTGTTTGGGATTCTCATCATCTGAAGGAAATGACTCTGAACCTGTCCTTTTTTTCTGGACTCTTTGGGCCATATTTTTTACTACAGGACAGATAACTAAATGTAGCTAGCCTCCAAGAGGCCTGTGGAACTGGGTCAGAATTCCATTTCCTCCATTTATTGGCTGTGAATCTTGGGCAAGTTATATGACCTCCCTATGCCTCAGTTTCCCCATAGTAGACATACTAGTATATAATATACATAAAGCACAGTTCTTAGCATGTGCTACATACCCCAGAATGTTAGTTGCTATTTTATGTTTTGTCCCGTAACCTTGTTAAGATCTAGAGGTGAACTAGAATGTAGGATTGAGACGTGCACTTCACAGGCTAAAACTTCTTTCTTGGTAATTCCTGAACTTTCTCATTCCTGATCGTCTTTCCTGTGGTTTTTCCTCTGCTCTTGAAATTTTACTTGTCTCTAACTATTTTCTCCTAAAGATAGAAAGGAATGTTGAAGCTCACCTGTCTCTTTCAACATTTGGCCAGGAGTCTGAACTGATTCTGAGTGATTTCCCCCCTAGGAGGAAAAGGCCAAAGCCTACAAGAAAGAGAAACAGAAGGAGAAGAAAAGGAGGGCGGAGGAGGACTTGACATTTGAGGAGGATGATGAGATGGCAGCTGTGATGGGCTTCTCTGGCTTTGGCTCCACCAAGAGGAGTTACTGAGGCTCTCTGTGCTTGGCTCTTTGCTGGGGCTAACTCTGTGTGTGTGGGTGTCATTTTTCGGGGGTACTTGGGAAAGTCCTTAACAGTGGCAGTGGGGAGGGCTAGAGGTGGGTGTTCACGGTTACCCTCTACCTTGGGAGAGAGCACAGGAGGCAGAGGTGATGCTGTGGCGTATTCCTTCAGCCTCAGTGTATCACTGGAGTCACAGCACTTGTGCCCATCTGAGTTCCCAATAAAGAAAAACCTCCTTTTCTGAGGCTGCTTTCCCAAAACTTCCCCTGCATTTTCCCCTCTTCATCTATCCAATATTTTCTCTGAGCATCCTACATTTATCCTGTGTTCTGCATTTGTTTTAATTTGACTCTTGCTTAGCCTGCAGTGGAAAGGTTCTCTGGGTCCCCAGTTTCCAGTTGGTAGCATATCCTTCACCAGCCCTACTTTCCCCTCCCTGTGATTCTCCGGCCACCTGTGCATGCATGTATACTGCCTGGGTCAGTGGTACGTGTGGATGTGTGTGCATGAATCTGTCACATCGAGGGAGCCTGAGTTAGAACCTCAGAGCATGGCTGCCTTGGGGCCTGATGTTCTTGGCTTCCTCAGTGCATGTAACAGGAAATTAAATGGATGAGTGTTTGGTGTGTTTTTTTTGTCTGGTGAGTTTTTTAACCTTTGTTTTTTGATATGTAGACTGTTCGGCTTTTCCTGTTTGTTTCATTTTATTGCAGATTACTCTGTTTTTGTCTTCCTTGTAAGCAGGCTCTTGGAAGAACCTGTTTGATGCAAAAAAGAAAAAAAACCTCATATGGGAGCCCTTGGGTCTCAGAGGCTGTTCAACATGTATAATAAATAGCATTGACTGGGCCTATTTCACATTTGGTGGGAACATTCCATATGTTTCCTTGTGTATTGTTTTTTCTTCCCACACTAAGGATTTTCATATAGAGCTTATTCTTCTCCCTTCATTTGAGCCTTGTCACTTGTTTTCTAGGTTCCTCAACAAGAGTTGTATTTTCCTCTGATGGGATCTGTGTCCAGAGGATTTTGAACAAAACTTTTCATATAATTTTAGCCTCCTTTGATCTTCTGTTTTTGGAACAGCAGAGCTCAGGGATGAACGTAGTGTTTACCTTGTTATCTGCAGTTAGGCAGGCACAGGGTTACTCAGTCTCAGCACTGTTGACATTTTGGGCTGGGTAATTCTTTGCTCTGTGTGCCCCCTTGTGCATTGTAGGAATGTTTAGCAGTATCCTAGCTTATACTCACTAGATGCCAGTAGCATCCACCCGTCCCTGCACTGTGTCAACTGAAGATGTCTGTGTCCCTGGAAGAGTGTGCGTGAAATCTGTCCACCCAGCCCATTAAGAAGTGCCTTCCCTACTTTGGTCTAACTTGAGAATTAGAGGGCACAGACTGGTTAACTAAAGGAAAGACAACTTTGTATTCCCTGGATTAGATACTGTGCCAGGTCCCAGGGATAGAGAGGAAAAAAAAATTAGTCTCTTAAACAACAGTTACACAGACCTCAAGCAAGTGAATTCTATAATAACTTCAGCTCTTTGGATTTGGTCTGAAAAGTAGGCTCTATTGGGTTAACAAAGCTGCCACCATATGGCTTACTTACACTCTCTTCCTCATCTAGCCCCCACCCCACACACCTTTACATAGTACCCACTTGTGGGTCCCCTAAAGTAGTACAATTCCTTTGGACTTAAGTACAAAATTCCCTTGCTATCAGGCATGCCTTTGCCAAATTTATTTCTGATGGTGAATCTTGCCATTGGGAACACTGAATGTCTTTACTAGCTCAAGGCCTGGCTTAAAGTTTCATATATGCTTTGTTGGCCAATTCTGGGCAGATTAGTGGATGGTTTCCTTGGCAGGATTGTGTGCTGTACAAGTCCTTACCCTAGTCACTGGGGTCTTTTTGCTCCCCCTTTCAAAGCAGGCTAGAGAAGGTTGTTCAGGATTCATTCTAAAGATGTGTGGCTTAAAATGATTGCTCTCCCTCTTTGGTACAGTGGATTCTCATCTCAGGTCACATTTACTAAAAAGCAATTCTGAATTCCAGGGTCTATAAGTTCTCTTGAGACTGGCAAGTGGTTTGAGTCTCAAGGGTCCTGTCTAGTCAAGGGAATTTGAAGGGATTCAAAGTGCTCACATGGAGAAGGGGAAGAAGGAGATGGAAATTAAGGAACCTAGAATAATCTCAGAGAACTTAAAATTTCTTTTTTTTAATTTAATTTAATTTTTAAGGTATTATTGATATACACTCTTATGAAGGTTTCACATGAAAAAACAATGTGGTTACTACATTTACCCATATTATCAAGTCCCCACCCATACCCCAATGCAGTCACTGTCCATCAGTGTAGTAAGATGCCACAGATTCACTGTTTGCCTTCTCTGTGCTACACTGTTTTCCCCTTGGTCCCCCACACCATGTGTACTAAACATAATACCCCTCAATCCCCTTCTCCCTCCCCTTTGGTAACCACTAGTTCCTTCTTGGAGTCTCTGAGTCTGCTGCTATTTTGAGAACTCGAAATTTCTGGAAGAGAAACTCCTTTAATGTTTGTGGTCTTCTAAAGTCTGGAAATTATGAATTCTGGTTGAGGGATATGCCTGTGACTGGCTTACATTGTCTTCGTTTATTCAGTTACTGCTGAGATGCTGAGCATATGCTAGGCACTTGGTACTCTCTTCTGGGGCAAGCATCAAAACCCCAACTGCAATGGAATTTACATTCGGGTGGAGTTGCTGTTTAAAGTACTTAGGGGACAAAAGCTCTGTATGCCCATCAGATTATTCTGTGGCCTCAGGCACCTCCAGGGGCTCTTGCATCAATTGCATAACCCCCTCCAAAAATTAAAATGTGAAGACTTTAATCCAGCAAGTCAACCGATAAGTAGCTACCCTAAAAACATACTTGTGTATGTGTACCTGTATGTACAAGGATGTTTACTGTACTTTGGTTTTTATAACTTGAAGTATAGTTGATACACAGTATCACATTGGTTTCAGGTGTACAACAGTGATTGAACAACTATATACATTACTAAATACCATATGAGTGAAACACTTAAAATAAAACTTGTATATTTTCATATAATGCAGCCATTACAATATAAGTGAATTAGATCTGTATGTACTGACAAAGATCTAGACATTCTCAAGTAAAATATAAAATTCCCAACACACTGGTCCCTAATAAGCCCCCACCCTCAAGTCATAAAAGACTATACTGTATGAACAGTTAAATACATAGATTGAGGAAAAGGATGCAAGCTGAAATAAACGTGGTTAGCTGGAGAAGAGTAGAATTGTAGGAAGAGAAAGATAGCATTTTGGAGTATATATAAAAGGTGTGTTCCTGTGGGGTTTAAAGTAATTTTAAAAAATAGTGGCAGAAGAAGTAATACATCTGGGAAAGGAGCTCTGGGGTGTATCTGGTTTAGCTACAAAATCCCAAGATAAGTCCTGAAATACAATTTGCAGCTTGTTAAGATCCCACCCTGCTGACTCAGGCACTGTCCATGAAAGTTGTTTTGATCACAGTGACTCCACAGCGCAGAGGCTGGAGCAGGTGTCTGCTGTGTGGTAAAAGAGAATACACCTGGAAAGAACCGTGGAATTGTTCACTGAGCGGGTAGGGGAGGCCTGGATACTCCTCACAGCAGCGTGTCCTTTGTCTCTCCCCAAGTGTCTGGCTGGAGGGTGGAGTGGCAGGTTAGTTTTTCCAACTCTAAATCATCCTGGATTGCGCTTGCTCTGGCTAATTTTTGCCAACCAAGACTATATATGGAGGATGTGTTGACACCAGCCCTACCTAGCCCAGTGATTCCTTCCACAAAATCATTAGCTAGCCACTCTTACTAGTGGTTCAAGATGTGGTTCAAGACCCACGGGCGCTTTCCAGTCCTTTTGTGCCAGATTTCTTTATTTTCTCAGCAATCGGCTTTCAAGAAGGCATTTTGAGACTCCTTCCCTGCCCAGAGCACCATCAACTGGGTTTGTTCAGCTTCCTTTGGACCAGCAATTGGGGCTCCTTGGAGAAGTGGCTGATGCAAGGATTGGGGGGCAGGAAATACAGTTGACCCAAGAGTATCTTGCAGTGCCAGAAAGTAAGAAAGTGCTAACAGCCCCCCCTAAAAAAAACCCAACAACAACCAAACAAACAACCTCAAGCAAATAAAAAGGTTCCTTTTATATTTCGGTATTTAGTAATGTTTGTGTTATTGTTCCAGCAGTTAACATTGTACTTGAATCTTTTCTAATGCCCTCAAATTCCTATTCCATACTTGGTCTGTAATCTTTGTAAGCTATCGCTTGACTTCCTCCTGTTACTTATTAAACAGTAAATTACTTTATTCTATTTTCCCTTTCCTCCCTTCCATTTTTTAAGTCATTTTTAGAAAACAAAAATTGCATACTATTTTCCCAACCTTGTCACTACCTTTATTTTAGTGGGAGATCTGTAACTTGATATATTTAATGCTCTCCATCATAATACTCTCTGAATTTTCCCGTTAGTTTTTAGTCAGATGAAGCTCATTCTCTAATAAAATCCTCAAGACCTCTGCTCCTGAGTACAGTATTCTAAGTTCTTGTATATTTGAAACTGATTTTCTGTAGTTTTGATAACTTGAAGGACAGATTGGTTGCTTATAAAATGTTGATTCATACTTTTCCTTGAATTTTTTTGTCTTTTTTTTATTGGAGTAAAGCTGATACACAATATTATATTGGTTTCAGATGTACAACCTAGTGACAATAATTATATACTAGATGCTTGCCACAGTAGGTGTAGTTTCTCCTGTTACGAAGATATTACAATATTATTGGTTATATTCTATATGTTGTACTTCTATTCCTATGACTTACTATGCCATTTACAGTTTGTACCCCTTTATTCACTTCACCTATTTCACCCATCCCCCCAACATCTCCCTATGGTAACCAGCAGTCCGTTGTCCATATTTGTACGTGAATTTTTAAAAATGCCTTTGCTTCCTCTCTTTTTATGTTGTGAAACCTGATACCAAACTGATTGTCTTTCCTTTGTAAATGATTTGATCTTTTTTCTTGAGCCCAGGGGATTTTTTTTTCCAAATCTAAATGATTTTTTAAGATACATCTTAGAGTTAACTGTTCCATATCAATTTTCCTAGGCTCATGGAAGACCCTTTCAATTTGTAGATTCAAGTTTTATTTCTAGAAAGTTTTCTTGTATTATAATTTTGGATATTACATCTCTTCTGTTATTTTGTTTTTCTTCTTCACAGACTATATATTGGATCTTCTTTGCCTCTGTATCTTGCACTTTCTTTCTAATCCTTTGTGCTGCTTTCTTAATTTTATTTTTCCTTGGCTGTTTTAATCCCTTGACTTGATACCAGTTACTATATTACAAGTAAAATATCTCCCCCTTGGGTATCTTATAATTTAGTCTTTTTTTTCCCCTGAGATGATTTGTCTCTTTCTTCAATTTCTCTTCATTTTGACTAACTCTTGTCTTACATCTTTTTGATTTTGTTCATTTCTGTTCTGATTCACAATAGTTTTTCTTATCACCAAATGACTGTTTAATTCAAGTTGAAGTGTTTCAGTTTTCCTATTTCATGGTTAGCTTTTTTCTTAATATTTATTCTCATTTTTTGTTGTCTTTATATATTATGCCTGCTATATTCTGTTCATTTTGAAATGTATTTTCCAGTTTCAGGAATTGCAAGAGGCAGGCAGTTGGAGGCTATATCAGGTTTCTTAGTTAAAGAATGCCCTCTTCTGTTGATAGAATGAAGTGTACTTTTTTCCAAATAGGCACTTTTTTGGAGGTGGAGCTCATGTTGTTGATACATGTCTTGTGATTTATAATTCTCTTTCATTTCTGCATTAGTCTTCATTTTCTCTGCTTACTTCCTTCTCTCTCTTCAGTATCAAGTCTCAAGGGATACCTCCCCTTCAAGTCACCTCTTTCCTCTGAATATACTAGATGCTTGCCCCAGTAGGTGTAGTTTCTCCTGTTACGAAGATATTACAATACTATTGGTTATATTCTATATGTTGTACTTCCATTCCTATGACTACCATTCTTGCTTCCCAAGATTGCCATTTCTGGTCTCAAACACTTTCAAGCCCTCCTTTTAGAGACCTCAATTATTTTTATCCACCAGGTCTCAGACCTACTGTCAGCATTTCTCCACACAAGTTGGGACTCATTTATTCTGATGGTGGCTTTATCCATTTTATCATTGCTAGGGCCCTGATGTTCTCTAGTCTTTTCTATACCATCTCAGCCTGTCTTCTATAGCATGGCTGTGTGATTGGATCTGCTGGTTTGGGATGTATAGTTACCTATTTATATGTAAAATTAGGTTTATAATATTCCCTGTCTCCATATTATGTGCTGTAGTGATAGATAGTTTTATTATCTTTCCTTTTGTTTGTTTGTTTCCTTTTAGGATGGGTAGAGAGATTCAAATTTAGGTGACTGGCATATTCTGTGGGAACCTGAAAGCCAGATTTTTTTTTCCTTAAAAATTAAAAAAAAATCATGGTAAAATACACAGAACAAAAATTTACCATATTAGCTATTTCTAAGAGGTATAGTCAGTGGTTTTAAGTACATTCACACTGTTATGCAACCATTACCACCACCCATCTCTAGAACTCTTTTCCTTGCAAAAGTGAAACTCTGTATCCATTAAACAATAACTTCCCACCCCAACCTACACCTCCCACCCCTGGCAACACCATTCTTCTTCCTGTCTCTGTGAATTAGACTACTCTGAGCACAGCATATAAGTGGAATCACACAGAATTAGTCTTTTTGTGACTGGCTTATTTTACTCAGCATAATGTGCTCAAGGTTCATCCACACTGTGGCCTATGACAGGATTTCCTTCCTGTTTATGGGTGAATACTATTCTGCTGTGTATATATACCGCATTTTGTTTATCCATTCATCCATTGATGGACCCTTGGGTTGCTTCCACCTCTCTGTTGTTGTGATAATGCTGCTGTGAAGATTGGTGCAAGATCCTGCTGTCAATTCTTTTGGATATATATCCAGAAGTGGAATTGCTGGATCACATGGTAGTTCTATTTTTCTGCGTGGTCTTCTCTTTTTTACCAGGTGTGGCTGGTCTGTTCTGCAGTCTTCAGGTCGTTTTCAGGGTTATTTGTATTTGTAGTTGCTTCCTTGGTGTGTATGTGGGGGAAGGTTTCTGCCTTGCCTTCCTACTCTGCCATCTTTTTCCCACCTCTTGTAGTTCTATTTTTCGTTTTTCAGGTACCTCTGTACTATTTTCCATAGCAGCTGTAACATTTTTACATTCCCACCAACAGTGCACAAGGATTCCAATATCTTCACACCTTTACAAACATCAATTATTTTGTTTTTGTTTTAATAGTATTCAGCAGATCATCCTAATGGGTATGAGACAATTCTATTCTTGTCTATTTTTCTGTTATTGTCTGTATTCATATAATGTTGTTTTTTTAATTTTGGTATCAGTAATATAAAATCACATGAGCAACATTGTGGTTACTAGATTCCCCCTATTATCAAGTCCCCACCACATACCACATTACAGTCACTGTCCATCAGCGTAGTAAGATGCTGTGGAGTCACTACTTGTCTTCTCTGTGCTATACTTTCTTCCCCGTGCCCCACCCTACTTTATGTGTGCTAATCATAACGTCCCTTACTCCCCTTCCCCCTCCCTTCCCACCACCCTCCCCAGTCCCTTTCCCTTTGGTAACTGTTAGTCCATTCTTGGGTTCTGTGAGTCTGGTGCTGTTTTGTTCCTTCAGTTTTTGCTTTGTTTTTATGCTCCATAGATGAGTGAAATCATTTGGTACTTGTCTTTCTCCACCTGGCTTATTTCACTGAGCATAATATCCTCTAGCTCCATCCAGGTAGTTGCAAATGGTAGGATTTGTTTTCTTCTTATGGCTGAATAATATTCCATTGTGTATATGTACATCTTCTTCATCAATTCATCTACTCATGGACACTTAGGTTGCTTCCATTTCTTGGCTACTGTAAATAGTGCTGTGATAAACATAGGGTTGCATGTCTTTTTGAAACTGGGATCCTACATTCTTAGGATAAATTCCTAGAAGTGGAATTCCTGGGTCAAATGGTATTTCTATTTTGAGTTTTTTGAGGAACCTCCATACTGCTTTCCACAATGGTTGAACTAGTTTACATTCCCACCAGCAGTGTAGGAGGGTTCCCCTTTCTCCGCATCCTTGCCAGCATTTGTTGTTCATAGTCTTTTCGATGTTGGCCATCCTAACTGGTGTGAGGTGATATCTCATTGTGGTTTTAATTTGCATTTCCCTGATAATTAGCAGTGTGGAGCATCTTTTCATGTGCCTGTTGGCCGTCTGAATTTCTTCTTTGGAGAAATGTCTGTTCATATCCTCCACCCATTTTTTAATAGGGTTATTTGCTTTTTGGTTGTTGAGGCATGTGAGTTGTTAATATATTTTGGATGTTAACCCCTTGTGGGTTATGTCATTTACAAATATATTCTCCCATACTGTAGGATGCCTTTTTGTTCTGCTGATGGTGTCCTTTGCTGTACAGAAGCTTTTTAGCATGATGTAGTTCTATTTGTTCATTTTTTATTTTGTTTCCCCTGCCCGAGGAGAGGCATTCAGGAAAAAATTGCTCATGTTTTACTGAAGAGATTTTTGCCTATGTTTTCTTCTAAGAGTTTTATGGTTTCATGACTTACATTCAGGTCTTTGATCCATTTTGAGTTTACTTTTGTGTATGGGGTTGGACAATAATCCAGTTTCATTCTATAATGTTGATTTTTTATTGGGATCATATTAACTTATCTGTTAATTTGGAGACAACTGACATCTTTATGATTAAGTCAAATGTACTTACTCTAAGAACACAGAATATATCCCAATTGCTTAAGTACACTTTTGTGTTTTTTAGAAGTGCATTAAAGTTTTCATACATGAGATTTTGCACATTTCTTGATAAGTTTACTTTTAGAATTTATCCCTTTTTGTTTATAATTAGGATCTTATATTCCATAAATACTTTCTAACTTATTTATATATATATGAAGATTGTTGGGTTTTGTGTGTAAATGTTATGTCCTGACACCTTACTTGTTTTAAAGTTCTTTTCCAATTTAAAAATCTCTATTTGTTTTCTGTTCTCTGATTGCATTGGATAATTCCTCTAATACAATGTTAAATAGTATTAGAAATAGGAAGCATCCTTGCCTTGTTCTTGACTATTGGAATTCCCCCAATGTTTCCCCATTAACAAGATGCTTCCTTAACATGATTACATGTATGTGCTATGATACATATTATGTATGACATATAGTCATATATAATGTTATATATTATATATCATGTATAATGTTATATATATTATATGATGAAATATGATAAATATAATGTAAGATATACACATATAGCCTCGCCAGGTTAGAGACCATTTCCCATTGTAGCCATTATTTCTCAGTTTGATTATTTAAAAGATCTCGAATGTGTGTTGAATATTATTGAAGGACCTTTTAGCACATGTGGAAATAATCGTGACTCTAATTAGGTCTTTTGTTTTGTGAGTTACACTAATGAAATTCCTAATATTTAATTCCTGCATATCTGGGATAAATTCTACTGGATCATGATGTCTTATCATTATAATATGTTGTTTATTTTGTTTGCTAATATTTTATTTAAATTTTTTGCCTAAATACTAATAATTAAGGTTGACTTGAAGTTATACTGTCGATGCTATTTTTTAATAGACTTTATTTTTAGAACAGTTTTAGGTATACAGAGAAATTCTGCAGGAAATGTAGAGAGTAACTGTATTCCCCCCAACCCCTACCCGAAGCTTTCTATTACCATCTTGCATTAGTGTGGTACATTTGTTATAATTGATGAACCAGTATTGATATGTATTATTAATTAAAGTCCATAGTTTATATTAGGGTTATTCTTTGAAGTGTTTTAGAGTTCTATGGGTTTTGACAAATGCATGTCATATTTCTACCATTAGAGTATCATACAGAATAGTTTCACTGCCCTAAAAAGTACCTGGTGCTCCACCTATTAATTCCCCACCACCACCCCAAATCAGATTTCCAGTAGCCACTTACCTTTTTACTGTCTACATAGTTTTGCTTTTTCCAGAGTGACATACAATTGGAATTATATAGTATATAGCCTTTTCAACTGGCTTCTTTGACTTAGCAATATGTATTTAAGATTCCTCCATATATTTTTGTGTCTTGATAGCTCAATTCTTTATTACTCAATAATCCATTCTACCAGTGTACCTCACTTTGTTTATCCATTAATTTATTAAAAGTCATCTTGATTGCTTTCAATTTTTGGCAATTATTAATAAAGATGCTATAACTATTATATGCATTTTTTTTGAGGACATAGTTTTCAACTCAGGTAAATATACTTAGGAACACAGTTGCTAGATCATATGGTAAGCCTCTGTTTAGTTTTCTAAATAACTGTGACAATGTTTTGTGTGCCATTTTGCATTGCCACCAACTATGAATGAGGGTTCCTGTTGCTCCACAATCTTGCTGGCATTTATTCCCTAATGATATATGATGTTGAACATATTTTCACATGCTTTTTGCCATTTGTATACCTTCTTTGGTGAAACGTTTACTCATATCTTTGGCCATTTTTAAATTAGTTGTTTGGTATTTTTGTTTGTTTTTAAGAGTTCTTTGTATATTGTCTTAATCCATCCGGGCTCCTATAACAAAATACCGTAGAATGGGTGGCTTATAAGGAACAGAAATTTATTTCTCACAGTTCTGGAGGCTGGGAGGTCCAGGATCATGGTACTAGCAGATTCGTGCTTGGTGAGGGCTTCCTGGCTGATAGATTGCCATCTTTTCACACAGTGGAAGGGGAATAGGGAGCTCTGTGAAGCCTCCTTTATGAGGGTATTAATCCCATTCATAAGGGTGGAGTCTCCCAAAGGCCCTACCTCCTAATACTATACCTAGTTAGGATTTCAACATGAATTTGAGGGGCCGCAAACATTCAATTTATAGCACATACTTTGGATATAAGTTCTTTATCAGATGTGTAATTTACAAACATTTTCATCCAGTCTGTGGTCTGTGTTTCCATTCTCTTAATAGTGTCTCTTACAGGGCAGAAAATTTTAATTTCAATGGAGCCCAACATCATTTTTTCTTTCCTAGATTGTGCTTTTAGTGTTATTTCTAAAAAGTCATCACCAAACCCAAGGTCAACTAAATTTTCTTCTATATTATCTTCTGAAAGTTTTATAGTTTGACATTTTGCATTTGGATCTATTGATTCATTCTGAGAGCTCATTTCTGTGAGAGGTGTAAGGTCTCTGGATTCTCTTTTGCTTGTTTGCATTTGGATGTCCAGGTGCTCCAGCACTGGACACTTGCTGAAAAGTTTTGCTTTTCTCCATTGAATTGCCTTTGTTCCTTTGTCAAAGATGAGTTGACTATATTTGTGTGGGCCTATTTTTAGACTTTTGATTCTGTTCCATTTATTTATTTGTCTCTTCTTTTGCCAATACCACCCTGTCTTGACCACTGTAAGCTTTATATAGTCTTAAAGTCAACTAGTGTCAGTCCTCTGACTTTCTTCTTTTTCACTATTGTGTTTTTACTCTGGGTCTTTTGCCTTTCCATATAAACTTTACAGTTTGTCAACATCCACAAAATAACTTGCTGGGATTTGGATTAGGATTGCATTGAATCTGTACATCATGTTGGGAAGAACTGACATCTTAATATTGAGTCTTCCTATCAATGAACCTAAAATATCTCCATTTATTTAGATCTTCTTGTATTTCTTTCATCAGAGTTTTGTGGCTTCTTCATATAGATCCTTAACATATGTTAGATTTATACCTAAGTATTTCAAGTATTTTGGGGCTAATATAAATGGTATTATGTCTTAAATTTCAAACTCCAATTGTTCATTGCTAAATAGGTATGTTGGAGAGCAACTGACTTTTGTGTATTAACTTTGTATATACTGCAATAATGTCTATATGATTGCTTATTAGTTCCAGAAGTTTTTTGTTGATTCTTTGGGATTTTCTACCTAGACAGTCATATCCTCTGCAAACATAGATAGTTTTATAGCTTCCTTCCCAATGTGTATACGTTGTATTTCCTTTCCTTGTTTTTTATTGCATTAGGTAGGACTTCCAGTGTGATTTTGAATAGAGTGGTGAGATGGGACATCCTTGTCTTTTACCCAATCTTAAGGAAAAGTATCTAGTTTCTCACCATTAAGTATGATGTTTTTGTAGATATTATTTACCAAGTTGAGGAAGTTCCTCTCTAGTCCTAGTTTGCAGTAGCTTTTATCATGAATGGATGTTGGATTTTGTCAAATGCTTTTGTTTTGCATATACTGATCATATGAAATCATATGGTTTTTCTTCTTTAGACTATTAATGTGATAGATTAACCAATTTTCAAATGTTGAATCAGCGTTGCATACCTAGATTAAATCCCACGGGGTCATGGTATATAATTCTTTTATACATGTTATTTTATTTACTTATATTTAGTTGCAGTTTTTATATCTATATTCATGAGAGATATTGATCTTTAATTTTCCTTTCTTGTAATATCTTTGTATGATTTTGGTATTAGGGTAATGTTGACCTCATAAAATGAGTTAGGTAGTGTTCCTTCTGCTTCTGTTTTTAAAGGGGATTATACAGAACTGGATCATTTCCTCTTTAAAGTTTGGTAGAATTTGAAACCATTTGGACTTGGTGTTTTCTACTGTAGAAAAAAAGTTATTAACTGTTGATTCAATTTTTTTTAAGGCTATAGGTTTCTCCTGGATTGAGTTTTGGCAGATTGTGTCTTTTAAGAAATTGGACTATTTCATCTAAGTTATCAAATCTGTGGATATAGAGTTGTTCATAATATTCTTTTATTATCTTTTAATGTCCATGGGCTCAATAATGATGTTGCCTCTTTCATTTCCCATATTAGTAATTGTGTCTTTTTTTGTCTTTTTCTTGGTTAGTTTGGCTTGAGGTTTATCAGTTTAATTTACGTTTTTGAAGAACAAGATTTTGATTTCTTTGATTTTATCTGTTGTTTTTCTGTTTACAATTTCATTGACTTCTACTGTAAATTTAATTCTATATTTTCTTCTGATTACTTTGGATTTGCTATTCTTTTTCTCGCTTCCTACTGTGGAAGCTTAGATTATTGATTCTAGATCTCTTTTTTTCCCCTAATATATGTATTTAATGCTATAAATTTTCCTTTAAGCACTGCTTTGGCTGCATCCTGAAAATTTTGACATGTAGTATTTTCACTTTTGGTTCAGAGTATTTTAAAATATCTTTTGTGACTCCTTCTTTGGCCCATATATTAATTAGAGGTCTGTTATTTAATCTCCACATATTTTGGGATTTTCCATCTGCCTTTTGGTTACCAATTTCTAATTTAATTCCACTGTGGTCTGAAAGCTTACTCTGTATGACTTCTATCCTCTTAAATTTGTTAAGGTATGTTTTATGGCCCAGGGTATGATCTATCTTGGTGAATGTTCTATATAATCTTGAGAAGAGTATGTGTTCTGCTGTCGTTTAATGATGTGTTCTATAAATGTTAGATCCAGTTGATTGATGGTGCTGTTCTCTTCAACTGTGTCCTAACTGATGTGCTTCTTGATAGATTTGTCAATTACTTATTGAAGGTTTTTGAAATCTACAACTATAATAGTGGATTTGTCTATTTCCCCTTGCATTTCTATCAGATTTTGCCTCATGTATTTTGACACTCTGTTGTTAGATGCATATACATTCAGGCTTGTTTTATTTTATTGGAGAATTAACTTCTTTTTCATTAGGCAATGCCTACCTTTATCCCTGATAATTTTCCTTGCTCTGAAATCTGCTTTGTCTGATATTGAAATAGCTATGCTGGCTTTCTTTTGATTAGTGTTAGCATGGGTAATATTTCTCCATCTATTTACTTGTAGCCTTTTATTTAAAGTGGATTTCTTGTAGACAAACTATAGTTTGGTATTGTTTTTTTAATCCATTATGAGAGTCTCTGTCTTTTAATTGGAGTATTTAGGTCATTCACAAAGTGATTATTGATATAGATGGATTAATCCTTACCACATTTCTGTCTTTATTTGTCACCCTTGTTTCCCCCCACCTTTTTTTTTTATGTCTTCCACTCTTTTTCTGCCTTCTCTGGTTTTAATTGAGCATTTTACATGATTTCACTGTCCTCTTTTAGCATGTCAATTATTCTTTTAAAAAATTTATTAGTGGTTTTCCTAGAGTTTGCAATATATATTTCCAGCTAATCTGTATTCACTTTCAAATAACACTATACCACTTTGTGGGTATTACAGGTACCTTATATCAAATTATTCCTAAGTACTTCCTCTTGCCCTTTATAACATTGCTATCATTCACTTCATTTATCCATAAGCTATATAATCACCAATTTATTGATGCTGTTATTATTTTGAACAACCTGCAACCTTCAATCAATTAAGAATAAAAAAGAAAAAACGATTTTACTTTAATTTATTCTCTATCAGATGCTCTTCCTTTTTTCATACAGAACTGAGTTTCTGACCTATATTATTTTTCTTCTCTCTGAAGAACTTTTTTTTGTATTATTAATGTACAGTGACATGAGCAACATTATGGTTACTAGACTCTCCCCATCATCAAGTCCCCACCACATACCCCATTACAGTCACTGTCCATCAGCATAGTAAGATGCTATAGAATCACTACTCTCCGAAGAACTTTTAAATATTTCTTATGAGGCATATCTAGTGGTGATAAATTCCCTCAGTGTTTAGATTGAGAAAGTATTTCTCTTTCACTGTTGAAGGATAATTTTTCTGGCTACAGAATTCGAGGTTAATGGGTTTTTTATTTCAACACTTCAATTTCACTCCATTCTATTCTCGTTTGCACGATGTGATTAATTTTATATGTCAACTAGGCTGGGTCACAATGCCTAGATATGTAATCATGCGGTATTCTGGGTATAACTGTGAGAGTGTCATGGATGAGATTAACATTTTAAGTCATTGGACTTTAAGTGAAGAAGATTGTCTTCCACATTATGGTTGGACCTCATCCAATTGTTTGATGATCTAGATAGAACAAAAGACTGATCCTCCTTTAGTAAGAGTGAATTCTGCTGGTAGGTGGCCTTCAGTCTTGAACTGCAGCATCGTCTCTTCGTGGTCCCCCACCTGCCAGTTCACCCTGAAGGTTTTGTACTTGCCAGCCTCCATAACAGCATGAGCCAATTCCTTAAATCTCTTTCTCTATATATACACACCCAGTTGGTTCTGTTTTTCTGGAGAACCCTGAATAGTACATGTGATTTCTGAAGAGACATCTGATGTAATTCTTACCCTTGTTCCTCTGTAGGTAAGCTTCCCTCCTTAGCTTCTTTCAAGATTTTCTCTTTGTTATTAATTTTCTGAAGTTTGAATATGGTATGTCTGGATATTTATCCTGCTCGTTATTATCTAAATTCCTGGATCTGTGATTTGGTGTCTCACTAATTTTGGAAAATTCACAATCATTATTACTTTAACTATTTCTTATGTTCATTTCTCTCTTTCATCTCCTGGTATCCTCTTTATATGTGTGTTACACCTTTTGTAATTATCCCACAGTTCTTGACTATCCTGTTCATTTTTTACATTATTTTTTTCTTTGATTTTCAGTTTGGGAAGTTTTTATTGACATATCTTCAAGCTTACTCATTCTCAAGTGTGTCCAGTACACTGATGACCATTTCTCTTACAGTGTTTTTAATTTTTAGCATTTCTTTTTTTGTAAATTAGAACATTTGTTTGCCTTTTAAAATTCATATTTCGAAAATAAACACTTCCACAACTTTCTTTCCCTCCAATCACAATTTCAAGGTTATTTAGATTCTAAAGCCAAGCAAGAGAGGAAACAATAACAGTATAACATGTACGTGGTAGTGACATGGCTTCTACTCAGCTTTGGAAATGCCAACCCTGATAACAGACTGGTGTCACCTTAGCTCACACTCTTATGAACCTGATTTTTCTTCTTCAAATGGCATAGTGAACTGTCGGACTTTACTTCACAAAATCTTGAAGGTTAAATGTATCAAATGAAATAATTACCATAATGATCGCAAAAGATGAAGTACCAAATCGTGTTGGTCATTGTAGATCTAAGACGTTTTTTAAAAAGATGACTTGCAAAAAACTTTTGTCCATCAAGGGAAGAGAAATGAAAGAGGACTTTGGGTCTCAAATTCCTCATTTTAGGTTTCTGTTAAAGACAGGCTTTGCCTATACTTCCTTTCTTCCATCACATCTTCAAATTCATGGAATATTCTAATTCCAGTTGATCGTATTGCAGCAGTTGTGATAGCCATTCTGTGGGAAACAAATTTCCCTGGGAGAATTGGAGGGAAGTTTTTTTTGTTGTTGTTTGAATTTTTTGCTTAAAAAAAACTATGTACATTTGATTTGGGTATCAACATATCAACTCTAGGATTTTCTTTTTTTTTGCATCATTAATCTACAATTACATGTGCAACATTATGGTTACTAGACTCCCCACATCATCAAGTCTCTCCCCACATACCCCATTACAGTCACTGTCCATCAGCATAGTGAGATGCTATAGGATCACTACTTGTCTTCTTTGAGTTGTACAGCCCTCCCCGTGCCCCCCTTACATTATGTCTGCTAATCGTAATGCCCCCTTTTCCCCCTTGTCCCTTCCTTCCCACCCATACTCCCCAGTCTCTTTCCCTTTGGTAACTGTTAGTCTATTCTTGGGTTCTGTGAGTCTGCTGCTGTTTTGTTCCTTCAGTTTTTTTCTTTGTTCTTATACTCCACATATGAGTGAAATCATTTGATACTTGTCTTTTTCCTCCTGACTTATTTCACTGAGCATAATATCCTCTAGCTCCATCCAGGTAGTTGCAAATGGTAGGATTTGTTTTCTTCTTATGGCTGAATAATGTTCCATTGTGTATATGCACATCTTCTTCATCCATTCATCTACTCATGGACACTTAGGTTGCTTCCATTTCTTGGCTACTGTAAATAATGCTGCGATAAACATAGGGGTGCATATGTCTTTTTCAAACTGGGATCTTACATTCTTAGGATAAATTCCTAGAAGTGGAATTCCTGGGTCAAATGGTATTTCTATTTTGAGTTTTTTGAGGAACCTCCATACTGTTTTCCACAATGGTTGAATTAGTTTACATTCCCACCAGCAGTGTAGGAGGGTTCCCCTTTCTCCACATCCTCCCCAACATTTGCTGTTGTTTGTGTTTTGCATGTTAGCTATCCTAACTGGTGTGACGGGATATCTCATTGTGGTTTTAATTTTCATAGGATTTTCTTTTGAATCTTTCTTAGAGTTTCCATATCTTTGCTTACATTACCCATCTGTTCTGGTGTGTTTTCCACATTTTCCATTAGAGTCCTTACTATATTAATGATAATTGTTTTGAATTCTAAGTCTTACAATTCCAACATCTATGTCATAGACTCTGATGTGTGCTCTATCACTTTACTGTGTCTTTATCCCTTTTAATATATCTTGTAATTTTTTTGCCAAAAACTGGACATGATGTGCCATGTTAAAGGAAATGAGGTAAACAGGCCTTCTGTGTGAAGTTTTGTTTGTGGTTAGGCCATTTTTACCCTTATCTGTGTCAGAGGTTAAAATTTCCTCTGGTGTTCTTGTTTTTGTCTCCTCTGTTATCTTTGGGTTTCCTAGAGACTTCTTCTTAACTGAAATCTGAAATATACAGTTCTTTCCGTTGCAATCCCCTGTTATATGGAGCCCTATTGATGTGGTGGTAAGGTATGGGGAGAGGGGATGTGTTCTATGATTACATCTCAGTGTTTAGTGACCCTGTGCTATTGGGCTGTGACCTACACATGGATTTCACAGTTTTCCCCCCACCTATTTTCCAGCATTATTGAGATATAATTGATGTACAATATTGTATAAGTTTAACGGGTATATGTGATAATTTGTTACATGTATATATAAAATGTTCACCACAATAGCGTTAGTTAATACATCCTTCATTTTACGTAATTATGATTTTATTGTTGTTATGGTGAGAACATTAAAGCTATACTCTCATAGTAACTTTCAAGTATTCAATATTGTGTATTGAATTGTTAGTATTGTTAACTATAGTCACCATGCTAGTCATTAGCTCTCTAGAACTTATTCATCTTATAACTGAGCTTGTGTCTTTTGACTAACAACATCCCTTTTCCCCCAACCCCTCTGCCCTTGGCATTATACTCTGTTTCTATGGGTTTGATATTTTTAGATTCCATGTTTAAGAGAGATTATATAGCATTTGTTTTTCTTTGACTTATTTCACTTAGCATAATGAGAATAATGCTCTGAAGGTCTGTCCATCTTGTTGCAAAAAGGACTTCCTTTTTCATGGCTGAGTAACATATATTCATCCACTGGTGGACACTTAGGTTGTTTCCATCTTTTGGCTATTGTGAATAATGCCACAATGAACAAGGGAGTGTAGATATCTTTTTGAGACAGTAATTTCATCTCTCTCAGAAATATAACCAGAAGTGGGATTGCTATAACATAAGGTAGTTCTATTTTTAGTTTTTTGAGGAACCTCCATACTATTTTCCATAGTGGCTGTATCAATTTACATTCCTTCCAACCATGCCCCAAACTTCCCTTTTCTCCACATCCTTGCCAGCATTTGTTATTTCTTGGGTTTTGTTTTGTTTTGATAATAGCTATTCTAACAGGTGTGAGATGATGTCTCATTATGGTTTTAATTTGCATTTTCCTGGTAATTAGTTATGTCAAGCACATTTTCATGTACATGCTGGGCATTTGCGTGTCTTTTTTGGAAAAAAAGGTCTATTCAAATCATCTGCCCATTTTCAATCATTCTTTTTATTATTGAGTTGTATCAGTTACTTATATAATTTGCATATTAACCCCTTATCAGGTTTATGGTTTGTAAATTTTTATCGCATTCTGTGGCCTTTTCATTGTTGACTGCTTCTTTTGCTGTTCAAGAGTGCTTTAATTTGATGTTCTATTTGTTGCTTTTTGCTCTGTTTGTTTGTGCTTTTGGTGTCATATCCAAAAAATCACTGCCAAGAACAAGGTCAAGGAGCTTTTTCTGTTTTCTTCTAGGAGTTTCATGTTTTAACATTTAAGTCGGTAATCCACTTTGAGTTAGTATTTGTGAGTTGTGTAAAGTAGGGATCCGATTTTATTTTTTGCATGTGGATCTCCAGTTTCCACAGCTCTATTTATTGAAGAGACTATCTTTTTCCCATTGAATATTCCTGACTTCTTGTCACTTATTAGTTGACCACATAAGTGTGGGTTTATTTCTGGGCTCTCAATTCTATTCCATAATCTGTATATCTGTTTTATGCCAGTACTATACTATTTTGACTACTATAGCTTTGAATATATTTTTAAATCAGTCTTCAGCCTTCTTCTTTCTCAAGGCAGCTTTGCTATTCAGTGTCTTTTGTTGTTCCATACAAATTTAGGGATTTTTTTTCTATTTCTATGAAAAATGCCATTGGAATTTTGATAGGGATTGAATTGAATCTATAGGTGGCCCTGGATAGTAAGGACATTAAAAAAAATATTAACTCCTCCAATCCATGAACATAGGATATTATTACATTTATTTGAGTCTTCTTCAATTTCTTTCATCAGCATCTTATAAGTGTGTAGATCCTCCACTTCTTTGGTTAAACTTATTCCTAAGTTCTATTTTTTTGATGACATTGTAAATGGATTGTTTTCTTTATTTCTGTTTTAGATAGTTCATTGTTAGTGTATAGAAGTGCAACTGACTTTTTAATGTTGGTTTTCTATCCCAAAACATTACTGAATTTGTTTGTTAGTTATAACAGTTTTTTCGTGGAGTCTGTGATTTTCTATATACAAGACCATGTCATCCACAGAGACAGTTCTACTTTTTCTTTTCCAATTTGGATACCTTTCATTTCTTTTTCTCGCCTAATTGCTCTGGCTAGGACTCCAGTACATATTGAATAGGAGTGGTGAGAGTGGGTACCCTTGTCTTAGTCCTGATCTTGAAGGGAAAGCTTTCACCATTTAGTCTGATGTTAGTTATTGGCTTGTCATATATGCCTTTATTATGTTGGTTGTGTTCCTTTTGTACTCAATTTGTTGAGATTTTTTATCATGGAAAGATGCTGAATTTTTCTAAATGCTTTTTTGTGCCTCTATTGAGAAGACCGTATGTTTTTGTCTTTGGTTCTATTTATATGAGGTATCACGTTTATTGATTTGCATATGGCAAACCACCCTAGAATCCCAGGGATACATGCCACTTGGTCCTTTGAGTATGCTATTGATTTTGGTTTGCTAGTATTTTTTTTTTCCCATGCAAGAGATTTTAATGACTGAAAGAGAGAATGGCTGCCTCTGAGCAGAGAGCAGCAGCTTGTGGGTGAGGAAGTACGTTTTTAAGGAGTAGGGGTAGGGTGTGTTCTGTTGGTGATTGGATCTTAAGGGGTGGGGCAAAATGTTTAGAGATAAGGAGAGGCAAGTCCAGACATGATTTTCACCAGCCTATGTGCTTGGGACCATGGGGTAAATGGAGGATAAAGTACTATATTCTTATATTCCCCCCTTTTCTGTTTTATAAGTTGTAGAGGACTTGGGGAAGGGGTGAAGGTCAGTCTTTGGTAACTGCTTCCTGCTGATTAGGGGTGATGAAGTTCATTTTTGTATTGATGAGGGGTGGTCCTCGGATGAGCCCTTGGTCTGAAGTGGTGATAGCGTGTTCCAGGTTTAATGAGGATCATCATCTTTGGAGAGGGGTTGGTAATCCTGTAATATAAGCAAATTGAAGGCCGGTATTGGGCGAGAAGACAAGTGACTGGGGAAATGGACAGTGAGCCAGGGGAGGAGGATCGGGCAGTGAGGGGAAGTTCCCAAAGCAGCTCAGATTCCGAGAGGAAGAGCGAAGTCAGTGGGAGAACCTCATCCAAGTCACGGCACCAATGAAAGGGTATCTTGCCACGACCCTCCTTACCCCAGCACGACTCAGGAGATGGGCCCACGCAAGAGGTTTTAATGGCTGAAAGAGAAAATGGCTGCCTCTGAGCAGAGAGCAGCCGGTTTGCTAGTATTTTGTTAATAATTTTTGTATCTGTTTCTTTTGTATCTCTATTTCATTTATTTCTGCACTCATCTTTGTTATCTCCTTCCTTCTGTTAACTTTGACCTTAGTTTGTCCTTGTTTTCCTAGTTCCCTGAGGTGTAAATTTAGGTTGTTATTTGAGATTGAGGCAGGAGGTAGCTGGTGGGATAGGCAGAACAGGACATGTTGCCCTGGCAGAGATTGGCCAAGTGGGATGCTGACATCAGGTATTGTGATCAGCTGGCTAAGCAGGACATGTAAGAAGCCACTCCTTATAATGGCCAGCTGAGAAACCAGCGGGGTTCTGATTCCAGCCCAGCCCTAGCAACAAATCCTAGGCAACCATGTGGACTCTCCAGTATGGCCCTAGCAACAAGTCCTAAGCAACCTGGCGGACTTCCGCCTTTCCAGTGCTCATAGTCCTCTAGACATTGCAGCTTAGAGAGCTTCCTTTCTTGAAGCCCCTTCTGATTAGTGGGAGCTCTCTTCTTTTCACTGTTCATTAAAAGCTTTACTGGTTGCTCCGTACTCTTGACTGTTGGCTTCATTCTTCATTGCCTCCAAGACACGATCCTGGGAAAAACAGCATCTCAGCTGGTAACAGAGATGGATCATTAATTTTTTAAATTTGGGCATTTATCCCTATAAACTTTCCTCTTAGAACTGCTTTTGCTGCATCCTGTAAGAAATGTGTTTCTATTTTCACTTGTTTCAAGATATTTTTTGATATCCTTTTTTATTTAATCTTTGACCCATTGATTGTCAGGAATGTGTTGTTTATTTTCTACATATTTGTAAATTTTCCACTTTCCTTCCTGTTATTGATTTCTAGTTTCATACCATTGTGGTCAGAAAAGATAGTTGGCATAATTTCAGTATCAAAATTTGCTAAGACTTGTTTTGTGACCTAACACATGATCTATCCTGGTGAATGTTCTATATGCTCTTGAGATGAAGGTGTATTCTGCTGCTCTTATATAGAATGTTCTGAGTATGTTAGGTCCATCTGATCTAAAGTATAGTTCAACTACAATCTTTCCTTATTTACTGTCTGGATGATCTGTCAATTGTTGATAACGATCATTGTTGAATGTGAAGTATTGAAGCCCCCTATTATATAATGATAAAAGAATCAATTCATCAAGAGGATACAGTTGTAAATATATGTACTGAACATTGGACCACCGAAATAAAGCAAATGCTAACATATTTGAAGGGAGTAATCAACAACATTTCCCTGATTCTTCATGTTCATGTAGTTCTATGTAGATGTCTGCACACTTGAAGAAGCAGTCATTTTTTTCCCAGGCTTTATGGACTGACTTCAATAAGGAAAGACCTTCACCTGCAGATGGGGGTATGCTGGAGCATGCTGGAGCCCTGGGTCTAGTGGTGCAGGGTTCTAAGTGCAGAGGCATGTAGTGGCTCAGTGTCCAGGAGTGTGTGCTGACTCTTTGGCTCAGGCTGTTCATTCCACAGTATCAACACTGTGTGATGCTTGACAAACATTTGAGGGGATCTGCAGAGGCTTGGAGGACTGTTGGGGTCCTCAGCACTGCCTCCCAGTTCAGCAGCTAGAGACCAGGGCAGGCAGCTGGACTTCCAGGTAGCTGGAGCTGTTGGTCTGCACACATTTTACTGTGGGTCCAGCTGCAGGTGCCTGTATAGTGGTAGGGGCAAGTTGCAGAGACACACATAGTGGTGGAAGCCAGGGCAAGCAGCAAAGGCTGGGGCTAACTGTGGTCATACTGGCAGCTATGTAGTCCTGGCTGTCAGTGTGTGGCTACTGGTTCTTGCTACAGGCACACAGCAGTAGAGCCTGGTGTTGAGAGACAGGCCAGGATATGCAGGTTCACAGTTGTAGAGTCAAGCTGTAAGTGAGCCTTAGAGCAGGACAGTGACAGTAGATAGACTGGATCCAGGCCCACAAGCAGCTGTGGGAAACATGACTATTGGCATGCACTCCTATGGCTGCATAGTCACCCCATGGGTGTGTACAAGGCCGTGGAAGCCAGTGATGGGGTTGGGCCCGGTGCATGCAGGTGGACAACTGGAGGGGATAGTTGCAGGTGAACCAAGTTGTGCAGGCCAGTGATTGGAGCTAGGACTGAATCCAGGCCCATAAGAAGCAATGGGGGGACTTCCGGGAAGATGGTGGTGTGAGCAGGGCGGCAGAAATCTCCTCCCAACACTATATTTATCTACGAAAATACAGCAAATACAGTTACTCCTAAAAGAGAGACCAGAATACACAAGAAAGTGCACAGTGTGCAGCTACACCTGAGAGGACTCGGCACCCCAAGAGGCGGGTAAGATATGGAGCTGAGACCCGGCAGGACCCGAGCACTCCCCCACCCCAGCGTGCTGGCGGGAGGAGAGGATTCGGAGCTGGGAGGGAGTGGAAGAGCAGGTCCGTGAAATAACCAGCCCCGGTGGTCTGCGCTGGGAGTGCTGACACACATTGCGCCGTGCATTGGTCATTGCAGAGGCAGAAGGTGCAGGTTTAGAGCCAGGAACGTGCCGGCACCGTGCAGCCGGCGCCCAGGGACAAGAGAAAAGCACGTGCCATTTGTAGTGGTCTCGGAGACGCGGGGGGCCCAGCGAGGGAACACCATCGCCCTGGCGAGCTCAGCCCTGCAGGCTGGAAGTCCTCGGGAACTTCGGTCCCCATTGCTGGTGACGGAGGGAAGGGAGCAGACACACTGGAACTTTATACAGAAAACAATAGCCTCCCATTCGTTCCCAACCCGGCCAAAAAGGGCGTGGCTGTGACTGTGGATTAGAGGAGCAACAGCGACACCTACAGCATGCTTAGAGAATCCACTCCAGGTGGGCTTTTTTTTTTTGCTCATTTGTTTTATTTCTTGCCTTTTTTTTCCCTCGTTTGTTTTATATCTTGACCCCACCCTTTTTTTTGCTCGTTTGTCTTATTTCTTGCCCTTTTTTTTCACCTTCCTTTTCTTTCATTTCTTTCTTTCTTCTTTCTCTCTTTTCTTTCTCTTCCTTCTTTTTTTTTGGCTTGCTTGGTTTTTTTGGTGGTTTTTTTTTCTTTTTTTTTTTTAAACCTTAAAGAGCCCAGCTGACATACGTGGCACCTACCAGCGACCACTCCTATCAACATGACAAGACAGAAGAACATGATACAGACAAAAATCACCAAGACACAGACACCCTCTGAGAAGGAATCTGAAGGGATGGAAATGCAGCATCTTCCTGAAAAAGAATTCAGAATAAAAGTCATAACCATGCTGATGGATCTACAGAGAAATATGCAAGAGCTAAGGGAGGAAGGGAGGGAAGTCAGGAAGGATAATGCAGAAATGAGACAAGCCATCGACGGGCTCAGCAGTAGATTGGATGAGATGCAAGAGACTGTTAATGCAATAGAAATCAGAGAAGAACACAGAGCAGCTGAGGCAGAGAGAGATAAAAGGATCTCTAGAAATGAAAGAATATTAAGAAAACTGTGTGACCAATCCAAACGGAACAATATTGGCATTATAGGAGTACCAGAGGAAGAAGAGAGAGAGAAAGGGATAGAAAGTGTCTTTGAAGAAATAATTAGTGAAAACTTCCCCATGCTGGGGAAGGAAATAGTCTCGCAGTCCATGGAAGCCCACAGATCTCCTAACACAAGGGACCCCAGGAAGACAACACCAAGACACATAATAATTAGGATGGCAAAGATCAAAGATAAGGACAGAGTATTAAAGGCTGCTACAGAAAGAAAAAGATCACCTTCAAAGGAAAACCCATCAGACTAACATCAGACTTCTCAACAGAAACCTTACAGGCTAGAAGAGAATGGCATGATATATTTAACGCAATGAAACAGAAGGGCCTCGAACCAAGAATACTGTATCCAGCACGATTATCATTTAAATATGATGGAGGGATTAAACAATTTCCAGACAAGCAAAAGCTGAGAGAATTTGCCTCCCATAAACCACGTCTACAGGACATCTTAAAGGAACTGCTCTAGACCGAAGCATTCCTAAGGCTAAAAAGCTGTCACCAGAGAAAATAAAATCATAGCAAAGAAAGCAGACCATCCAAATACTAACTAAAGGCAAAGAATAAAACCCATAGTATATAAAGAATGGAGGAGGAAGAATAAGAAGGGAGAGAAATAAAGAAACATCAGACTGTGTTTACAATAACTTAACAAGAATGTTAAGATAGATTGTTAGATAGTAAAGAAGCAACCCTTGAACCGTGGGTAACCATAAATCTAAAGCCAGCAATGGCAATAAGTACATATCTTTTGATAATCACCCTAAATGTAAATGGACTGAATGCACCAATCAAAAGACACAGAGTAACAGAATGGATAAAAAAGCCACACCCATCTATATGCTGCCTACAAGAAACTCACCTTAAATGCAAAGATATCCCCAGATTAAAAGTGAAGGGATGGAAAAAGATATTTCATGCAAATAAAAAGGAGAAAAAAGCAGGTGTTGCAGTACTTGTATCAGACAAAATAGACTTCAAAATGAAGAAAGTAGCAAGAGATAAAGAAGGACATTACATAATGATAAAGGGGTCAGTCCAACAAGAAGATATAACCATTTTAAATATATATGCACCCAACACAGGAGCGCCGCCATTTGTGAAACAAATACTAACAGAATTAAAGGAGGAAATAGAAAGCAATGCATTCATTTTAGGTGACTTCAACACACCACTCACTCCAAAGGACAGATCAACCAGACAGAAAATAAGTAGAGACACAGAGGCACTGAACAACACACTAGAACAGATGGACCTAACAGACATCTACAGAACCCTACACCCAAAAGCAACAGGATACACATTCTTCTCAAGTGCACATGGAACATTTTCCAGAATAGACCACATACTAGGCCACAAAAAGAACCTCAGTAAAATCGAAAATATTGAAATTTGACCAACCAACTTCTCAGATCATAAAGGTATTAAACTAGAATTAAACTTTAGAAAGAAAACAAAAAGGCTCACAAATACATGGGGACTTAACAACATTCTCCTAACTAATCAATGGGTCAATGACCAAATCAAAAGAGAAATCAAAGAGTATAAAGAGACAAATGACAACAACAACACAAAGCCACAGCTTCTATGGGACGCAGCAAAGGCAGTTCTAAGAGGAAAGTATATTGCAATCCAGGCCTATCTAAAGAGAGAAGAACATCCCCAAATGAATATTCTAAAGACACAATTACTGAAATTGGAAAAAGAAGAACAAATGAGACCCGAAGTCACCAGAAGGAGGGACATAATAAAGATCAGAAAAGAAATAAATAAAATTGAGAAGAAGAAAACAATAGAAAAAATCAATGAAACCAAGAGCTGGTTCTTTGAAAAAATAAACAAAATAAATAAACCCCTAGCCAGACTCATTAAGAGAAAAAGAGAATCTACACACATAAACAGAATCAGAAATGAGAAAGGAAAAATCATGACGGATCCCACAGAAATGCAAAGAATTATAAGGGAATACTATGAGAATCTATATGCTAGCAAGCTGGAAAACCTAGAAGAAATGGACAACTTCTTAAAAAAATACAACCTTCCCAAACTGACCAAACAAGAAACAGAAAAACTAAACAGACCAATCACCAGCAACAAAATTGAAGTGGTAATCAAAAAACTACCCAAGAACAAAACCCCCGGACCAGATGGATTCGCCTCTGAATTCTACCAGACATATAGAGAAGAAATAACACCCATTCTCCTTAAAGTTTTCCAAAAAATAGAAGAGGAGGGAATACTTCCAAACGCATTCTATGAAGCCAGGATCACTCTAATACCAAAACCTGGAAAAGACCTCACCAAAAAAGAAAATTACAGACCAATATCCCTGATGAACATGGACGCAAAAATACTCAACAAAATATTAGCAAACCGAATTCAAAAATACATCAAGAGGACCATACACCATGATCAAGTGGGATTCATCCCAGGGATGCAAGGATGGTACAACATTCGAAAATCCATCAACATCATCCACCACATCAACAAAAAGAAGAACAAAACCACATGATCATCTACATAGATGCTGAAAAAGCATTTGACAAAATTCAGCATCCCTTCATGATTAAAACTCAACAAAATGGTTATAGAGGGCAAGTACCTCAACATCATAAAGGCCATACATGACAAACCCACAGCTAACATCATACTGAATGGTGAGAAGCTGAAAGCTTTTCATCTAAGATCGGGAACAAGACAGGGATGCCGACTCTCTCCACTGTTATTCAACATAGTACTGGAGGTCCTAGGCACAGCACTCAGACAGAACAAAGACATACAAGGCATCCAGATTGGTAAAGAAGAAGTCAAATTGTCACTATTTGCAGATGAGATGATATTGTACATAAAAAACCCTAAAGACTCCACTCCAAAACTACTAGAACTAATATCTGAATTCAGCAAAGTTGCAGGTTACAAAATCAACACACAGAAATCTGTATCTTTCCTATACACTAATGATGAACTAACAGAAAGAGAAATCAGAAAAACAATTCCATTCACAATTGCATCAAAAAGAATAAAATACCTAGGAATAAACCTAACGAAGGAAGTGAAAGACCTGTACTCTGAAAACTACAAGACATTCCTACGAGAAATTAAAGAGGACACTAACAAATGGAAATGCATCCCATGCTCTTGGCTAGGAAGAATAAACATTGTCAAAATGGCTATATTACCCAAAGCAATCTACAGATTCAACGCAATCCCTATCAAACTACCAACAGCTTTCTTCAATGAACTGGAACAAATAATTCTAAAATCATATGGCACCACAAAAGACCCCGAATAGCCAAAGCAATCCTGAGAAGGAGGAATAAAACAGGGGAATTACACTCCCTGACTTCAAGCTCTACTACAAAGCCACAGTAATCAAGACAATTTGGTATTAGCACAAAAACAGACCCACAGATCAGTGGAATAGAATAGAAAATCGAAACATCAACCCAAACACATACAGTCAATTAATATTTGATAAGGGAGCCTTGGATATACATTGGGGAGATGGCGGCCTCTTCAGCAGCTGATGTTGGAAAAACTGGACAGCTACATGTAAGAGAATGAAACTGGACTACTCTCTAACCCCATACACAAAGGTAAACTCAAGGTGGATCAAAGACCTGAATGTAAGTCATGACACCATAAAACTCTTAGAAAAAAATATAAGCAAAAACTCTTGGACATAAACATGAGCGACTTCTTCATGAACATATCTCCCCGGGCAAGGGAAACAAAAGCAAAAATGAACAAGTGGGACTCTATGAAGCTGAAAATCTTCTGTACAGCAAAGGATACCATAAGTAGAACAAAAAGACTTCCTACAGTATGGGAGAATATATTCATAAATGACGTATCCGATAAGGGGTTGACATCCAAAATATATAAAGAACTCATGCACCTCAACAAACAAAGAGCAAATAATCCAATTAAGAAATGGGCAGAGGACATGAATAGACACTTCTCCAAAGAAGAAATTCAGATGGCCAACAGGCACATGAAAAGATGCTCCACATCACTAATCATCAGGGAAATGCAGATTAAAACCACAATGAGATACCACCTCACACCAGTGAGGATAGCCAACATCCAAAACACAAAAAACAAATGTTGGCGAGGATGTGGAGAAAAGGGAACCCTCCTACACTGCTGGTGGGAATGCAAATTAGTTCAACCACTGTGGAAAACAGTATGGAGGTTCCTCAGAAAACTCAAAATAGAAATACCATTTGACCCAGGAATTCCACTCCTAGGAATTTACCCTAAGAATGTTGCAGCCCAGTTTGAAAAAGACAGATGCACCCCTATGTTTATCGCAGCACTATTTACAATAGCCAAGAAATGGAAGCAACCTAAGTGTCCATCAGTAGATGAATGGATAAAGAAGATGTACATATACACAATGGAATATTATTCAGCCATAAGAAGAAAACAAATCCTACCATTTGCAACAACATGGATGGAGCTAGAGGGTATTATGCTCAGTGAAATACGCCAAGCTGAAAAAGACAAGTATCAAATGATTTCACTCATATGTGGAGTATAAGAACTGAGAAAAAAAACTGAAGGAACAAAACAGCAGGAAACTCACTGAACCCAAGAATGGACTAATAGTTACCAAAGGGAAAGGGACTGGGGAGGATGAGTGGGAAGGGAGGGGAAAAGGGGAAAAAGAGACATTACAATTAGCAGATGTAATGTTAGGGGGGCACGGGGAGGGCTGTACAACCCAGAGAGGACAAGTAATGACTCTATGGCATCTCACTATGCGGATGGGCAGTGACTGTAATGGGGTTGGGGGGGGGGACCTGATGAAGGGGTTAGTGTAATCACCATAATATTACTCATTTAATTGTAGATTAATGATATCAAAATAAACTTAAAAAAAATAAAAATAAATAAATGAAAATAAATAAAATAAATAAATAAAAAGAAACTAAATCATATAACAAGTTTTATATATTTTTCCACTTCAAATGTCAGGGAAGATTATTATGGATCTCACTACATTTGGGCTGTAGAGATTTTTCTAGCTGTATTTTGACATGAAATAACCATTAAACTCATCTTGTTTCAACTATACTTAGTTCTATTTTCTTACAAGATAAACTAAATTTCTACAGTTGAAAAACCTCAAAAGTACCTTCCAGTTCTCTCCTAATGTTACTGGGAAGAGTTTCCAATAGAAAATACAGTCTGCTGAGCTTCATGCTTTCGATTTCCAAAAGATCAATTGTGGCTTTTCTCATTTCTTCCTGAAAATTGAAATCACATATTTAAAAAGTTAATACATTAAAATGATAAGATTTATCTCCTAAACAATGTCCTATAAATGTTTTTAGAAATAAAATTTGATTTTCATTACATACCTTCTACTGTTAGTTCTTATTTGTAATGGGAAATTGGAAAAATAATTATTCTAAGATCGGTTTTTAAATGTCACTATTAACTTATCTTTTAATTTCTGCTGATCTTCTTCGACTCAGAAATCATCTTTCCCTATGTAGATATATTTCTTGTATGCAGTTTCAAACAATTTAAAAGGAAAGGCTCTAGCAAAAAGGGTAACATGGAGAAAGAAAGCTACTTAATTAAAAAATGGAAAATGTCTATAAAAATATATTTAGGTGTAAAAAGAACAATGGTTTTCTTATCAAAAAATTCAAGTGAATAGTCTAATGGGACTTTTTTTTTTTTTGGTAGGGCTATCTTAAAAAACATTCAAAAATCTGTTAGTGGAAAAATAGGTAAATCACCTTTTAAATAAATGGTCATAATGGCTATAGACAATTATGATCTGAGAAATTCACATTATATTTTATGAATAAGAATATTATCTAATTGTATATATAGGATAACCATTTTTCTGTAAAAGTAAAATTCAATACAGGCATCACCTATACCCTGAAAGTAGGAAAGACATTCACCAAAAAGCTAATTGTAATTATTTTCGGGTGGTGGGTTCATAGAGGGTTTTACTTTCTTTTTTTGTTTTTTAATTCTCCAGAGTAAACATGCAGCACTTTTATAATAGTGAAAAATTATTACTTTAAAAAATGGAAGGACTTATCTCGAAGAGATTTCATAGCTCAGATATTAAATGCAGGCATACTAGATACCTAATAAGCCACAGTAGATATTCTGACCTCTTCAAATCTGGGAGAAAATGTAACTAAAGGACAAAGCAGAAGAAAAGGTTTCCACAAGACCACAGTGCAGTACAATACACACAAACACTCGTGTTTACATATCTGCATTCCTCTGAGCGGGATTATAAAGTAAAATTCTGTAGTCTATATATCAGCAGTATATAATTACAGATAGTTGTAAGGTAATGAAATTAACTTTTCTCAGTAATCTGTAGACTCAAACTCATTTACTTTATAGCCATATTTCTACATTTTTAGATACTTGATATTTAGTAGATTCTTACTCAGTACTTTGAAATCAAATGAGGAGACTTCCCCATTCTGACCCTGCCAGGGAAGCATCGTAAAGAGAAACATGTTTATGATACTTCTAAAGGATATTTAAAAATTATTGATTATTTCTTTGATGGGGTCAAGGTAGTCAAACTGAGTTTCTGTTTGTTCTCACTGAACCGCACTGTCTACTTCAGTGGACGAGGTGCCAAATAATCTTTCACCAATTAAGAAACAAATTGCTTACAGAGAACTGAATAAATTGGCACCGTGCATGCAATTCATTCCAGAGGTTGGTTGGTTGTTTTAAGCAATGCTTACATATTATGTCCCAAGCATTTGCCCGTGTGGCCCACCCCTTAACTGAGCCCTGTTGTCACCAGTGTCACTCCTCCTAAGCAGGTTTGCTCTCATCCATAGCACAGGTCCTCAGTTCAGTGCTCTGCACGGAAACTCAGACAATATTCCACAGTTGATCGACACTAGTGCAAATGCTTAGTAAACAGAAATTTTTTTTTCATTGAGGGTAAATACTTTCCCTATTCATCTGCTGAAGTATCTTGAATAGAGTTGGTACTAATTAAAGGTTGATGATGAGATATGTGAAACATTTAAAAAATAGCTCATATAGTAATACAATACCAATTTCTTAACAGCCATAGCAATGTCCTTAAGAAAAGTCCTAGCTTCTTCGTTGCATTTAAAATAGTCACTTTGCAGTGATTGTTCTAAAAAAAAAAAATTAGAAAATTAAGATCTCTTATTCACATGTCCAAAACCTACTTAACTCTTTAAGATCTAGTTCAAATGCCTACTGAGCTGAAAATTACATCTTCTATCTCTAAATTTCTGTAGTACTTAATATGAATCAATTTGTTCTTGTTACTGCCCTATTTCATAATATTCTAATTTAGGTATATATTTTATGTTTCTTAAGGACAAACTCCTTTTATTCCATCTTTACATCTCTCATGGTAGAAGGAGGGGATCTGTATAAGATAGGCCAAAAAAAAAACCAATATTTATGAAACGGATAACTATAACCTGTCTACAACATAGGTTTAAGAATGTTTTCATATGTACATATATCCTATATAAATATATATTGCAAAAAAATCACTTAACTGTAAAAATTCATTGTCATTTTATTTCTGTGGCATTAATTTTAATCATGAGATGAGAGTAAATATTTGTAAAACTGATAGGTGTGATGTAGACAGTTTCTAACTCTTCATTCATTGACATAGGAACGATGTCTTCTTTTCTCTCACACTGATAGTAGGAAGCACATAAGAAGAGAGGCTTGTGAAATGTTAGCAAAGATAATAAAGACAAGACACATAACAAATAGGAAGAAGGAAGGGAAAAAGAAAGGATAAAAGGAAGAGACGAGAAAACAGATGAAGCTCTACTTAACACTGGCTCTCTCACCTCTGCATTATAGATTCTGTCTAATCAGATTCCGGGCCTGCAACCTCATGTGTGGAAGGAGTTTGATGTGATCAATGTTTTACATGTTGATTCTTATAACCTTATGATGATTCCCATTTCACAGATGACAAACCTAAGACTTCTGAGGTCATGTCATATGTTCAAGGTTACCAAGCCCCTCGCTGATAGAGTCTGGATTCAAACACAAGAGTTGTGACTCCAGAGTTCATGCCCTTAATGGCAATACTCCCTTCTCAGAAGAGGAAATAGTAATTTCTGCCTTTAGCCCCAGGGAAGCTGGATTCTCTTAATAAACTAAGCTCTCAAGCCAAGTGAAAATCAGTTACTAAGTTTGCAAGCAAGTGTGTATTGGGGCAGGAGTGGGGTGGGAGGGTGGTAAGCAGTGCCTGCTTTCTTTGTTCTGAAGGAGTGAATGAACACAAGCTCATTCCCACTAGCAAATGGGTGGGAGAGCTAAATATTTTTTCTTTCAATAAGGTATTATTGATATACACTCTTATGAAGGTTTCACATGAAAAAACAATGTGGTTACTACATTTACCAATATTATCAAGTCCACACCCATACCCCAATGCAGTCACTGTCCATCAGTGTCGCAAGATGCCACAGATTCACTGTTTGCCTTCTCTGTGCTACACTGTTTTCCCCGTGACCCCCCATACCATGTGGACTAAACAAAATACCCCTCAATCTCCTTCTCCCACCCTCGCCACCCGCCCTCCCACACCCCTCCCCTTTGGTAACTACTACTTCCTTCTTGGACTCTGAGTCTGCTGCTATTTTGTTCCTTCAGTTTTTTCTTTGTTCTTATACTCCAGAAATGAGGGAAATCATTTGGCACTTGTCTTTCTCTGCCTGGCTTATTTCACTGAGCATAAAATCCTCCAGCTCCATCCACGTTGTTGCAAATGATAAGATTTGTTTCTTTCTTATGACTGAATAGTATTCCATTGTGTATATGTACCACTTCTTCTTTATCCATTCATCTACTGATGTGTACTTAGGTTGCTTCCATATCTTGGCTATTTGTTTATTGCAGTAAAAAGTGCTGCAATAAACATAGGGGTGCATATGTCTTTTTGAATCTAAGAAGTTGTATTCGTTGGGTAAATTCCAAGGAGTGGGATTGCTGGGTCAAATGGTATTTCTATTTTTAGTTTTTTTGAGGAACCTCCATATTGCTTTCCATAATGGTTGAACTAGCTTACATCCTCCACCAGTGTAGGAGGGTTCCCCTTTCTCCACATCCTCACCAACATTTGTTGTTCTTAGTCGTCTTTTGGATGCTGGCCATCCTTACTGCTGTGAGGTGATATCTCATTGTGGTTTTAATTTGTATTTCCCTGATGATTAGTGATGTGGAGCATCTTTTCATGTGTCTGTTGGCCATCTGAATTTCTTCTTTGGCAAACTGTCTCTTCATATCCTCTGCCCATTTTTTAATTGGGTTATTTGCTTTTGGGGTGTTGAGGCATGTAAGTTCTTTATATATTTTGGATGTTAACCCCTTGTCGGATATATCATTTACAAATACACTTGTCTGTTGATGGTGTCCTTTGCTGTACAGAAACTTTAGTTTGATGTAGTCCCATGAGTTCATTTTTGCTTTTGTTTCCCTTGCTCAAGGAGATGCGTTCAGGAAAAAGTTGCTTGTGCTTATATTCAGGAGATTTTTGCCTATGTTATCTTCTCAGAGTTTTATGGTTTCATGACTTACATTCAGGTCCTTGATCCATTTTGAGTTTACTTTTGTGTATAGGGTTATCCAGTTTCATTCTCTTGCATCTAGCTTTCCAGTTTTGCCAACACCAGCTGTTGAAGAGGCAGTCATTTCCCCATTGTATGTCCATGGCTCCTCTGTTATATATTCATTGACGATATATGGTTGGGTTTATATCAGGGCCCTCTAGTCGGTTCCATTGGTCTATGGGTCTCCCAGCTTTATTCTTCCTTCTCAGGATTGATTTGGCTATTTGGGGTCTTTTTGGTTCCATATGAATTTTAGAATGATTTTCTCTAGTTTGTTGAAGAATGCTGTAGGTATTTTGATAGGAATTGCATTGAATCTGTAGATTGCTTTAGGCAGGATGGCCATTTTGACAATATTAACTCTTCCTATCCATGAGCACAGGCTGTGTTTCCATTTATTGGTATCTTCTTTAATTTCTCTCATGAGTATCTGGTAGTTTTCAGAGTATAGGTCTTTCACTTCCTTGGTTAGGTTTAATCCTCGGTATTTTATTCTTTTTGATGCAACTGTGAATGGAATTGTTTTCCTGATTTCTCTCTCTCCTAGTTCATTGTTACTGTATAGAAATGCCACGGATTTCTGTGTATTAATTGTGTATCCCACAACTTTACTGAATTCAGATATTAGATCTAGTAGTTTTGGAATGGATTCTTTAGGGTTTTTTATGTACAATATTATGTCATCTGCAAACAGAGACAGTTGAACTCCTTCCTTGCCAATCTGGATGCCTCTTATTTCTTTGTGTTGTCTGACTGCTGTGGCTAGGACCTCCAATACTATGTTCAATAACAGTGGGGAGAGTGGGCATCCTTGTCTTGTTTCCAATCTTAAAGGAAAAGCTTTCAGCTTCTCGCTGTTAAGTATAATGTTGGCTGTGGGTTTGTCATATGTGGCCTTTATTATGTTGAGGTACTTGCCCTCTATACCCATTTGGTTGAGAGTTTTTATCATGAATGGATGCTGAATTTTGTCAAATGATTTTTCAGCATCTATGGACATGATCATGTGGTTGTTGTCCTTCTTTTTGTTGACATGGTGGATGATGTTGATGGATTTTCGAATGCTGTACCATCCTTGCATCCCTGGAATAAATCCTATTTGATCATGATGGATGATCTTTTTGATGTATTTTTGAATTCGGTATGCTAATATTTTGTTGAGTATTTTCGCATTTATGTTCATGATGGATATTGGTCTGTAATTTTCTTTTTTTGTGGTGTCTTTGCCTGGTTTTGGTATTAGAGTGATGCTGGCCTCATATAATGTTTGGAAGTATTCCCTCTTCTTCTACTCTTTGGAAAATTTTAAGGAGGATGGGTATTAGGTCTTCACCAAATGTTTGATAAAATTCAGGGGTGAAGCCATCTGGTACAGGATTTTATTCTTAGGTAGGTTTTTGATTACCAGTTCAATTTCGTTGCTGGTAATTGGTCTGTTCAGATTTTCTGTTTCTTTCTGGGTCAGCCTTGGAAGGTTGTATTTTTCTAGAAAGTTGTCCATTTCTTCTAGGTTATCCAGTTGTTACCATATACAATTTTTTCATAGTATTCTCTAATAATTCTTTGTATTTCTGTGGTGTCCATCATGGTTTTTCCTTCTCATTTCTGATTCTGTTTATGAGAGAAGACTCTCATTTTCTCTTGATAAGTCTGGCTAGGGTTTTATCTATTTTGTTTATTTTCTTGAAGAACCAGCTCCTGCTTTCATTGATTCTTTCTTTTGTTTTATTCTTCTCGATTTTATTTATTTATGCTCTAATCTTTATTATGTCCCTCCTTCTACTGACTTTGGGCCTCCTTTGTTCTTCTTTTTCTAGTTTCCTTAATTGTGAGTTTAGACTGCTCATATGGGATTGTTCTTTTTTCCTGAGGTAGGCCTGTATTGCAATATACTTTTCTCTTAACACAGCCTTCGCTGCGTCCCACAGATTTTGCGGTGTTGAATTATTGTTTTCATTTGTCTCCATATATTGCTTGATCTCTGTTTTTATTGGGTCATTGATCCATTGGTTATTTAGGAGCATGTTGTGACGCCCCCATGTGTTTGTGGGATTTTTCATTTTCTTTGAGTAATTTATTTCTAGTTTCATACCTTTGTGATCTGAGAAACTGGTTGGTACAATTTCAATCTTTTTGAATTTACTGAGGCTCTTTTTGTGGCCTAGTATATGATCTATTCTTGAAAATGTTCCGTGTGCACTTGAGAAGAATGTGTATCCTGCTGCTTTTGGATGGAGTGTTCTGTAGATGTCCATTAGGTCCATCTGTTCTAATACGTTTTTCAGTGCCTCTGTCTCTTTACTTATTTTCTGTCTGGTTGATCTGTCCTTTGGAGTGAGTGGCGTGTTGAAGTCTCCTAAAATGAATGCATTGCATTCTATTTCCCCCTTTAGTTCTGTTAGTATTTGTTTCACATATGTAGGTGATCCTGTGTTGGGTGCACAGATATTTATAACAGTTATATCCTCTTGTTGGACTGACCCTTTTATCATTGTATAATGTCCTTCTTTGTCTCTTGTGACTTTCTTTGTTTCGAAGTTTATTTTGTCTGATACAAGTACTGTAACTCCTGCTTTTTTCTCCTTATTAGTTACATTAAATATCTTTTTCCATCCCTTCAGTTTCAGTCTGTATATGTCTTTGAGTTTGAAGTGAGTCTCTTGTAGGCAGCACGTAGATGGGTCTTGTTTTTTTATCCATTCAGTGACTCTATGTCTTTTGATTGGTGCATTCAGTCCATTTACATTTAGGGTGATTATTGGTAGGTATGTACTTATTGGCATTGCAGGCTTTAGATTCGTGGTTACCAAAGGTTCAAGGTTAATTTCCTTACTATCTAAGAGTCCAACTTAACTCACTTAATATGCTATTACAAACACAATGTAAAGGTTCTTTTCTTCTCCTCCTTTTTTTTCCTCCTCCATTCTTTATATACTAAGTATCATATTCTGTACTCTTTGTTGATCCCTTGATTGACTTTGGAGATAGTTATTTTAATTTTTGCATTTGCTTAGTAATTAGCTGTTCTACTTTCTTTACTGTGGTTTTATTACCTGTGGTAACAGCTATTAAACCTTTGGAACACTTCCGTCTATAGCAGTCCCTCCAAAATACACTGGTGTGTGGAAGGTAAATTCTCTGAGCTTTTGCTTATCTAGGAACTGTTTAATCCCTCCTTCAAATTTAAATGATTATCTTGCCGGATAAAGTTTTCTTGGTTCAAGGCCCTTCTGCTTCATTGCATTAAATACATCATGCCACTCCCTTCTGGCCTGTAAGGTTTCTGCTGAGAAGTCTGATGTTAGCCTCATGGGTTTTCCTTTGTATGTGATCTTATTTCTGTCTCTGGCTGCTTTTAATAGTCTGTCCTTATCCTTGATCTTTGCCATTTTAATTACTATATGTCTTGGTGTGGTCTTCCTTTGGTCCCTTGTGTTGGGAGATCTGTGCACCTCCATGTCTTGAGAGACTATGTCCTTCCCCAGATTGGGGAAGTTTTCAGCAATTACCTCCTCAAAGACACTTTCTATCCCTTTTTCTCTCTCTTTTTCTTCTGGAACCCCTATAATGCAAATATTGTTCTGTTTGGATTGGTCACACAGTTCTCAGTATTCTTTCATTCTTAGAGATCCTTTTTTCTCTCTGTGCCTCAGCTTCTTTGTATTTCCTCTTCTATAGTTTCCATTTCATTTATTGTCTCCTCCACCATATCCAATCTGCTCTTAATGCCATCCATTGTACTCTTCAACGATTGGATCTCTGACAGAATTTCATTCCTGAGTTCTTGAATATTTTTCCGTACCTCCATGAGCATGTTAATGATTTTTATTTTGAACGCCCTTTCAGGAAGAGTCATGAGATCAATATCATTTAAATTTTTCTCAGGAGTTGTATTAATAATTTTACTCTGAACCAGGTTCCTTTGGCATTTCATATTTGCATATGGTGCCCTCTAGCCCAGAAGCTCTACTCCCTGGAGCTGCTCAGCCCTGAAGCAATGTCAGGGGTCACAGGAGAGTGGTATTGGTGCCTGGGGGGAGGCAAGAGCTGTTTCCTGCTTCCCAGCTGCTATGCCTGTCTCTACTGCCTGAACCAGTGGGCTGAGCACACAGATATAAGCCTCTATGCTTTGCATTTGTAGTTGCTGTAGGCAGATCTTCCCTCTGGCTGGCCTAATGCCAGGGTAGGTTTTGCTGGTTTGCGAGCCAGGTGGGGCTGGCCAGGAGGAAGGCGCAGTAGGCTGCGTATCACAGAAGGGGATCCTTGTAGCTGTGTAGCCAGCCAGGGAACTGGAGCACCTGAAGGTCGTCTAAGGAGGAAAATTTCTTTTTCCTCCTTAAATATGAGAGTCTATATGGCAAAGCTCCCAACCTGCTGGGCAGAGTGCACCCAGTCAATTTTGTCTACCTGTCCTCTCTCCTGAGCAGTAAGCTCTGTGCAATCCTTGCCCCTTTAGCAGCCCTCTTGCTAAGGGCTTCCTTGTTAGGAAGTCTCTCAGACTGCCCGCCTTTCTTTTGTCCCAGAGCAGCTGGATATGGATCCCTGCTTTCCACAAGCAGCTGGAATCTCAGTCTCTCCAGGAATTCTGCCTGTCTTAGCTTTCCAACCCTGTAATCTTGAGAGTATCATGCAAGCACCATGAAATGTAGGTTTGTGCTCCCAGAGCAGATCTCCGGAGTTAGGTATTCAGCAGTCCCAGACCTCCACTCCCTCGGTGCTCAGTTTCTCTTCTTCCCGGCAGTGAGCTCAGGTGGGAGAAGGGCTTGGGTCCTGCTGGGCCACAGCTTTGGTACCTTACCCTGTTCTGTGAGGTCTACTCTTTTCTCCAGGTGTATGCAGTCTGGTGCAGTCCACTTTCCTGTTGCTCTTTCAGGATTAGTTGTATTAATTATATTTTCATATTATATACTGTTTTGGAGGAAGCCTGTGTCTCACCTCTCACATCACCATCTTTATCCCCTTATCGAGAGCTATGTATTTTATAAAACAGTCATGTTAAGAGGCTTAATGAAATTTTTCTTACAAAACTTTATCTGAGGGTCCAGAAATTATAAGCAGAAAAAATATTTGAGCAGAAGTGCTAGAGTTGAATGGGTAAGCTAATCTAGAGAGCAAGTGTGAAGAGAGTTCAAGACACTAGGTCTGTCTCCGGCAGTGACCTTGGACACATGTGAATCATTAAGGCCTCTCAGGTAGTTAACATTCTTCATGATTTCATGATATTACACATCCAAATCTGTCTCATAAGAATTGTGAAGCTAAATTAGTTTATCTAAGAAGGAAAAAAGAAACTATTCCAAACCAACTGTATCAGTATAATAGAAATCAGTAGGATTATCTCGAAGCAATGAGATGATTATTGTAAAGTAAGGAGATGCTTTGTTGTTTGGCCTAAGTGGTTTCTGAGCTGAACAGGAAATGCCCTTTCTTGGACTTTATCTTACTTTAACCTTAAATGCCTTGATGACAGGTTCAGTTTTCTGACTGAAGAAGTATTTTAACCTTGCCCCATCCAAGGCCATTATCTGTTTGCTTCTCCTTAACAGCCTTCTCTAAGTTTCCCTATCCAGTACAAGAGCTTTCCTGTTTAAGTTCTACAGTTTGCCATGGCAAAATGTTGGAGAAAATTTACTTGCAAAGAAATGGCAAGAAGGGACAAGCTGAAATCAAAGGCATAATCTAAATTCAGGTGGGCACTCCAGGTCCAGGCGAACGGCAGGGGCCTGGGGGTCTGGGATGTCACCAGCTACCAGCGCCAGGTTGGCCAAGCCACTCCAGTGGCACTAGGGCAGGAAAGCTGAGCACCGGACCCCACCCCACCGCCTTCTCTCCTCCGAGGAGCGGGGAAGGCTCTGCCCCTGGCAGGGATGCCCGGGTCTGGGAGGAGGGTCCCCACTGAGGGTTCCCGCAGAACGCCCCCTAGGCGCCGCTCTGAGGAGATGTCCCTTCCGGCCCCGCGGGCCTCTCACCCACAACGACGAGCTGCTCCAATGCGGCGGCAGCGACCGAGGAGCCCAGAGTGGAGGGGAAAGTGCATAACTCCAGGGAGGGGCCGGTGGAGACGGCGGCTGCCCGCTGAGCCTTCTCGCCGAACCCCGGCTCTGGGGACCGGGAGCTCAGGGCCATCTTGCTGCTGCGCGGTTCCTACCAGCCGGGCCGGAGGGGAGGGCGGCCGGTTGCCCGGGCGACGAGGAAGCCGCGCTCTTCCGGGGTGGTGCTTTCCTGGCTCCCCAGCTTCATCCACAGTAACTGAGCGATCCTGGAAGCATGAGCCCCTCTTTAGCCTTGCACCTCCACTTCTGAGTTCAGGCCTGGTGCCTTTCCCGTGGACCACTGGGATCCTAATAACCATCGCTTTTGAACTCACCTCTGGGCCTTGGCTACAGGAGGCGCCTCGTGTTGGCCCTTTATTTTCACAACAGCTTCCACGCAGGTCTTTTTAGTATCTCCGCTGGTACTACAAGGAAACTGAGGCTGGGATGACTAAGTGAACTGCCCAGGGTCACAAAAGGATAATTTTGGATTTAAAATGGAGTCTGCATAAATCCTTTGACTATGCTACAAAACCCATCTCTGTATTCTTCTAGATCTTTCCTTCGTCTAGTCTATCACTGAGCATATTTTACCTTGAATCAGTGATTTTCCTCTCTCCCTATCAGACTGTGAGCTCTTTGAAGCAGGACATTGTTTTTCTCTGCAACTCCAAAATCTAGCCCAGCGTCAGGCTCGTACTGAGTGTCATTTAGTTCTTTCCTCAGGCTAGTTAGCAGCAAAGATAATTTAACCTTCCCTTAACTTTTCTTTACAGATGGCAAAACTGAAATCGGAGTGATAGTAACAATGACACTAGCGGTCATTTGTTGAGTGTTTGCTATGTTCCAGGCACTGCTCTAAATACTTCACCTAGAGTAACCCATCTGTCTTGCCAGTGGGTTTCATCCCTGGACAGGTTCACTGTGGATTCAGTGAGACTGAAAAAATGACAGTGGAACGTTCTTGGGGTAAAAGGGTTTATACCCAACTTTATTCCCACAGTGGCAGGTCAATCACTAGAATCCCGTCCACTCCGAGCGACTCTGCATGCAGCAAGCAGGTCTCTGCCTCCGGGCCTCTCCGCCCCCACAGCCGTCTCATTCTCTGTCCTCGGCGCTGCCACCACTCCGGTCTCTGCTCTCCTGCAGCCTTGCAGCCATGCCACCATGTTGCCCAGAGCACTGCGCAGAGCTCTTCATATAGTCAGTAACAACGTATTACCCACACGAGTGGGGTGAGCAAGCTGGCCAGGGCCAGGTGAGAATCCTGGCCAGGGGAACCTTCACTTTCCCCACACCATTTAAGACTCATAATCTTTTGAGGTAGGTATTATTTCCCACTTTGCAGAGGAGAACACAGCTCATGCCCTGAATCACTATGCTATACCGCCTTTGTTACCAGACGCCCAAAGACCAGGTTCTGGAGTCCAATGTTATAGAAATGAACACTGAACTCAAAAGAAAGAAAGTAGATGGAGTTTATTAGAGTCAGTTTATGCACAAGGAGCTGATGGGAAAAGAGAGGTCAGACCCACCAAAAAGGAGGTGGTGTGGGGTTTATAAAGGCAGTCTCTGAAGGTCCAGAGGTTTGGAGGTATGACAGTGATTGATCTTTCTTGATGCTTCCACACCAACATGTCTCAAGGTGGGTCACTAACTTTGACATTTAACAGATGTCAGTTTATAATCTCAGGGTCTGTTAGTCAAAAGATTTCTTTTGATGCCCTAGAACAGACAGTTTCAGAAAAAAGAATGTTAATAGTAAAGCATCACAGGTTAATTTAAAACTTGTGCTTGATTGGGTGATTCATCGTCAGAGGTAAAGTGACCTAAACCTTTTCCTTCACCAGGTGCTATTCTAAGAATATGTTTTCAAGTTAGGTACATGTCCCAGAATGGAGTCTTATTCCAAAATGGAGTCCTTCTTGTTCAGGCAGGAGTTCCCATGTGCTTCACCTTGGAGAGGACACAGTAAATCAATAGTAGGACATATTCTAGAACACAGCCTCCCTCCTCCAGGGGGTGCCATATCCTGGCCTTGGGCACTGCCCTGAGTTCCCTCTTTTTCCAGGTTTAGTCTATCAGTATTCAAATACATCCCTGCTTTTTCTTGTGCTACCCTGTAGGGCAGGGGCAGGGAGCCCGGAAACCACACCCTTGCCAGCTGGTTTCCAGGTAAGTCCTACCAAAAGGAGACACTAGTGGGAGATTAGCTAGCTAAGAGGCTGATCAGTTCCTTTCTCCAAAGTAGCCACTTCAGGCCACTGCAGTTGACTGCGAGTCTCAGCAGTTTGGGCGGCACTGGAAGTGGCGGGAGTGGGAGCGGTGCCCCCAGCTGCTCAGCAGTCAGTGTGGGCATGTGGGCACAGGGCCAGCTTGCGGCAGCTCTTTGACCTCAAGATCTTCTTTATATACCTTCCCCTTTGGTTTTTACAGACTTCACAGCACATTCCCTGTAATAAATTAATTCCCCTCTTCTTGAACTATCTAGAGCACCCAAAGCCAGCCTTTATGCTGTCACCAAAATGCTCTTCCTACTCATCACCTCATTTGGACCACACTGCTCTCCATTGCCTATGACTGAGGCCAGTCCCTGAGGGGTGGGTGGTCAGTGTCCCTTACACTTACTGGATTTGTTATAGATTTTCTGACTTTTTATCTCTCTCCACTCCCACCTTGACCCTAATACTTTTTTTCCCTGATATGCTTTATAAGACTGTAGCTCCAGGTGGTGGGGTTCCCTGCCCTGGGGCAAGTTTTGTATAAATTCAGCGAGACCAAATTAAGGCAAGAGTAAGACATTGGGAATTAAAGGATTTGTTTTTGTGGCTAAGTCTCTCCTCTCTCCCATCGGTGGGGCGCCCCTCTCTCACGGTTCTGCAGCTCTCGCTGGCGGTACGCCCCAGCTAGCCACTCCCAGCTTCCTCTCCATCCCTACACTGGAACAGCAATCCCAGTGACTGACCAGATACTCTGTCCTGGGTAAAACATCCCATAGGTGGGCAAACAGGATACAATGGGCACTATGAAGGCCAGGCGGCAATCCTGGTCAGAAAGCTCCATTTTCCCCACAGAGATTTTTCCAGCTTTTACTTTGACTCATAGTTCCTTCTAGGTAGGATGACTGTTATATGGTAAATTATAAGAAATACATATTTGGTATTCATATGACCAAATACATATTTCCCAGGTATACTTGGTCTTCATCCACAGTTCCTGAAGACACTGCAGAGTCTTAAAGATGAAATGGGTGTCTTGTCATGTTGATGAGAGACTTTTGGACCCCACCCAAGGGCGGTGGCAAGAGGCTGAATCAGCCAATGGCCAATAATTTAGTCAGTCATGACTATGCAATGAAGCCCTCACAAAACCCCTGAGAAGAACATGTTGTACTCTTGGATTCTGCTTCTCCATCAAAGAGAACTTCTACACCTGGGGAACCAGAACACTCCCACATGTAGTGAGCCAGGCCCCAAGCCCCACAAAGATGGAAGCTCCTTTATTTGAGACCCTATGTATCTATTCATCTGGCTGTTTAACTTGTATCCTTTATGGGATCCTGTTTCCCTGAGTTCTGTGAGGCGCTCTAGCAAATTAATCAAACCTAAGGGGGAGGTCGTGGCAACCTCCAATCTGTAGCTGGTAGGTTAGAAGCCCAGGTAACAGCCTGGGGCTTGTGACCAGTGTCTGGAGTGGGGCACGGAGGGCAGTCTTATCCGACGGAGCCCTTAACCTGGGGAGTCTGGTACTGTCTCTGGACAGATAGCATCAGAATTGAGTTGAGTTCTTTGACACCCTCCTGGTGTTTGAGAATTGCTTGGTGTTATATGTGAGAAGACTCCCTACCTCCCTCCTCCCCAACACACACACATTGGAATCAGGTCCGGGAACCCAAAATAAGTACAACTATTACTGCTGTGTATACTGTTACTGCAGTGTATAATACTATTATTGTTGTTGTATGTGAAAAAACACATCCCAATGACCTTTACAAAATCCAAGCCATCCTTTTCAGAAAGGAACTTTATTAATTCCTAAATAGAAATATGGGCAAACAGTATGAACAAGCACTTCATAAAAGGAAAACAGATTCCCACAAATATAAGCAAAGAATGTTTAATCACATTATCTGTCAAAGAAAAAATAATTTCCCAGTTTCCCTCATGAGATTAGATATTATTAAGATTGAAAAGAATAATAATTCAAAGTGTTGACATTGGGGTATGAATTACTGTTCCATGTCTGGAGGACAATTAGAAAAATATGTATAAGGAGATTTAGTATACAGTCAAACTTCTAAGAATTGTTCTTAAAATTATCACAGGTGTGTCCAAAGACATAGGTATGAACTTGTTTAATACAGTTCTGTTTTAAATACTGAAAAGTTACAAACTGCCAAAATGACTCACAGTGGGACAATAGTTTTAAGTAACCTATGGTACATCCATGCAGTGGCTTACTCTGGGAGGCAGGTCACCATGTGGTTAAGAACATGGTCTGGATGATAAAATGGATGAGGAGGTGTCTCTTGAGCAAGGTAACCTCACCATTAATGCCCCCAGTGTCCTGGCTCTAAAGGCATGGTGGTGGTAATAATAGTTCTTAGTTCCTAAGACTGTTGCCAGGATTAAATTAAGCAGGCACATAAACTGTGCTCAACACATGGTAGATACTCAAAAACACTATTTAAAGGTAAAAGTAATAATGTGGCAGCTATTAAAAATAATAGGTAGAACTTTACACACATATATATATTTCCCATAAGGTTAAGTGGTAAGAGAAATAGCCAAAGATAGGTATAATATACAGTTTTTATAAATCCATATATACCAATAAGTATCTATACACATATGCATGGGAAATGGTCTGGAATAATTGCTCAATAAATGTTCACTGTGGTTACTCCCAGTTAATGAAATTACAGGTGTAGTAGGTAAAATAATGCCTCCCTAATATGTCCACATACAAATCCCTGGAACCCGTGGCTATGTCACCTGGTAAAAGATAATTAAGGTTTCTAATCAGTAGACTTTGAGACAGGAAAGTACCCTAGATTATCCAGGTGGCCCAAGGTAATCACAGGGATCCTTATAAGTGAAAGGGGGAGGCAGGAGTGTCTGTGTCACAGGGAGAGCTTTAAAGACACTACACTGCTGGCTTTAAAGATGGAGGAAGGGGGCTGTGAGCCAAGGAATGTAGGTGGCCACTAGAAAGCAGGAAAGAAAAGGGAAGAGATCCCCAGAATTTTCAGAAGCAACACAGCCCTGCTGACTCTTCAATTTTAGTGAGACTTCTGACCTCCAGAAAGGTAGGGTAATAAATTTGTGTTTTAAGACACGAAGTTTATGATAATTTGATATAGCAGTAATAGGAAACTAATAAAATAAAAACTAATGTTAACTTTTTCTTTATATTTTTGTATTTGAATGTTTACCCATAAGCATGAAGGTCTTTGTAATTAGAAAAGTAAAGCCTAATTAGTAAAAAAAAGACTTAGGAAAACAAACAAAATATGCAAATTTAAAATAGTTGAGTGTATGAAAAAAGCTTTCCAATCCTTCAGTAGCTATAGATGGTGTTCCCTGAGCCAAAAACCTCATCCCACTTCTCTCAAGGGTCTTTCTTACTTTGTAACACATTAGAATCCCCCAGTCCTGTGCTGACACTGACTTTTAGTTATCATAAGCAAGTTTATTTCTGTTTATTCCTTGCTGCTGACAGGGCCAGAAGGAGAACCCAGCTGCTTCATGGAATTTGACCCCTAACCTTCACAGCAATGTATACATCCCCTGTATTCAGAAACACTGTAGTTTCTACAGTATTTGAGCTTTATATGGTATCTAATGATAATATTGCTCTTGTTGCTGACCCTTTGCATAAATCAGTACCTCTATAGAAAGCGTCAACTTCTTAGTTGTGTTTCCAGACACTGGCTTAGACCAGACAAAGGTCTCACTCTTGGTAGATTCGTCAACATTTCATATAGAAAGTGGTTGCATGTTGAAGTGTTTTGTGCACAGTGTATCAGGATCGGTGATGGTCTCATGCTGGACTGTGGCTCAAATCCTCCTAAGAAGTAAGAATTCTAGCAAACCGAGTCTCAGTCTTCCTTACTCCTGACCCTACCAATGCCAAGTACAGGGCCTAATGTCTGGCACATTATGCTGCCTCCCATCAATAGCTGATCAATAAATTTTCTATCTTATGCCTTGCCTTTTTTCGTATGTGTGTTTCATCCTCAGGCTTGTTGCTTCAAGGTCATGGATGGCTCCTGGAACCCCAACATCATGCCCTTGCACAAAGTGGGAAGAAATGGAAAGGGGCTCCACGTGGAAGCCCCGTTTGCCTTTCATCAGAGAAGGGAATCTTCCCAGGGTTCTTCCTACACACTTGCTTTTATGTCTCAGTGGCCAGAGATGGGTCACAAGGCCACCCATGAAAGGGGGTTGAAGACAGTGAGTGATGGATTTCCAGGCTCTGTGGAAGTGGCAGGAGAGAAAAGGCTTCAAAGTAGCTGGAGGATTACATGAAATGTCAGCCAAACATACTTTCTCCAAAACTAATATTTGACAACCCCAACATCCAGCCCAAACCAGCTGGTTGCGTGGGCCATTCCTAGGGACTGCTAGGAATCTGCAGCTTCTAGCATTGAAGAAAAAGGGTGTTTTGGTCCTTCCCTATTGTGTACTAGTAGGATATCCCCAATTTCAGCCTTCATGTTGGCTTATGACTGAGTCTGCAAGATGGTTATGCATTACACAATGATTCCTTGCCCCTTGGGCTTCTCAGTTTATAAAGTTAGCCTGTCTCATGGTCAGGATGCAATTCTCAGCTACAATGATGCCATCACAGTCACATGTTGTAAAATAGTAGGAAAAGCATGTCCCTGAGGTAATGCCAGATGGTTAGAGAAGCAAACAGATGTATTAGTGCCCCTGACGAAGTTACACCAAACAAGAACAGCGAGGCATTTCTGAGGAAGGGCAGGCAATGCTGGTGTTTGTAGCAGCAGCTGATTAGGACGCCTCCTCTTCAACTTCTTCTCTTGGCTTCTCATTTTTGCCCATCATCAGCAGTCTCCTGGGCTAAACAGATTGGGTTCAAATACTGACTGCATAATTTGCTACAGGTTTGGGATTGGCTTAGGTAGTTAACCTTCTGGTCTCCTTTTTTAAATCTGTAAAATGGGATTTTACATTCTGGGATTATGAAGCTTAAGCAGAAGCTTTCCACAGAGCATATGGTATTTCCTCCTTTCCTTTTACTAAATGGAAAATAAAAAGTGTTTCTTCTGAAATAAAAATGCTAGTGTCCCTTTTTCAGCCCTCACCTTCCTTAAACCTCTTGGTCATTCAACCCTTAGTGAAAATTATTGTAATTAAATCAACAGTTGCTATCTCAGAGGTGGGAAATTGGTTTTATTTCTATGTCATTTCTACTAGATGGCAGTTATTGCTCAGTTAGGGATGGTTCTGAGACCAAATACTAGCACAGAAGCAAAGAAGTCTGCTAGGGCAATAGAGAAAGGCATGGCCACATGTGTATCAGCATCAGATTCATTGGTTCATGTGTTTGCTGTGTGCCTGCTGGGTGCCGGGCATCATGCTGGGCATTGAGCATTCACAATAGAGACCATAGGTGGTGCAAGGGAAGGGAGAAAGGGAGACCTGAGCAGTGGCAAGGAGTTAGCCCTCTTGTTGTTCTCTGTGGAGAGAGACAGGCAAAAAGAGGAAAGAGAGAAGGGGAGAGAGAGGAGATAGGACTCTGCAGATGCCAGCTATCTGCTCTCATGAGATCCTCCTTTCCTTTTATTTTCCCTAAATATCACTTTCTCTCATCAATATGGTCAGCATGTATTGGGCTTCATTATATACCAAACTCTCTAATCAGTACTTTGATAAAACAAATACATAAGACTTGGCCCCTGTTTTGAGGAAAATGGTCTTGAAGAAGGGGAAAGAAGGGTTTTGGGTTTTTTTAAATTAAGGTATCATTGATAATCTCATGAAGGTTTCACATGAGCAACATTGTGGTTTCAACATTCACCCATATTATCAAGCCCCCCCCCACCCCGGAAAATGCCATTGCAATCACTGTCCATCAGCATAGTAAGATGCTATAGAGTCATTACTTGTCTTCCCTGAGCTGTACTGCCTTCCCTATGACCTACCTATACTGTGAGTGCTAATTATAATACCCCTTAACCCCTTCTCCCTCCCTCCCACCCCACCCTCCCCAACCCCTTCTCTTTAGTAACTGCTAGTCCCTTCTTGGGTTCTGTGAGTCTGCTACTGTTTTGTTCCTTCAGTTTTTGCTTTGTTCTTATACTCCACAGATGAGTGAAATCGTTTGATACTTGTCTTTCTCCACCTGGTTTATTTCATTGAGCATAATACCCTCTAACTCCATCCATGTTGTTGCAAATGGTAGGATTTGTTTTCTTCTTATGGCTGAATAATATTCCATTGTGTATATGTACCACCTCTTCTTTATCCATTCATCTACTGATGGACACTCAAGTTGCTTCCATTTCTTGGCTATTGTAAATAGTGCTGTGATAAACATAGGGGTGCATATGTCTTTTTCAAACTGGGTTGCTGCATTCTTAGAGTAAATTCCTAGGAGTGGAATCCCTGGGTCAAATCGTATTTCTATTTTGAGGTTTTTGAGGAACCTCCATACTGCTTTCCACAATGGTTGAACTAGTTTACATTCCCACCAGCAGTGTAGGAGGGTTCCCCTTTCTCCGCATCCTTGCCAGCATTTGTTGTTTCTTGTCATTTGGATGTTGTCATCCTAACTGGTGTGAGGTGATATCTCATTGTGGTATTGATTTGCATTTCTCTGATGATTAGCGATGTGGAGCATCTTTTCAAGTGCCTGTTGACCATCTGAATTTCTTCTTTGGAGAAGTGTCTGTTGAGATCAAGATTATTTTTTAATCAGGTTATTTGATTTTTGGGTGTTGGGGCATGTGAGTTCTTTATGTATTTTGGATGTTAATGCCTTATCAGATAAGTCATTTATGAATATATTCTCCCATATTGTAGGATGCCTATTTGTTCTGCAGATGGTGTCCTTTGCTGTACAGATGCTTTTTAGTTTGATGTAGTCCCATTTGTTCCCTTGCTTTTGTTTCTCATACCTGAAGAGATGTGTTGAGGAAAAAGTTTCTCATGTTTATATTCAAGAGATTTTTGCCTGTTTTCTCATATGAGTTTTATGGTTTCATGACTTACATCCAGGTCTTTGATCCATTTTGAATTTACTTTTGTGTATGGAGTTAGACAGTAATCCAGTTTCATTCTCCTGCATGTAGCTGTCCAGTTTTGACAATACCATTTGATGAAGAGGCTGTCATTTCCCCACTGTATATCCATGGCTCATTTATTGTATATTAATTGGCCATATATGTGTGCTTTTCTATCTGGGTTTGCTATTCTGTTCCATTGATTCATGGCTTTGTTCTTGTGCCAGTACCAAATGGTTTTGATTACTATGGCTTTGTAGTAGAGCTTGAAGTGAGGGAGCATAATACCCCCAGCTTTGTTCTTCCTTCTCAGGATTGCTTTGGCTATTCAGGGTCTTTTGTGGTTCCATATGAATTTAAGAACTATTTGTTGTAGTTTGTTGAAGAATGCTGTTGGTATTTTGATAAGGATTGCCCTGAATCTGTAGACTGCTTTAGGCAGGATGTCCATTTTGACAATATTAATTCTTCCTATCCATGAGCACGGGATGTGTTCCCATTTATTCGTGTCTTCTTCCATTTCTCTCATGGGTGTCTTGTAGTTTTCAGGGTATAGGTCTTTCACCTCCTTGATTAGGTTTATTCCTAGGTATTTTATTCTTTTTGATGCAACTGTGAATGGAATTGTTTTCCTGACTTTCTCTTTTTGGGAATTCATCATTAGTATATAGAAATGCAACAGAATTCTGTGTGTTGATTTTGTATCCTGCAACTTTAAATGAATTCAGTTATTAGTTCTAGTAGTTTTGGGGTGGATTCTTTAGGGATTTTTAAGTACAATATCATGTCATCTGCACACAGGGACAGTTTAACTTCTTCCTTACCAATATGGATGCCTTTTATTTCTTTGTGTTTTCTGATTGCTGTGGCTAGGACCTCCAATACTATGTTGAATAAAAGTGGGGAGGGTGGGCATCCTTGTCTTGTTCCCGATCTTAGAGGAAAAGCTTGTAGATTTTTGCCATTAAGTATGATGTTGACTGTGGGTTTGTCATATATGGCCTTTATTATGTTGAGGTACTTGCCCTCTACACCCATTTTGTTGAGAGTTTTTATCATGAATGGATGTTGAATTTTATCAAATGCTTTTTCAGCATCTATGGAGAAGATGATGTGATTTTTGTCCTTTTTGTTGATGTGGTGGATGATGTTGACTTTCAAATATTGTACCATCATTGCATCCCTGGAATAAGTCCCACTTGATCACGATGGGTGATCTTTCTGATATATTTTAATTCACTTTGCTAATAATTTGTTGAGGATTTTTGCATGTATGTTCATCAGGGATATTTGTCTGTAATTTTCTTATTTTGTGGTGTCTTTGTCTGGTTTTGGTATTAGAGTGATGCTGGCCTCACAGAATGAGTTTGGAAATATTCCCTCCTCTTCTACTTTCTGGAAACTTTAAGTAGGATGGGTATTAGGTCTTCTCTAGATGTTTGATAAAATCCTTCTGTGAAGCCATCTGGTCCAGAGGTTTTGTTCTTAGGTAGATTTTTGATTACTAATTCAATTTAATTGCTGGTAATTGGTCTGTTCAGATTTTCTGTTTCTTTATGGGTCAGTCTTGGAAGGTTGTATTTTTCTAGAAAGTTTTCCATTTCTTCTAGGTTATCCAATTTATTAGCATATAATTTTTCATAGTAACTACACAATTCTTTGTATTTTCATGGTGTCCATAGTGATTTTTCCTTTTTCACTGCTGATTCTGTTTATGTGTGTACACTCTTTTTTCTTGATAAGTCTGGCTAGGGGTTTATCTATTTTGTTTATTTTCTTGAAGAACCAGCTCCTGGTTTCATTGATTCTTCCTATCATTTTATTCTCAATTTTATTCATTTATGCTCTGATCTTTAGTATGTTCTTCCTTCTACTGACTTTGGGCCTCATTTGTTCTTCTTTATCTAGTTTCATTAATTGTGAGTTTAGACTGTTTATTTTGGACTGTTCTTCTTTCTTGAGGTAAGTCTGTATTGCAATGTACTTCCCTCTTAGAACTGTTTTCACTACATCCCACAGGTTTTGAGCTGTTGAGTTGTTGTTTTGACTCCATATATTGCTTGATCTCTGCTTTAATTTGGTCATTGATCCACTGATTATTTAGGAGCATGTTGTTAAGCTTCCATGGGTTTGTGGGCTTTTTTTTTTTTGCATAATTTATTTCTAGTTTCATACCTTTTTATTCTTGTGCCAGTACCAAATTGTTTCGTGGTCTGAGAAGCTTGTTTGCACAATTTCAATCTTTTTTAATTTCCTGAGGCTTTTTTTGTGGCCTACTAAGTGATCTATCTATTCTGGAAAATGTTCCATGAGAAGATCTATTCTGGAAAAACTTACACTTGAAAAGAATGTGTATCCTGATGCTTTTGGGTAAGTGTAGATGTCTGGTAGATCCACCTTTTTTAATGTGTTGTTCAGTGTCGCTGTCTCATTTATTTTCTGTCTGGTTTACCTGTCTTTCAGAGTGAAAGGTGAGTTGAGGTCTCTTAAAATGAATGCATTGCATTCTATTTCTCCTTTTAATTCTGTTAGTATTTGTTGCACATATTTAGGTGCTCCTGTGCTGGGTGCATAGGTATTTATAATGGTTATATCCTCTTGTTGAACTAACCCCTTTATCATTATGTAATGTCCTTCTTTGTCTTTTGTTACTTTCTTTGTTTTGAAATCTATTTTGTCTGATACAAGTACTGTAACACCTGCTTTTTTCTCACTATTGTTTGCATGAAATATCTTTTTTCACCCCTTCACTTTTAGTCTGTGCATGTTTTGGGGTTTGAAGTGAGTCTCTTGTAGGCAGCATAAAGATGTGTATTTTTTTTTATCCATTCAGTAAGTCTATGTCTTTTGATTGGTGCATTCAGTCTATTTACATTTAGGGTGATTATTGATAGATATATACTTATTGCCATTGCAGACTTTAGATTTGTGGTCACTAAAGGTTCAAGGGCAGCTTCATTACTATCTAGGAATCTAACTTTACTTGGTTATTATGCTATTTGAAACACAATCTAAAAGTTCTTTTTTTCTCCCTTCTTCTTCCTCCCTCACTCTTTATATATTAGGTGTCATATTCTGTGTTCTTTGTGTATTCCTTGACTAACTTTGTGAGTAGTTGATTTAATTTAGCATTTGCTTAGTAATTAATTGGTCTACTTCCTTTACTGTGGTTTTATTTCCTCTGGTGACAGGTATTTAGCCTTAGGAGCACTTCCATCTAGAGGAGTACTTTTAAAATACAGTTTAGAGATGGTTTGTGGGTGGTAAATTCCATTAACTTTTGCTTATCTGGAAATTGCTTAATCCCTGCTTCTAATTTAAGTGATAATCGTGCTGGGTAGAGTATTCTTGGTTTGAGACCCTTCTGTTTCATTGCATTAAATATATCATGCCACTCCCTTCTGGCCTGTAAGGTTTGCTGAGAAGTCTGCTGATAGCCTGATGGGTTTTCCTTTGTACTTTGTCTTTTTTCTCTCTGGCTGCTGTCCCTATCTTTGCCATTTTAGTTATTATGTCTTGGTGTTGTCTTCCTAGGGCCCCTTATATTGGAAGATATCTGTACTTCTATGACCTGAGAGACTATTTCCTTCCCTAGGTTGGGGCAATTTTCAGCAATTATTTCCTGAAAGAGACTTTCTATCCCCTTTTTCTCTCTTCTTCTTCTTCTGGTAGCCCTATAATGTGAATATTGTTCCATTTTGTTGGTAGCAGTTTTCTTATCATTCTTTCATTCCTAGATATCCTTTTCTCTCCCTGTGCCTCAGCTACATTGTTTTCCTGTTCTCTAATTTCTATTTCATCTCCCATCTCCTCTATCTCATCTAATGTACTTCAAAGTTCCTTCACTGTGTTTAATTTGCTACTGTATTTTTCAAAGTTTCTATCTCTTTCTTGAGGTCCTCCCTTAGATCTTGAACATTTTTCTGTAGCTCCATGAGCATGTTTATGATTTTTATTTTGAAATCTTTATCACAAAGATTGGTGATTTCAGTTTCACTTAGCCCTCTTTCTGGCATCTTCTCCTGTATTTTTGTTTGTACAAAATTTTTTTCCATTTAACTTTCTTAGTGATTCATATGGAATAATAAATTTGTGTAGGTGGCATCCTCTTGTGCCCAGAAACTTTACTCTCTAGAGCTGCCAAGCACCTGTAGCAATGGTGGGGGTCACAGGTGAGTGGAATAAGCATCTGCCAGAAGGAAAGAGCTCTTTCCTGCTTCCCAGCTGTAGTGCCTGCCTCCACTGCCAGGTCCACTGGGCCAAGCACAGAGGGAGGTTCCTCTGTGCTATTCTCCTGTAGCTGCCATAGGCAGGGCAACCCTCTGGCTGGCCTGGCAAAAAGGCGGGTCTGCTGGTGTGTGCAGTCAGTGCCTGCTGGGAGAAAGGAGTGGTAGGCTGTGTATCTCAGTGAGGGGGGTGCTAAGGGCTGCAATGCCAGCCAGGAGGATGGAGCATCTAAAGCTCCTGAGTTTCCAGCCTGCTGGGTTGAGCATGCCAGGATGATTTGGTCCGCTTGTCCTTTCTTCTGAGCAGTGAGTTCTGGGTAATCTTTGCCCCTTTAGTGCCCCTCTTGCTGCTGAGAAGTCTTTCAAAGTGACCTCCTTCATTTTGTCCCAAGGGGTCTGGTTGTGGGTACCTGTTCTCCACAAGTGGCTGGAATCTAGGTCTGAGTATTCTACCTGTCTTTGCTTTCCAACCCCACTAATCTCCAGAGCACCATGTAATGGGGTTTGTGTTCCCAAAGCAGATCTCTAAGCCTGGGTGTTCAGCAGTCCTGGGCTTCTACTCCCTCCCTGCTCTGTTTCTCTTCCTTCTGCCTGTGAGCTCAGGTGGCAGGAGGGTTTGGGTCCTGCCAGATAGTGGTTTTGCTACTTTACCCTTTTCTGTGAGGTCTTCTCTTTTCCCCAGATGTAAGCAGTCTGTTCTGCAGTCTTTGGGTTATTCTTTCAGGATTAGTTGTATTTGCTGCATTTTTATGTTGTAGGTGGTTTTGAGAGGAGGTTTCTGCCTCACTTTAAATCAGGCATGCATTTATAAAATGTACACAGTGCAAAAAATGTAAAACCACAAAATGCTTTAAAAGTGTGGATAGTAGTTATCATACTGCATTTCACTGTATAGGGAATTGTACTTGATTATGAACTGTGCTTCAAAAACCCTTCTTTTGGAGTTGAAAAAAGATGGCAGTGTGAATTTAGTCTTTATCATAAATCTCCAGGGTGATTATTATGATTATCTTATATTTCAGAAATTCACAATGAGAGATTCAATGACCTTGGGGATAACCCCAGGTCAAGCCCTTAGAGTTGGACAGTGGCAGGTACTTCTGACTCCAGGTCAGGGACTCTGTCATCTCTGCCAGAGCTTCCTTGTGACTATGCAACCAGGCAGAGTCACAGAGCTGTGGCTAATGAGCATGAGATGCATAGAGAAGAAAAGCAGAAACCCAGTCAGAAATTTTAGCTCTGATTTTACTGTAAAGCACTTTGAATTCCAAGCTCAGGAGTTAGGATTTTATGCTACAGGCAATGCTGCTATGAATATGTTGACAGAGAATAGATTAAGCTGCTCCCTCCTGGCACTCCTTGGTAGTTCAGTTTATTTCTGCCTATGGCAACATTTTATGGTAGCATAGAATATCATTATCAATTATAGACATGCTTTTTTTCAAGTGAGCATCTGCAAAGCAATCAGAAATTAAATTGGGCCTGAAACAACCAATGCCATATTTAGCAAGAATCTCTTTTTTGTTATTTTACTATAGTTGTCTTTAAGTCATTAGTGTTGTGGGTAGCACTGTGATTTAGAAAGGTAGCAATGATGATTGTTAAGGTTAGCTTAGCAATTTAATAGACTGTTCCCATACTCAAGATCTTTATGTAGCCATATTCTTATTTTCCTTATTTTTTTAATTAACTTAATTATCATTTTAAAAAGTGATAAAGAGGTACAAACTTCCATTTATAAAATAAATTAGTTACAAGTATGAAAGGATAGAATAGATAATGCAGTCAAAATTGTTGTAATATCTTTGTATGCTGATACACTTACAATGGTGAGCATTTATTTAGTAATGTATATAATTGCCAAATCACTATGTTACATACCTGAAATCACTATAATATTGTATAGCCACTACATTTCAATTTTAAAAATATTCTTATTTAACAGAAAAGTTTTAAGATGATTTTTCTTATGTGGTCTTGGAATAAAAAGCAATACCTAGAGACTTCTGGGAAGATGGCGGCGTGAGTAGGGGGGCAGAAAACTCCTCCCAAAACTATATATATCTATGAAAATACAGCAAATACAACTATTCCTAAAAGAGAGACCAGAATACACAGGAAAGTGCACAGCGTGCAGCTATACCTGAGAGGACATGGCACCCCGCGAAGCGGGCAAGATACAGAGCCACGACACAGTGAGACCAGAGCACTCACCCACCCCAGCACCCCGGCAGGAGGAGAGGATTCAGAGCTGGGAGGGAGTGGAAGTACACCCCATGAAATAACCAGCCCCGGTGATCTGTGTGGGGAGCGCTGACACACATCACGCAGTGTAGCGGAGATTGGAGAGACAGAGGGTGCAGAATCTGAGCAGGGAACACACCAGGGTGCTTGCAGCCAGCTCCCAGGAAGGAAAAAAAAAAAAAGAAAGCGTGTGCTTTTTTCAGTGGTCTTAAAGAGACAGGAGCCCAGTGGAGGAGCCGGATCACCCAGGCACACTCAGCCCAGCAGGGTGGGAGTCCTGGGGAGTTTTGGACCCCTTAGCTGGCAACTGGGAAAGGGTGGCCGCACTTAGACTTCCCACAGACATCAACAGCCTCCCATTCATTCCCACCCTGGCCAGAGCTATAAAGGGCCCTGCAGAGCAGTGCAGCCATGGCTGTGGAAGAGTGGAGCAACAGTGCCACCTACAGCATCCCCACAGAATCTACTCCTGGTGAGCTTTTTTTTTTTTGGTTCTTTTGTTTTGTTGTTTTGTTTTTTGTTGTTTTCTTCTCTTTCTTCTTTTTCTTTCGTTCTTTCTTTTTTTTTCCTTTTAAAGTCTTAAAGAGCCCAGCTGACATACGTGACAACTACCTGCGACCACTTCTATAGCCATGAAAAGACAGAGGAATATGGTTCAGACCAAAATCAACCAGACAACCCCAGAGAGGGAGCCTGAAGGGATGGAAATGCACAGTCTTCCTGAAAAAGAATTCAGAACAGAAGTCATAACCATGCTGATGGATCTACAGAGAGATGTGCAAGAGCTCAGGAAGGAAGTGAGGGAAGTGAGGAAACACAATGCAGAAATCAGACAAGTGATCGATGGGCTTAACAGCAGACTGGATGAGATGCAGGAGACTGTTAATGGAATAGAAATCAGAGAACAGGAATACAGAGAAGCTGAGGCAGAGAGAGATAAAAGGATCTCTAGGAATGAAAGACTATTAAGAGAACTGTGTGACCAATCCAAACGGAACAATATACGCACTATAGGAGTACCAGAGGAAGAAGAGAGAGAAAAAGGGATAGAAAGTGTCTTTGAAGAAATAATTGCTCAAACTTTCCCACGCTGGACAAGGAAATAGTCCCACAGTCCAAGGAAGCCCACAGATCTCCCAACACAAGGGACCCAAGGAAGACAACACCAAGACACAAAATAATTAAGATGGCAAAGATCAAAGATAAAGACAGAGTATTAAAGGCAGCTAGAGAGAGAAAAAAGATCACCTACAAAGGAAAACGCATCAGAGTATCATCAGACTTCTCAACAGAAAACTTACAGGCCAGAAGAGAATGGCATGATATATTTAACATAATGAAACAAAAGGGCCTCAAACCAAGAATATTGTATCCAGCACGATTACCATTTAAATATGACGGAGGGATTAAACAATTTCCAGACAAACGAAAGTTGAGTGAGTTTGCCTCTCTTAAACCACCACTACAGGATATCTTAAAGGGACTGCTCTAGAGGGAAGCACTCCTAAGGCTAAAAAGATGTCACCAGAGAAAATAAAATCATAGCAAAGAAAGCAGACCATCCAAATACTAACTAAAGGCAAAGATAAAACACCTAGTACATAAAGAATGGAGGAGGAAGAATAAGAAGGGAGAGAAATAAAGAAATATCAGGCGGTGTTTACAATAACTTAACAAGAAAGTTAAGTTAGATTGTTAGATAGTAAAGAAGCAACCCTTGAACCTTTGGTAACCATGAATCTAAAGTCAGCAATGGAAATAAGTACATATCTATCAATAATCACCCTAAATGTAAATGGACTGAATGCACCAATCAAAAGACACAGAGCAACAGAATGGATAAAAAAGCAAGACCCATCTATATGCTGCCTACAAGAAACTCACCTCAAATCCAAAGATATACACAGACTAAAAGTGAAGGGATGGAAAAAGATATTTCATGCAAACAACAAAGAGAAAAAAGCAGGTGTTGCAGTACTTGTATCAGACAAAATAGACCTCAAAACGAAGAAAGTAGCAAGAGATAAAGAAGGACATTACATAATGATAAAGGGGTCAGTCCAACAAGAAGATATAACCATTATAAATATATATGCACCCAACACAGGAGCGCCAGCATATGTGAAACAAATACTAACAGAATTAAAGGAGGAAATAGACAGCAATGCATTCATTTTAGGAGACTTCAACACACCACTCACTCCAAGGACAGATCAACCAGACAGAAAATAAGTAAAGACACAGAGGCACTGAACAACACACTAGAACAGATGGACCTAACAGACATCTACAGAACTCTACACCCAAAAACAGGATACAGCAGGATACACATTCTTCTCAAGTGCACATGGAACATTTTCCAGAATAGACCACATACTAGGCCACAAAAAGAACCTCAGTAAATTCAAAAATATTGAAATCCTACGAACCAACTTCTCAGATCACAAAGGTATAAAACTACAAATAAATTTTAGAAAGAAACCAAAAATACATGGAGACTTAACATTCTCCTAATTAATCAATGGGTTAATGACCAAATCAAAACAGAAATCAAAGACTATATGGAGACTAATGACAACAACAACACAAAGCCACAACTTCTGTGGGACGCAGCAAAGGCAGTTCTAAGAGGAAAGTATATTGCATTCCAGACCTATTTAAAGAAGGAAGAACATTCCCAAATGAATAGTCTAAAGACACAATTAGTGAAATTGGAAAAAGAAGAACAAATGAGCCCCAAAGTCACCAGAAGGAGGGACATAATAAAGATTAGAGAAGAAATAAATAAAATTGAGAAGAATAAAACAATAGAAAAAATCAATGAAACCAAGAGCTGGTTCTTTGAAAAAATAAACAAAATAGATAAATCCCTAGCCAGACTTATTAAGAGAAAAAGAGAATCTACACGCATAAACAGAATCAGAAATGAGAAAGGAAAAATCACGACGGACCCCACAGAAATACAAAGAATTATAAGAGAATATTATGAGAATCTATATGCCAACAAGCTGGAAAACACAGAAGAAATGGACGACTTCTTAGAAAAATACAACCTTCCAAGACTGACCAAACAAGAAACAGAAAAACTAAACAGACCAATCACCAGCAACGAAACTAAAGTGGTAATCAAAAAACTACCCAAGAACAAAACCCCCGGACCAGATGGATTCACCTCTGAATTCTACCAGACATATAGAGAAGAAATAACACCCATTCTCCTTAAAGATTTTCAAAAAATAGAAGAGGAGGGAATACTTCCAAACTCATTCTATGAAGCCAGCATCACTCTAATACCAAAACCTGGAAAGACCTCACCAAAAAAGAAAATTACAGACCAATATCCCTGATGAACGTAGATGCAAAAGTACTCAACAAAATATTAGCAAACCAAATTCAAAAATACATCAAGAGGATCATACACCATGATCAAGTGGGATTCATGCCAGGGATGCAAGGATGGTACAACATTCGAAAATCCATCAACATCATCTACCACATCAACAAAAAGAAGGACAAAAACCACATGATCATCTCCATAGATGCTGAAAAAGCATTTGACAAAATTCAGCATCCATTCCTGATTAAAACTCTCAACAAAATGGGTATAGAGAGCAAGTACCTCAAGATAATAAAGGCCATATATGACAAACCCACAGCTAGCATCATAGTTAATGGTGAGAAGCTGAAAGCTTTTCATCTGGGATCAGGAACAAGACAGGGATGCCCACTCTCTCCACTGTTATTCAACATGGTACTGGAGGTCCTAGCCATGGCAATCAGACAAAACAAAGACATACAAGGCATCCAGATTGGTAAAGAAGAAGTCAAATTGTCACTATTTGCAGATGAGATGATATTGTACATAAAAAACCCTAAAGACTCCACTCCAAAACTACTAGAACTAATATCTGAATTCAGCAAAGTTGCAGGATACAAAATTAACACACAGAAATCTGTTGCTTTCCTATACACTAACGATGAATTAACAGAAAGAGAAATCAGAAAAACAATTCCATTCACAATTGCATCAAAAAGAATAAAATACCTAGGAATAAACTACAAGACACTCCTACGAGAAATTGAAGAGGACACTAACAAATGGAAATGCATCCCATGCTCTTGGCTCGGAAGAATAAATATTGTCAAAATGGCTATACTACCTAAAGCAATCTACAGATTCAACGCAATCCCTATCAGACTACCAACAGCTTTCTTCAATGAAGTCGAACAAATAATTTTAAAATTCATATGGCACCACAAAAGACCCCGATTAGCCAAAGCAATCCTGAGAAGGAGGAATAAAACAGGGGGAATTATGCTCCCTGACTTTAAGCTCTACTACAAAGCCACAGTAATCAAGACAGTTTGGTACTGAGACAAAAACAGACCCACAGAGCAGTGGAACAGAATAGAAAATCCAAACATTAACCCAAACATATACAGTCAATTAATATTTGATAAAGGAGCCTTGGATATACAATGGGGAGATGACAGCCTCTTCAGCAGCTGGTGTTGGAAAAACTGGACAGCTACATGTAAGAGAATGAAACTGGACTACTGTCTAACCCCATACACAAAAGTAAACTCAAGGTGGATCAAGGACCTGAATGTAAGTCATGAAACCATAAAACTCTTAGAAAAAAACATAGGCAAAAATCTCTTAGACATAAACCTGAGAGACTTCTTCATGAACTTATCTCCCCGGGCAAGGGAAACAAAAGCAAAAATGAACAAGTGGGACTATATCAAACTAAAAAGCTTCTTTACAGCAAAGGACACCATCAGTGGAACAAAAAGAGATCCTACAGTATGGGAGAATATATTCATAAATGATGTATCTGATAAGGGGTTGACATCCAAAATATATAAAGAACTCATGCACCTCAACAAACAAAAAGCAAATAACCCGATTAAGAAATGGGCAGAGTACATGAATAGATACTTCTCTAAAGAAGAAATTCAAATGGCCAACAGGCACATGAAAAGATGCTCCACATTGCTAATGATCAGAGAAATGCACAATGAGATATCAGCTCACACCAGTGAGGATGGCCAACATCCAAAAGACAAACAACAAAAAATGTTGGCGAGGATGTGGAGAAAAGGGAACCCTCCTAATACTGCTGGTGGGAATGCAAATTAGTTCAACTATTTTGGAAAGCAGTATGGAGGTTCCTCAGAAAACTCAAAATAGAAATGCCATTTGACCCAGGAATTCCCCTCCTAGGAATTTACCCTAAGACTGCAGCAGCCCAGTTTGAAAAAGACAGATGCACCCCTATGTTTATCGCAGCACTATTTACAATAGCCAAGAAATGGAAGCAACCTAAGTGTCCATCAGTAGATGAATGGATAAAGAAGAAGTACATATACACAATGGAATATTATTCAGCCATAAGAAGAAAACAAATCCTACCATTTGCAACAACATGGATGGAGCTTGAGGGTATTATGTTCAGTGAGATAAGCCAAGCCGAAAAAGAAAAGTATCAAATGATTTCACTCATATGTGGAGTATAAGAACAAAGAAAAAAACAGAAGGAACAAAACAGCAGCAGACTCACAGAACCCAAGAACGGACTAACAGTTACCAAAGGGAAAGGGACTGGGGAGGATGGGTGGGAAGGGAGGGATAAGAGGGAAAAAGGGGCATTACAATTGGCAGGTGTAATGTTGGGGGGGCATGCGGAGGGCCGTACCACTCAGAGAAGACAAGTAGTGATTCTATAGCATCTCACTACGCTGATGGACAGTGACTGTAATGGGGTTGGTGGGGGGGACCTGATGAAGGGTGTAGTTTAATAACCACAATATTGCACATGTAATTGTAGATTAATGATACCAAAATAAATTATATTTAAAAAAAGAAATACCTAGTTAAGCTTATAAAAAATAAAATACAGTAAGAAAAATGTTTTATATATGATGATTATCTGAAGATGAGTCAGTAAAGTCACTAAAAGTAGTTCAACTATACATTTGCGTTAAAAGTTTGTCTTCTCTTCTTTTTTTTCTTTAACAGATTTAGAAAATGTCAGTCAATGCTGGCTGACCATTCTCTCTATATGGATGCAGTTGAGAATTTCCAGAGCTCATTTGGAAAATAAAAATACAAGTAAGTCATTGTAGCTCTCCATCCCATCATCATCCCCCGCCACTGCCCCAACCTCACCTAATCAGCTCCTCCCTCACTGTCTTCCAAGTGTTCCTCAGAACTCATGCCCAGTTTTCTCTTACTAAATCCATGCCTTTCCTAAAGGATTTTCTTTAGGAAAAGCCTTTTCTTCTGCCACCTACCTCTCTGTTTCCCATTATTGCTGGGCTTCTTAAAAGCATGGTCTACATCTTGTCTATAATGCAACCCTCCACAATGAATTCTAAATTTCCTCCTCCTCATCTTCTAATAGTTTTTCTCAAGCCCATTCCCAGCCATCCCATTTCCTGAAGGATTTGACACCATTACTCACGTCCTTTCATCCCTTTAGAAACTCACTTCCTAATTGCTTCTCGCTTTTCTTCACTTCCTTCACTGGCCCTGTCTTCTTCCTCCTGTTTGCTAAAAGGGGGCATTCTGCCTGGGCTCCATCCTTGGCCTTCTTTTCATGCTCCCTAAACTCTTCCCTTGAACAGAATTGAATCTATACAAATAACTCTCAGGTTGTCTGTCCTGCCCAACCTGTCCTCTAAGCAGTAATCTTCTAGACTAGGCTAAACATTCTTATCAGCTATGCTGCCTGCATGTCAAATTCAACCTGTTCATAATTAAAGTCTGCATTGCAGGTGGTTTTCTGTGCCTACTGAAATGGTCAGCCCATCTCAAAAGCTGTCTCATTCATAAATTCTTTCTTGATACAAATAATCTTAGAATCTCCAAAGTGCTTTGTTCAAACTTTTCATGGATGGTAATTATCATGTGCAGAATGATCTTAAAGTTTTCTGTGTAATAGTCATACTGCTAAACAACTTTGTAAATTTTATGCCTCAATTTCTCATCATTAAAATGGGGCCTTTGTTGTAGGGTAGTCATTAGAATTAATAAATTAATATAAAGTGTTTAAAACAATGCTGGAGCAAAATGAGCCACTCCATAAATTCAGTTGTTGTTACTATCTGTATACTGTGAATTCTTTACAAGTGGGGACTGCATTTTACTCATCTTTGAATCACCGGTAGCACCCAGTACAGCAGTTTGCACCTCATAGATGCTTAATATATTGTTGAAATGCGTAATAGGAAAGATTCAGGTATGCAGAATTTTTTAAAGTATAGAATTCAAAATCTTTTGTTTAGGCTTTATTAGAAAAAGAAAAATCCTGGGGGAAAAAGGAAACTTCCCCAGGGTCCCACCACTTTTATATCTAGGCCAGTACAGCAAGAACTGACATTCACAATGGTCTTACTGATCAGTACTATTACCAGACCCTGAAGGAGATTTTGAAGCATTAGATTAATAAAGTTTTGTTCTAAGCATATTTTATTATGTTAGCATTATTACTTATTATTTTTTTAATGATAATTCTTACTTAACCATGATTTCAGAGCTAATGAGAAATCCAGATTCTCAGCTCTGCCAGATGAACAAGCTTCCGGAGTTGAAGAATGAATTGTCATTGTGGCTCCAACTATTAATGGTCTCTTTTCCTGCTGCAGTGTGGGTGTATGTTCTAGTTCAGGATGAGTGTGTGTGTAAAATTAAGCGATGATGCAGAGCTCTTTAAAATTTTGCACTTTCTTTTCTGGCCCTATTCATAGCAGCGTTATTAGGTAATGCCTGAATTTAAGCACTTCTGTCTTAAACCACAAAGGTCAAAGCAGCAAAGTTGTGTATTTGGAAAAATACTCAGTCCACTGCATTTAAACCCTTGGACTTCCTGTGTTCTTCCAGTAAATGCCTATGTATGGCTAATATGCTCTAGTGGGTTTCTTTACTGGCAACCAGATCATCTGGCTGAGGCAGCATTGCTCCTGAGCTAGACGTTATAGAGGAGCAAAGACACACAGGGAAGGCAGTATGGCTCAGTGCAAGGAGGCCAGGCCTTGAAATCAAAGACTTTCAAGTCCTTTTTTTATCACTTACTAGTGGTGTAAACTTGGGCCAGTTGTTTAAACATCTTTAGTTTTAGTTTCCTCCTATGCACAATAAAAATAAAAATATTAATCATGTAGAATTTTGAAATTGTGAGGATTAGAAATAATGTTTGTAAAGAGCTTAGCTTATCTGACTCAATGATGATACACTACTGCTAAGAGGTTTCATTTTAATAGTCTTAAAATAACAGGCTTAAATAATTTAACCAATAAAGTAGCTAAATTATGTGACTAGTCAGTTGGCTAAATATGTTGAATATAACCAATTTAGGAATTAAAAAACAAAATTAAAAATAAGGTAAATTTTTTGTAAAAAGGAAAAAGAGTAAATGCACTTTACCTGGTAAGAAACTCTATAAGACCAGCAGAAAATATTGTTGATTTAGCACTAGTCTTCCCATTGGAAGTTAACGATTCTACCATAAAATGGGCACCCAAATGGATTCATGCAGATAACAGAATAGAATAGAGTCCTGCAGAAAGCTCCATTTATTCTTTTGGGAATATATTTTGTGGTAGCAAGCATGTGGATGTTCTCTTGCACTTAGGTGAAGAAAAGACATGAGCCATATCCCATCAAGCAAAAAAAAAACAGGATCAATTTGCCACTAAGAAATCACAGTGTGTGGGAGATTCCCTGGTAGTTTTAGAGCACTTTAAACACATTTATTGAACAGAGTTAATATTACAGAATTTCTAAGTATTTTGTTGAGTACTACGTCAAAAAATAACAATACTGCTTGTCTTGCTTTATAGTCAATTCAGACAAGATATATCACATTTATTGGGCATTTGTCCTTGTAACAGTTTACATGCTGAGTTGCTACTTTGTATTGGATCATTAATATGTATCAGAAAGAAACACAGATAAACTAGAAGTTTATGACAAGTGTATGCCCTGGTTAGGGTTGGGGGGACCTCACCAAACTCAGTAGAAATATTTAATTTTTAATTTTCAAAGTAACCCTTTGAATATAAAGCCTGAAATAATTTTCTGTGCTAGTGAAAAGAAGTTGCAAGGGTTGTTTATTACCTGGGCTTTCTTGCCAGCAGTCTTGGACGACTGGCTACCTTCTTCCTCTGACAGTCTCAGTCCTTCAGAAGGCCTTCTTCATACAGTGCTCCTTTCTCTGGTTCCTGTGATATGGAGAGGGAACTGAGAAAGCCTGGCCTTGGCCCTCTCTGTCAGCCTGGCCTGACCATCATACTCACCTTTGCTCTGCTTTCTGTGTTGTGAGCTCTGCCCAGGGCAGAGGTAAGGTGAGCATCACCATTCAATATTTTCTCCCTTTCCATAGGCTGCCTTTTCATTTTGTTGTTTCCTTACTGTGCTGAGCTTTCTCGTTTGATGCAGTCCCACTTGTTAATTTTCACTTTTGGTGCCTGAAATTTTGGTGTCATATCCAAAAAATAATTTCTAAGGCCAGTGTCAAAGAGCTTTTTCCCAGTGTTTTCTTCTAGGAGTTTTATGGTTTCAGGTCTTATGTTTGTCTTGAATCTGTTCCGAGTTGATTTTGTACATGGTGTAAGGTAAGGGTCCAGTTTCATTTTTCTGCATGGGCTGTCCAGTTTTCCCAACACAATTTATTGAAGAGACTATTCTTTCCCCTTTTTGTATTCTTGGTACCCTTGTTGAAAATTATTTGACAGAAATTTAGAAAATATTCTTGGGTTTATTTCTAGGTTCTCTATTCTGTTTCATTGAGCCATATGTCTTTTTTAAATGTCAGTACCATACTATTTTGATCACTATAGCTTTATAATATAATTTGAAACCAGGAAATGTGATACCTCCAACTCTCTTCTCTCATAAGATTGCTTTGGCTATTCAGGGTCTTTTATGGTTCCATACGAATTTTAGAATTGCTTTTTCTGTTTCTGTAAAAAAATGCTATTGAAATTTTGAAAGGGATTGCCACTGAATCTGTGTATTGCTTTGGTTAGTATGGACATTTTAACAACAGTAATTCTTCCAATCCATGAATACAGAATATCTTTCAATGATTTGTATCTTCTTCAATTTCTTTCATCAGTGTCTTAGTTTTCAGTGTAGATCATTTACTTCCTTGGTTAAATTTATTCCTAGGTATTTTATTCTGTTTGATGCTATCATAAATAGTTTTGTTTCCTTGATTTCCTTTTTAGATAGATCACTGTTGGTGTAAACAAATGCAACTGATTTTGAATACTGCTTTTGTACCTTGCAACTTTACTGTGTTTATTAGTTGTTTTTAAAATTTGTTTTTTTTACTGTATTTGTTTATTCAGTTTTCATTACAACAGTTTGTGTGTGTGTGTGTGTGTGTGTGTGTGTGTGTAATCTTAAGGGTTTTCTGTAAATAGAATCATGTCATCTGCAGAGATAATTTTACTTCTTTCTTTCTGATTTGGATGCCTTTTATTTCTTTTTCTTATCTGATTGTTGTTTCTAGTACTTCCAGTATTATATTGAATAGAAGTAATGAGGGTGGGTATCAGATCTTACAGGAAAAACTTTCAGTTTTTTACCCACTGATTATAGTGTTAGCTGTGGGCTTTACATAAATGGCCCTTATTATATTGAGGAAATTTCCTTTTATACCTATTTTACTGACAGTTTTTATCATGAATGGATGTTGATCTTTGTCAAATACTTTTTCTGCATCTGAGAGAATATGATTTTTATCTTTCATTCTGTTAATGTGGTACATCAGACTGATTGGTTTGTGTATGTTAAACCAAACTGCATCCTAGGGATGAATCCCACTTGGTCATGGTGTATAATCTTTTAGATGATGTTGTTGAATACAGTTTGCTGGTTTTTTACTGAGGATTTTTGCATCTATGTCCATCAGAGATATTGGCCTGTAGTTTTGTTTTCTCTTGGTGTCTTCTTTTGGCTTTGGTATTAGGGTAATGCTGGTCTCATAAAATGAGTTTGGAAGTATCCTCTCTACTTTTATTTTTTGGAAGAACTTAAGGATTGGCATTCATTCTTCTTTGAATGTTTGATAGAATTCAACTGTGAAACCATCCATGCCTGGGATTTTCTTTGTTGGGAGGTTTTTGATTACTATTTCAATCTCCTTATTTGTAACTGGTCTGTTCAGGCTTTCTAGTTCTTCTTGATTCAGTCTTGGTAAATTGTATGTTCCTAGGAATTTATCCATTTATTCAAGGTTATTCAGTTTATTTGCAAGTAACTGTTCATGCTAGTCCCTTATAATCCTTTTTATTTCTGAAGCAACTGTTAAACTAAATTCTCTTTCATTTCTGATTTTGAATCTTTTTTTCTCAGACAAGTTAAGGGGTTGCCAATTTTGCTTATTTTTTAAACAAATGAACTCTTAGATTTGTTGATTCTTTTTCTATTCTCAATTTGATTTCTGCTCAGATCTTTACTATTTCCTTCCCTTTGCTAATTTTGGGGTTAGTTTTTCTTCTCTAGATCTTTGAAGCATAAAGTTAGATTGTGTATTTGAGACCTTTTCTTTTTTAAATGTATCTCCAGAAACTTCCCTTAGTACTACTTTTCCTGCACCCTGTAAGTTTTGGTAATTTATGTTTTTGTTTTCATTTGTTTTGAGACATCTTTTAAGTTCCCTTTTGATTTCCTCTTTGACCCAGTAATTGTTCAAGAATGTATTACTTAGTTTCCACATATTTGTGAATCTTCCCATTTTCTTGCTTTTATTGATTTCTACATTACTGCACTAGTTTCATTCCACTGTAGTAAGAAAAGATACATGGTAAAATTTCCATTTTCTTAAATTTGTTAAGACTTGTTTTGTGATCTAACATGTGATTTACCATGGAAAATGTTCTGCACGAACTTAAGAAGAATGTGTATTCTTCTGCTGTTGGGTGAAGAGGTCTGTATATATCTGTAAGGTCCACTTGGTCTATAGTGTTGTTTAGGTCCACTGTTTCTTTATCAATCTCTGTGTTTGGATGTTCTGTCCATTATGGAACATAGGGTGTTAAGGTCTCCTACTATTATTGTATTATTGTTAATTTCTCTTTTCAGACCTGTCAATATTTGTTTTATACACTTAGGTGCTCTGATGTTGGGTATGTATATATTTAGAAGCATTATATCTTCCTGTTGACATTCTCATCATTATGTAGTGATCTTCTTTGCCTCTAGACAGTTTTTGACTTTAAGTTTACTTAGCCAATGAGTTTCATACTTTATACTTTTGTACTGCTGTTTAATGTCCTTTAATTTCTACCTGAAAAATTCCCTTTTGGCCTATTAAGGAGCAACCAGAGCTAATTCCAGAATTCTTTTAAAAGACAACCATGGCCTGAGATACAAAAGACTTCATTTCAATTTACTCCTCAAAGAAAATGTGACCAAACTAATTCAGTAATGTTGAATGTATTTAACTAAAGAAAAATTAAGAATAAAAAATCAAGGAACTTAAGTATGGTGCAGTATAAAGCACTAGAGAAGCAGGCTGGAATTGGAAGGAAAATGGCCCTTTTGCCTGGATCGGCAGTTGTATATTCCCCCTTAAGCCCACTACCGCATTGGCTCTTGCAAAACCCCCACCTGCTTCTCTACTCAGAAGGGAGCACTAAAGTCTGGGTGCTCAGCACTGCCCTATTTAAGAACCACATGGCAGTTGCTGGAACACTATAGTAGTGAAGCAAGGCCTAGCATTCAGCCACACTCAAGTGCATTTGGGTAAGGGAGGAGCTGTTCCACTACTTATCAGTAGTAATTTCTTACAGTGGTGAACAAATAGAAAAACAGGTCTGAGCTCTGCAGAGGAGGAAAAGTTTTCACAGTGGCATAAGGGTCACTGTGAGGCCTGAGGTGGTATTATGGGTTGAACTGTGTCCCCACAAAAAGATATGTTAAAGTCCCAAACCCAGTACCTCAGAATGTGACCTTATTTGGAAATAGGATCTTTAACAGAGGCAGGCCAGTTAAAATGAGGTCATTAGGGTAGGCCCTAGTCCCAGTATGACTGGTATCCTTGTACAAAGAGGAAATTTGGACAGAGAGGGAAGACAATGTGAAGACATACAGGGAGAAGACAGCCATGTGCCTGGAGTGATACATCTATAAGCCAAGGAATGCCATAGATTGCTGACAACCATCAGAAGCTAGAAGAGGCAGGGAACGATTCTCCCCTAGAGCTGTCAGAGGGAGCCTGGCCCTGCTGACACCTGCTTTCAGACTTACAGCCTCCAGAGCTGTGAGAGAATATATTCTGTTATCTTAAATCACCTAGTTTAGCAACGCTAGGAAATTAACACAGGTGGGGAAACAGCAGAGGATGTATGAGCCATCCCACTTCCTTTATTCCTGAAATGATCCATAAAACATACCAGAGCTTCTTTACACACACTCTGCTTGCTTAACTTATCCATAGGCTGTAGGAATTTTCTGCTGTTCACAGCTTTCAGAACAACCTCACTTACTCTGGGTCCCTGGTCACTCACTCTGATCCTGATCCCATTCTTACCTGTTCACTGGCTCCACACATTATCTCCATCATCTTGAATATCACTTTGACTGATGCTTCCTGTAGAAGCAGGATATTATGTGTCTTTTGTTCTATTTGGTAAAATTCTATGTCCACATCTTTCATTTTGTAAGGCTGGAGTTTCCTTAGGCAACTTTCTTCACCACTGCCAGCAAATGGAATTCCTCATTAGATCCTAATGAGCAGCTGCTTATGGGCCCACAGAACGGAGGAAAATTCTGCAAATGCAGATATTGAAGGTTGATTCTACACAACAAAGTAATTTAGAAGAATATCTCAAATGCTGGAGATGGAAAAACACTCATGAAAAAAAAATCCTCTTCTGTAGATAGTAATCATAAAACATTGCAGGCACCACCTAAGCTGATTGTTTCCTTTCCCCAAACCAGCTCTTCTGGGCTTTCTGAAAATACCTGAAAAATGGTATTATGTTCTCCAGATCAGCTAGTCTTAGAGCTGGGGCACATCACCTGGGGTGCAAAATTTAAGGAGGTGCTAACACTCATAGTCAGCCTTGGTCTTGAAACCCCACATCTAGTCAATCCCCAGCTCCAGTCTTGTCTCCCACCACGTCATTTCTCTCAGCTGCTCCTCAGCACATAATGGGCACCTGGCATGTTGGGCTCATATAAAGAATCAGGGGCAGGTGAACATCTCCCCTCTGTTCTCATGCAGCTGCTTCAGTAGAGGCCTAGTCACTGGTCACCTGTGTGCTGTTGGTTATATTACAGTTGTCTCCTGTATTCTAATCTCCAGTATCTTGCATGCTCTGTGCATTTATGTGACTCTGAGGTCTAAAAAATAAAACTCAAACTCTTTAGCATTTAGGTTTCTTAATGTGGTCTTGAGACACCCTGTCAGATTCACCTGGCACTTCATTCCCACCCTAAGTACCTAAGAACCCAATTTAGCTTATTACTTGCCATTCTCTGTATATGCCAGGCATGTCCATGTCGCCAGGCATGTCTATGTCTTAGCACCTTAGTTCATATTCTTTCTTCATTCATGAAACTTCTCTGTCTGGAAAAAGCCAGATCAGGACCTAGCTCCAGAGTTTATCTCCTCTGAGAATCCTTCTCTGTTTCTCTAGTCTTGTATCACAGATTTTATTTCATGCTGCCTTTTATGTAGCTAGCATTTCCACATAGCCACCTTCCATCTCCCCAGTTTGGGCTATTGGCCAGGGCCCACTCGCTCTTGTGCTTGTCCCACTGCTTTGCACAGAAGGTAACTCTATAAGTACTCACTGAACCTAAGCATAAAACTGGTCAAAGATAACTTTTTGTAAATTGCTAGTCCTTTTTTCTCCCACTACTTTTATTTCTCCCACTGTTACTATTTTCATCTACATCCACCTCATCATCTTGACTTTTGACCCCTGTGGTGAAATAAAATATGCAATTGAATTTTTATAAAAAGTAGCGGGCAATTGTTAGAAGACTTATCTTGGTGATGGCAGGAACTGTCATCTCTCTTATTCACAGTCCTGTTCTCAGAGCTCAACATACAGTAGGTGCTCAATAAATAATTACCAACGAGTGAGTTCATAGCAATTCTAATTGCTTCATGCTAATGTTATGTTACATATTATTATTAAAAAGTTTATGGAAGGATTTATATCATTTTTAAGTTTTTTAAAAAACTATCTAAAATATCTGCATCAGCTCCACAGAGTACAATTCATAGAGTGTTTTCCAGTTTTACTTCTTTTCCCAAAGGAGCCTTAAGGCTGGGGTTGGACCATGTGGTCCTGCAGACAAGCCTTCCCAGTGTGTCCTCAGGAGATTTTTGCATTTTCTGGTGAGACCACGAGAACAGAGGGAGAAGTTTCTACTTTTAGTAACATTTATTTATGCATTCAGTATCAAGTACATAAGTGCAAATATCCAGAGTCCATAGTTAAGTCCATTAGGAACTACAGAGAAGGTAATACAAATTGTAATAAAGTTAACATGCTGGTACTTTTTAGTTACCATACATGTGGATCGGCCCATCAGTACCACACAACCAAAGTACTGCCTGTTTGTTTGGGGTTTATTCATTTATTTAATTACTTTCAGTTATACAAAACTGATTACCATAAGTACGGACAGCTGTTCTTATTTTTATGTTGTATGCGTTGGAAAAACACTAAAACGTTAGTCTACAATTCTATCTATTGCTATTAAAGATTAATCCAACCAGCAACCCAAGGACATAGAAGCGGTTTCCACTATCGCATCAGTGCACTGAGCAGGAAAGGCCTAGCCACAGGGGACATCAGAAGCTACAGAGCATTGCAGAGAGAGGAGGAGGACACGGGGGAGGATGGGTAATGGGCTCTCACCAACATGCACTTTTTTTTAGTAACACGAAATTAAAAACCACATCTAATACACTTTTCTCTATACTTTAGTGCTTGACACAGTGACTCAAATATCCTAAGAGTACAGGAACAGCCTAAAAACAGCTGTTTTAACATTTGTTTCTAAGATTATGGTACTGGGGGAGAAATGATTTGCAGTAACATGTAAGAACAGAGCTGTTACCACTCCAGACATTCCTGTTTGTGTCCAGTGCCCGGTGGGACTTCAATTTACTCAGCATGCCTTTTAGCTCCTGGGATTTTAGCCTGAATCCTAAAGAGACAATATCACAAGTGTTATTAATAAAATCATCTTATGAATTCTTTCTGTGTTGTTGATTTAATTAGCTAAAGTGACCAAATAGCTTAATATTCCAAAAGATAATAAAGTTGGAGTGTCTATAAACACATTTCTACACAGCAATGAAAACACTGTAAATTCGATAATGAATGGTCTAAGAAAGCTGTAATCCTTAAATTTTAACTTTTTAGGTAGACAAAGATGTTGACTTATTTCATGATTGTAGAAGCTCTGATTTAGTTAGGGTAATCACTTATCACCCAATCTGAGACACTTCAGGAAGAGAAAGAGGGCTAACTATTCCAGGACAACAAGCATTACTAGGAATTGTTCCAGGTAAGGAAACTATGGTCACTCTTGGCATAGTCAAACTACTTAGAACTGGAATTAAGAAACCTGAGTCCTACTCCCAGTTCTACCACTAATTAGCCAGTTAATAAGCTTCCCTGGTCTTGGATGAACCCACATTTAAAATATGGGTATAGGCCAGATATTTCCAGGACTCCTAAAATTCTGTGATTCTCACAGTATGGCAGCATTATCTTAGGGTGGATTTATACTGGAAGCATTTTTTTGTGTGTGAAAACAGCGTTAGGAGCTCATTATGCAGATTCTGGTTGAGAGCCTCCTCTCTGCCAAGCACCCTTCCAGATCCTGGAATTCAGTGATCAGAAAAGGAGCTTTTCCTCACAGAGTGTCCATTCTCCCTGGGGCTGGGAAGCCAGAAATACACAAGCAGAACAAACAAGAGGAGTCCAGATGGTGATAAATGCTGTAAAACAAAATAAGACAAGGTGGTATGATAGGCAGTGAGGGGGCAGCAGGGTGAGGTGGTTGGTGCCACTTCAGATCCACTGATCTGAGAAACAGATGCTCCAAGGACAGGGCGGGGCCACCAGGCAAAGACCTGGGTGTGAAGTGTTTCAGGCAGAGAAAGCTGGGAGTGCAGAGGCCCTGCAGTGAGGACAAGCTTAGGCGGTAGGGGCATTAGGCTTTGTTGTGCTTGAGGAGTTGGCAGAGGAGGTCCGAGAAGCATACAGGAGCATGGTGGTGTCAGAACATGTAGGCAATGGTAAGGAATAGATCCTATTCTGTGTGACGGGAAGCCATTGAAAAATTTTAGGCAGGGGAGTGATATGTTCTGACTCATGTTTAAGAAGATCACACAATGGCAGTGCAAAAAAAATGGGGACATGGGGGTGGGAAACCTGTAGCAGTCCAAGTGCCATATGGCAGTGACCTGGGCTGCATAGTGGAAGTGAGAAGGAGAGAAATGAACAGTCTGGGATCTAGTTTGGAGATGGAGCTGAAAGGACCCGCCTGCAGGGTTGATGGATTGAACCTATGGGAAAGGGAAAAAGGAAGAGTGATAAGGAAAGTTCTTTGGTTTTCGCCCTGAGCAACCAGATGAATGATAATGCCATTTACCGAGATGGTGATGACTGAGGAAAAGCAAGTTCTGGGTGGAACTGTAAGATCTGTTGAATCTGAAATGTCTATGAGCCGTTTAACAGAACATATCAGAAAAGCAAATAAACAGACCTGGCGCCTGGTTTAGATTTTATACTTCTAGTAATAACACTGAGACTTGCGTTGACTTTTTAAAAAAATGTCTCAGCACATTGTTAATTTGTATTTGGCTGTGACAAATCAATCAGTTAAACCCCCCCAGGTATTTTTTATATACACTACTGTTACATTCTATTTCATCTTCCCCTCTTTCCATTCTATATTTATGAGGTTGACATTTTAAAAACCTAAACATGTGGAGACACAAGTCTGGAGTCCTTGGCATAAAGATAACCTTTGAAGTCACAGGACCGGATGAGCAGTGGGACAGAGGAAAAAGAGATAGGAGAAGACACTGGGAGAAAGCAGCCATGGCGCGGGCAGTGTAACGAGAGCCAAAAAGAGTGTTTAGTGAAGACAGCAGTGGTCACAAAGGGGGCTCTGAGAGGCTGAGCGGTGATTTATCAATATGGAGGTCACTGTGACCCTGACAAGGAGCACCTTCACCGCTCAGGGTGAGGGTCTGACTGAAGTGAGCTGGGAGAGAACCGGAAGAGAGGAAATGGAGACAGCAGAAACAGGAGACTGGAGACTGTGGAAATCAGCCAGTAGCCTCCTAGCAGTTCACCACATCTCCATTCTCCTCCCAGTAGCGTGTCATAATGATCTGTGCAAAACACTGGCCTGATGACCTCAATTCTCTGCATAAAAACATCAAGGGATGGCCATTTCCTGTTGGAGCAGAGTCGTAATTCCTTAAAGCACTTAACACTTGATGTCAGCCTCACTTTCTAGATTTTTTTCTAGCTGATTTTTATGCTCTTTGATATTTTAGACACAGTGGTTGACTCAGCTGCTTCCTGAACATGACCTACATTTTCATGCTTCTACCTCTCCTTATATTATTTCTTCTTGCAATGTCTTTCCCCTCATCACCTACCTGATGAACATTTACTCGTTCTTCAGGGCTGCTATAGACTGCATGTTTATGTCCCTTCCAAATTCATAGTCCACACCTAATCCTCAATGTGTTGGTATTAGAAGGCGGGGCCTTTGGGAGGTTGATAGGGCATGAGGGTGGAGCCCTCATGAATGGATAGGTGTCCTATAGAGGAGATCCCAGAGAGCTCCCTTCCGCTTCTGCCATGTGAGGACATGGAAGTCTGCAACTTGGGAAGGGTTCTCATCAGAACTCAACCATGTGAGCACCCTGACCTCAGACTTCCACACTCCAGAGCTGTGAGAAAGAAATTTCTGTTGTTTATAGCCACCCAGTCTACGGTACTGATATAGGGGCCCAAGCTAAGACAAAAGCCCTTATTTTCATGGCTTTCCACTATCCCCTCCAGGTTGGAACAGTTGTTTCCTTGTCTCTCTAACTTTAATGTTTGATACAACTCTATGGTAGTTTTCACATCGTCTTCTAGTTATTTCTTTATAATTTCATCTGCACTGACAGGTGAGAACTCTGCCAGGGCAGAGATCATCTTATTCATGTTTACCCCTTCAAGCAGAACCCAGGACAGAACAGGTATGTCTTCTTTTGGAACCAACTAATCTATCAACCAAATACAAAATGAATATATGTGATTTGTTTAAGATCCCCAAATTAAGTATCTGACAACTTAGCACTAGAAATTTTATCTTCTAGTTTCCAAGCTCCTATTCTAGGGGTCTTTGCTATAGTTCCCAAACACAGTTTTAACTAGCAAAAAGTCACCTGGGGATTTCATTGAAGTACATATTCCAGGTCCCCAAACCTAGAAATTCTAATTCTCCAAGTCTGTTGTAAGAATCTGGGTATTAGTATTTCTAACTGGTTCCCCAGGTTTGGGCACCACCAAGTTTCATACTATACTATGCTGACATTTCTTAATACAAAATAATGAATATCAATCCTCAATTTGCTGATTTTCATTAGGTATTGGTTACATCTAGGTCCAGCCTGATAATTTCAGGCATTTTGAAATGTGCTGTACATCTGATACAGATCCAAATTCACCATGAATTAAAGAGGATGAATACAAACAGCACACAGTAAAAACCAAAAATCTTTATGTACTCCAGGAGAGAACTGTAATTGATGATACCAGAAGAACTTTAAAGTGGTTGACTTTTCTTATTTGTGTTTCGTTTTTTACCTCTTTGACTGTCTAAAATCCGTCCCTTTAATTCTGACCATCACCTAGGTCCAGCTGCATGATTCTAAAATTATTAGATGAGTCCATGTTGACAGAATCTATTCCTTTTGTGACATGTATTTGTAGGTGAAGCCCAGTTCAGCATTTGATTAAGACAAAATATTTAATAATAATGACAATGTAAAAACTATCATTTAAATGGAGACATATCTAAAAATATTAAACTAAGTTTAAGATCATGTTAGCTGTGGATGCTTAAAACTGGAATCTTTATCTCCTAATACATAAATAGCCATAAAGCAGAGTCTATTTAAGATTCAAAAAAGCAATGGTGTTAATTAAGTAAGAAAATACAGCATACTTGCTGAGTTGAAATGATGTAACTTAAAATGTCACAGAAGTTTTTAAGATTTTTAAAAAATTCTGAAGCTTTAGAAATAATTTCAATGGTTTACAAAATCAGTGATATTTATTGTTTAAAAGATTAAAAATGTTTGCTAACTTAATCATTTTTATTTCAACTAAATAAATAAATCAGGCTTCCTTCTTTTCTCCAACCCATCTTGTTCTTGGGCATGAGTGAGTTTCCAGACAGAGCTTCGTAGCATTCATACATTAAACCTCATTTATCGATACCAGAAATAAACCACTGAAAGTTTTGGTTGAGTTTTAAAATGTATACTTATTTTCTGGAATAATATCATTGGGAAGGCTATGAATATATGACTCAAATAAGTGAATGGTCATAAGTCAACCTATTATTTTATCATCCTTTTATCACCCCTACCTAATCCACTTAAATGCCTGCTTAAAACAGTCTCTCCTTTTTATGGATTGCATTATGTGACTTACTTTGCCACAACAGCATTTATGTGAGTCCTCACAAGTCCCAGATATTGGTCAATCTGTGCCTACAAAGAGAAAGAAATCATGAGCACATCCAATGGTCGTGAGGTCAAGATTTAACATGAATGTCTGACACACATAGAACTTACCTGGTGCTTAACATACACTACAGGTAGAGTAAACATTGAAACCACAGCTGGGATGAAAAACAAATACAGTATTAAAATTCTGAAGATAATCAGTGACAATAAGCTTATAGATACATATTTATGTAGTTATATGATATTATAGCATTATTTGTAATAGCCAGCATTCTTGATAAAAGATGGCAAGGCAGTTCATAAGGAGAACAAAGTGATACTAAGCCCTTTACAGATATTAAGTCATTATTCCTGGAATAAGGGTGAACTGACCCCTCCCAAAATGTAAATGAATTTCTGTCCATAACTGTTATTGTAAGCAGATATAGATTAAGAAGCCAAATAAAGTCATTTGTGGCTGAAAAGAAAACTTCAGATTAAGACATTTATTATTAATATGTAATACCTATTATACTCTAATTGAACTATGATGGTCAGGAAATGTACTACACTCAGGGATGTCTGGCATTTGTTCCTAAAAATCTATGAAAACAAGCTAACAGCTAACAGCCTAGAAAGCTTCATACTCAGGAGCATGGGAAGGAAGACAGAACACTCATCTGCACTTGCCCATGAGCAGCAGGGTCAGCCCATTGAAGAGAGCGCCAACGTGAGTCAGGAGCCACATCAGGACTGCGAACTGAAGAAGGAAATGATTATCAGGACTTCTAGATCCATCTGTGACGAATAAGAATGTTGTTTCGCTGACATTTTTTTGAATTAAAATTTGAAGCGAAATACATCATGGTTTCAAAAGAGCATTTAAACCTCATCACAGAATTACTGGAAGAGGATGCAGACTTTATTTCTCTTAGAACTTGCTTGGATCTCTCTGTTAGAAGACTTAAGGGACTCAGTGAAATGATACTCTCTGGCAGGGGTCAGCAAACTGTGACCCCTGACCTGTTTTTGTATGGGCCCATGAGTTGATGGATTTTACATTTTTAAATGGTCAGATAGAATCAAAACAAAAATAACATTTTGTGATACATGGGATTTATATGGATTCAATTTTCAGCATTCATACTAGTTTTACTGGCACACAGCCAGCCATTTATTAGCTATTGTCTTTGGCCGCTTCCCTGCTTACCATGGCAAAGCTGAGTAGCTGTAACAGAGATTGTGTGGCTTGCAAGATCTAAAATATTTACTATATGGCCTTTTACAGTTCAGTTTGCCAACCCCTGTTCTAGCCCACAGTTTTTAATTACAAATATAAACAGAATTGTCACCGTAAACACCCTAGGGTAAGTAATTACAGTCTGCCTGGTACCTCACTTTAGTCATTACTTGTCAAGGTATTATTCCAGGGAAGCATCTAGAGGGTCAAGGCCACATCACTCCCATTTCCTTCTGCCCCTCCTAGAACTGTCAGTGGGAAGCCCCTGGTACAAGGCCTCTCCCTGGTGCGTACAAAGTGCTCTGGGAACACAGGGAATGCAGCAGCCTCGCTCAGGCCCTGCAGAACCATGATTGCTTGACTTCAGTTTTACATGTACACCCCAGGGTGGTGAAAGCTGCTTATTCAAAGAAACCTGGTGAGTTCAATGGGAGCCCCGAGAGAACCCCCAGGTGCTGAGGTCCTCTCCCTTTAGAAGGCTCTGCCTCATAGCTCATACTTGGACATATCACTGTTAACAGAGTCCAGAGTTTCTTTCAGTGAAAAAGCTTATGTTTTTCACATTCCCTAAGCTATGTTTTTTATTTTAAAATTAAGAAATTGGCCGAGGAATTGAAAATGGTAGGAGAAACAATCTGATGTGTTGCAAAAAGTACAGAACTGGAAGCTGTGTAACTTTGGTTTGATCCCAGCTAGGCCAACGACTTACTGGGCAACCTCAGGCAAGTGTCTTACCCTCTCTGAGCCATAGTTTCATCATCTGTGAAATGAGGGCATTAAAGTGGATGAGCTCAGGGTTACCATACAGCTGGAGGTTTCTGGACTCTAGAATATAATTAGCACTTGCTTTTCATTGTCCCTAATTTGCTGTTTATATTATACCTTTAGGGAAAACAAAATTCAAGACTGTCAAGTGAATGGCTTGAGCAATCGTACTTTTAAGGAATCCACCAGGTCCTGGACAAGGAAGAGCCTCCTCAGTTCTTTAAGCGTGTTGTTCATATAGAACTGCAGACAGTCGGTGTACTTCTGAATCTGCTCCTGAGAAAGGGTGATCTCCAGCTCCAAGTAGGCCCTGTCGACAAACCATCCCCACAGAGATCTCCATCAGAGGGAATTACAGGACAGCCAAGTTTTCCTTTTCCCACTCTGAGGATGACAGCGGGTCATCTCTGGGGGCTTTATGCCAGCCAGTGGGCTGCAGGGCACCACACCCACCCGCTTCCAGTGCGCCAGAGCCTGGAAATCACAGCTCTGGGTGGTGTGCTGTGACTGACCATTTCTGTCTTCCAAAGACAGCATTCTAGTGTGAGCTGATTAATTCAGAGCAGCTGGCTGGCACCACAGAACAGTCCAAAATCAGCTCATTCTCTGAATTCTTCATACATCTCTGTCCCACCAGGTAATTGTGAAAGTCCTAATTTCTTGATTACATGGAGATGAATTATATTTTAAATAATTGGGATATCTAAAAATCCTAGCTGCTAACTATCATTTGTCACCCAAACTTTACCATTTCATGTTTAAATTCTGGAAAATAATTCCAGGTTTTATCCAGGGAGCTCTGAAAACTCAAGTGACATGACATATTAAAATGCTTATTGGTTCTTATAAGAGCAAGATTTTTAGTAACTGCATTTTTCATTGTTCAAACTGTCAAATGTAACTCTTGGTTAGGTAAATCAGGCTTCTCAAATAGTTCATCCTCCTGTTGGGGGCTGGTCCCCACAGGGAGGCAGTCCTTCCTCCCTCCTTCCCTCCCTCTGCTCTGTTTTAAGACAGGGCTAGGTTGTCTACTTAGAGGGTACTTCTGGAGTTCTCACAGAGCTTAGGTGCTTACTTATCTCTGGGAATTGAGTAAAGCAGCATTTGGCTTGAGTTTTAGGCAGTTTATGTTGAAATGTTATGGCTTTCCTCCTACTTAGAAATAAGTAGAAAAATACTGATTTGTCTGGATAGTATGTTTTGATTCAAAATTTACTCTGAGTCAGATATTTCTTTTACTGATAATAACATCTCAGCCAAAGGAAAGTTTCATATTTTAAATTTGTCTCCTAAAGAAGATAAAGTAGTTGAGCTAACTGTAGTCGGACCCTTGGTCCTGTACCGGTATTGGAAGAAAAAGTCAATGAGAGACACGTCCGCTGTAACACGACAACCTTGAGAGCCAAGGATATGGGAGAAACCAGCCTTGTGTGGAGGGCTGGGGGCAGAGGCTGGGGCAGGGTGGGGCTCTAAAGGACTAGGGCGGCAAGTGGGCCCACTGAAGTAGGCACGGATATACCCTGGTGGTAACCCTCCACTTGTCTGCTTCCTGGCTTGGGATGGGAACTTCCGCAGCCACGTCAGAGCCCAGGAGACCCATTAACTCTGCATTATAAGAAGGCCAAATACATCTCATGAGCAAGGATACTCAGATTGGAACTGTGTTTGACTCTGAGGCCAGAAGCCAGAACCTGGGAAGGGAGGTCTGATACACAGCCCTTTCCCTTTTGATAGTAAGCCCCCAACACAGAGTCTTTTTCCCTTAAGAGCCTGGTCCTCTGGGTCTTGATTCAGCTGACTGGTGAGGGTGAGCCATGGAGGAGGCAGAGCATCCTCAGTGAACCTCAGATTTTCCTGACATAAACAGGGGTTATACATAATGCCCTGCCTTCTTCACAGGGTTGTGGGGATCGATTACTGAGACACTCCTTAAATTATAAAACACTGCATACAGATAATGGATCATGATTACTATTAGTAATAATTACATATAAATATTAATATATGCAAATTTATATTGAATATATGTATTAAATATGTAATATGTAGTCAAAATACAAAAACTCAATAAAGCAATACATGTTAGAATAGAGATGATTGGGTTTGTTTTACAAATCCCCCAGAAATATTAGATATGAAAAGATAGGGTTAGGGATACTCTAAGAGATCTGTTAGGTCTTGGAGAAACATGACCCAAGTGCATGGTGGCTGAAATGAGGCAGAGGGAAAGGGCCAGCAGGGAGGCTGGGCAAGGGCTGATCCCGCTGGGACACTCACTTAAAAGGGTGGCCCTCGTCGGTTTTCTGCACAGCTTGTAAAACAGACTTGTAGATGCGGAAGCTGATGGTGGCCGAGAGTGTGGCAAGGGCCAGGTAGGCCACGACGCTCACCACGCTGAACTGGGTCAGGGAGAAGAGCAGCAGCAGGAAGCTCCCAAACACTATCCCCGTCTGCTTGATGTCCCGCCAGTACAGCAGGTCAATAGCTGTGGGGCGGACACAAAACACACACACGCCACTTAACGCAGGCAGCGCCACGGGGGAGTCACTGCGCCTCCTTCCGTGAAGCCCTGGTGGCTGCAGGGGTTCCCCTGGCCTTCGGACTCCTAAACACAAATGAGCAGACACAGGGCTACGCCCAGGGCACTTGCCGTCATTCCATTTTGCTTTGGAAGACTCTTTTCCACCCTGAGGATAGTTCACAAAATTCACAGATGAGAAAAGGATGTCCAATCTCCCATGATGGTATCTCTGTGGGCTTATCTTGTAGGGCTCCACCATCTGTACAGTGGCCTAAATTACGTGACTTTGAAACAAAATTGAAAATACAGAGGACTCTGTGAAGTACCTGTCCTCTTTTCTGGATGGCTTTGTGTGTATCTTGATGCCTGCTGACAATTTTATGTCTCAGTGGTGGCCTGTAGAAGTGTACATCAGTCATACAAATGTCTCTGCTGCTGAGAAGGGGCAGTAACAGTGGCAACAGTGGTGCTGGAGAAATGGTGCTTCCCAAAGCATGGCGGCAGGCCCAGGAGACACCAGAGAATGCCAGAGGTTTCCGAATAAAGAGATGGCCTGCCTCTAAAACTGGCAAACCTGAAGAGATTAATAGCTGTCTCAAGAATCCCTGGAGCTGATATCCAGATTATACCATTTTATACAGTATGATTTGTTTGCTTACATGCTGTGACTTAAAAATCTATCATTCAGTTATTTCCCTCTTTCAACTCAGAAATAAAACATTAATAAAGAATAAAGCCATGATGCTTCAAATGTGATACAAATTGGAAATATTTTGAATATTCCAGTCACCAGATTATGAAAAAAGCATAAAAATATTCCTGAAGAATATTAATGCAAATTTAATATAAATGCAAAATTATTCTCCAATTAGGCAAGTAACAGTTTTTTAAATTAAGATATAATTGACATATTACATTGTGTAAGTTTAAGGTGTATAACACATTGGTTAGATATATTTAAATTGCGATATGATTACCACCATGGTTAACATGTCTATCATATCACATACTTATCATTTTGTTTTTGTAGTGAGAACATGTAAGATCTGGTCTTTTAGCAACTTTGAAGTTTATAACAAAGTATTGCTGACTGTATTTACTATACTGTGCATTGGATCCAGAACTTATACACCTTCTAATTGCAAATTTGTACCTCTGAACAACATCTCCCCAATTCCCAGCCCTTCATACCCATAACCACCACCATTCCACTCTGTTTCTACAAATTTGGCTTTTTTTAGTTTCAACATATAAGTGATATCATATAGTATTTGTCTTTCTCTGACGTATTTCACTTAATATAATGTGCTCAAGGTCCAACCCTGTTGTTGGTACAATTTTATAGAATGTTTTGTCAATAAATTTTAAGAAAAAAAGTAAGACATAAAATTCCCATCTCACAACCAAATGAAAGTGGCAGTTGGTTACACTATCAGTTTCATGTGTACTGTACTTGGAGGCACCTGCTTTGCAGAAGTCGACACCAGTCGCTTGCTCAAAGGAAAACAGAGGTGGCCAGGTTGAAGAGAGCAGGGAGCAGCTCCCATCACACACAGGTGTGTAACCAGCTGAGCATGCTGGAAAGGCCACACAGCCTAGTGGCAACCCTGATGCTGGGTAGAAGGGGTATACAGAATGTTGCAAAGAATTGGCACTCTGTAGCAGACTTACCTGGGCTGGCTGGAGAGTAAAGAAGAGGCTTAAAAGTACAGGGGAGGGGGCTCTTTTATAAAGACTGAGGATGCCCCAGCAATCTGAAGCTGGAGGAGAATTTACTTTTGAGCTGATCTCTCATCTATTCTCACCTACTCCCCTTTGCCCGCTACCTGGGCCCAATGACAATAACTCACAAAGACTACAGGAGTAGCCATTTAATTGGGCAAATGTTTTTTTCCCTTTCTCCTACACTTCTATGGCATAAGAAGTGGAGGAGATGATTACAGACATGATTTGGGATAAAACAAAGATTTTTTTTCTCTCTGAGTGGGGTAGTTCTACATGTAGGTCTCCAGGGGCAAAGGAAAAGCAGTGCTGCTCCAAAACCTCTCTTCTCCAAGCCCCAATCACCAGCCATATTGACTGACATTCCACTATTAGAAATTCATTCCTTTGGATTCGTCCTTTTTATCTTCAAAGTATTTGTTGTCATCTTTTTTTAATGCAAAGATCCCAGAAGTGGATAATGCATTAAAGATTAGCTTATCATTACCAAGGAAATTCAAATGAGTTCACCACATGATTTTCAGTTTAGAATTGTTTGTTGAGAACAAAGCACCAAAGCGGTAATCCTTTTCAGGCAAAGACTAGGGATCTTTTGGAAGACATGAGACAACAAACCCGTGGACCCTGGGTAGATGACAGAAGTGGGAGAAGAAGGGATCTCCATGGAAATCTAGCTGCCCCTGGGGTTGAGGGGATCTAGAGACAACAAATTGAGGTAAGCCTAGACTAAAATCCAGCAGGGTTAAAGGTCCCTGGGGAACTGGAGCCTCCTGGTATTTATTCTGTTTTGTGTAGGGCAGGGGATAAGGAGAATAAAAAGGCGACTAAAACATCACCATTATCTGCAGTGTTACCTCTTCCATATTTGTTCATTTAGTCAGTATTTATTGAGCAAGAATAGGCAGCAGGCTTTGTGCTAGGGATATCAAGATGAATGGATGTTTAAAAACAAAGAAAAACTACACGCAAATAAGTAAGTTGTAAACTTCTGTTTTATGACATCCACAGAGTCACGTGGCTGACACACTTAAAAACAAGCACATTTTAACAGCATGATTTGTGCTAAAAGAGGTACTCCTTGAGCTAGGGAAGGTAGGCTTATCCATCTGAGATGATGTGAAGGGGTACGGGAGATCCTGCAAGAGGTTTTCAGGCAAAGAGGAGACAGAATTTGCTATTTTTAAGTGAATACCGTTCCCCCCTTAACAAACTGCTTAACACATTTTAAAAATGGTGTGCCCTCTAGAAAAGCCTGAATCTCTGGATACCTGTTTAAACAGCTTGAGAATGGGCAGCCCGCAGGTATGGGCTTTACTTGAAGAAACTGGGCAGAGAGCATTAGCTATTAACTAAGTAACTTTACTTTGGTATTGAGTCATTACATTAATAGCCCTTTTGATCAGCTTGCTAAGATTGCTTAACACAGGAGGCCAGCACAAGATTTATCTTAAAACACATCAGTGAGCTGTTGATTCTGGGTACTTTGTGACATGATTGTTTACATACATTCTGAAATGCTCAGTATGCTTTTAGATATTACATCATTTAAACCTCACAATAAACTCCATTAAGTAGGTATATTACAGGCCAGGAAACTAAAGAAGTTAAGAAACTCGTCTACTGACTAGTTAATACAAGCAAGATCAAACCCTAAGTTTGATGCTTTTTCCAAAAAAAACCAGTTGCCTATCCTACATTGTATGCTTAGATATTAAATGTCCCCCAAAGTGTGCAAAATTAATTGGGGCAACCTGATTATATTTAAATCTGCTTCCAGGGCTGGACATTTAAAGGGAAATTTTTTAAGTGAAAATGAGTCATTATTGAGAGTAAGCAGAGTTTGGTCATCTATCCATCTAGTAAGTGCAGGAATAAAGAGCATAAAAGTTTGTTGCTGCTTTTTAAGGAGCCTAAGATACAGCTGGGAGACTGGACATTCACTTGAAAAATGCTGAGTCAATGCCAGTCCATCTTGTGTTGTCAGAGGCGGCGAAAGTTGAATTCAAGGAAGTGTAATACTGGAAATAGTGAGAGGACGCGGGATGGTGTGTGAATGCGGTGAACAATTTGTTAAGAAGACGGGGTGGATAAAGGGAAATATTATGAAGGATTAGCTGGCAAGAATGGTGACTAATTAGCTGTGGGAGAAAGGAGGAAGAGCTAATTAAGGGTGAAAGCAACCGTTCAAAGCTGGGTGACTGAGTGGTGAGTATCACTGACAAAAATAAGAAATGGGAGGATGCGCAAGTCTGGGGAAAAGCTGGCACTTGTGTTTAAATCTCCAGATTCTGAATGATGCCCTGAAAGCAGGGCATTTTGACAATGCCCGGGGCAGAGATGAGCTAGGGCTTGTGGGTGGGATGAGGCAGATAGTGACATACAATACTTGTTAATTGTTTTAAAGCTTGGAAAGTAAATGACTTGTTTTTCTAAGTTTTGTCATAGTAGCCCTGCTAAATGGCCAGGAATATTATATTCTAGTGACATGCAGATGAATATGTACAGTAGGCAACTGGAAATGCAGGGCTGAAATGTGGTAGAGAGGGCTGAATATTTACATTTGGGTGTATTCTGAGTGGAAATGATGGAAGCCCTGAGAGTGGAGGAAACCTCCAAGAGAGAAGAGACTAGGGGATGAAACCATAGTCTAAGATGCAAAGGTGTAAGTGGAGCCACGGAAAGAGCCCTGTCAGAGGTTAGAATGGGCACCATGGCAGCGCAGGGTATAGCAGCCAAGAAGGAAACTTCCCAGAAGAAAGGGGGAGGCGACAGTGAGGAATGCTGCAGACAGAACAAAGGAAATGAGACCTGAGAAAGGGCCACTGGACTTGGAGCCTGGAAGGCTGCTCGTAACTTGGGGGAGAGTGTTAGGGGTCTTGAGGATGGAAGCCATATTGCGAAGGGTTGGGCAGGTGGTGGGAAGTTCCAAGTAATAAAGAGCATAGTAAATAAACTGGTAGTTTGGGGAGTAGTAGAGCAAATAAACCTTCAGGTTGAACAAAACCTGGGCATGTTAGGGGAAAGGTTGGAGTGAGGACTCTGGAAAGAGGAACTACCAATGCAGCCAAATCCCAGAGATGGTGGGGATGGGGGTGAGATTAGTCACAGCTCTTCAAAGAAGGGCAAAGGATGAAAGGCTGGGTAGAGAGGGAGATATCTTCAGAAAGTACAGGCGTAGCTGCGGGTAAGTGTTGAGGGGACAACATAAAGTGGCCTGAAATGGCTTAAGGTGTATTTACTCTAATCTCCCCTGGAAAATGAGTCACAAGGTCTTCCTGAGACTAAGGATGGGGCCAGGGTTTGAAGATTCTAGGAAAGGTAGAGACCTGCATTATTCATACAGTAGCAATGAGCCACGTGTGGCTATTGAGTACTTGAAATGTGGCCAGTCCTAGCTGGCATGTACTGCAAGTGTAAACTAGTATCAATTTTCAGACAGTCCAAAAAAGGATGTGTAGTATCTCATTAATACTTTTTTTTTTGAAAGGCTAATACTCTGGCTATGCTGGAATAAATCAAACATGTTTTCAAAATTAATTTTTCCTGTTTCTAATAGTTTTCAATGGAGTTACCAGGATATTTAAAATTACATATGTGGCTCACAGTCTATTTCTATTGGACAGGGCTGATCTAGAAAAATATAGTAAGGATTCAGAAAGGAATGAATAAAAGGGCAGCCAGAAAATGAAAAGGATTTGGCTAAAGTCAAGGATCTCTAGTGGATCCAGTCACGGGGATTAGAGGCTGGGTCTTCTGAGCAGTAGACGGTGGGGCTGATGCAGGGCTGGGAACTGGCTCTGGGAGCATGGCTGAGGAGTTAAAGATCCAAGAGGAAGAACTGAAGTGAACAACCTGGACTCCAGCTGGAATGGCAGGCAGTAAAGGCCATTGGAAACTGATGTGTTAGGAGAATGGCAACGGCTGTGTGTGGTCAGAGTGCCAGCAAATGGCTTGAGGCTCTGATGAGTCAGTGGAAACGGTAGGAAGTGAAGTGTGATCAAGAAAAGAATTTCTGTGTTCCCAATCTGCTGTGTAAATGCCAATTCTTCACATTTTAATTTTGCTTAGAGTGATGTAAACTTGCGTAGGCAGCTTTCTAGCACCCAATCCAGAAAAAATGGGTATTTGAAAAAGTTTCCTTAAAATCCAAGTTAAAAAAAAGGAACACTGTAACTGCAACAAATTACCCCAAGTAGTCTTTGGGTACAAGGGAGTATAGATAGCTTTTCTCTTCTTTCAGTACCCTCCTAACGTAGAGAGTTCAGGTGAGGGGGTGAACACCTGAGTACACACTCACTAAGCGTACTGGGTAGGACAGGTAAATTACTGCATTGTTTTGCTAGTTACAAAAATTAAAGCTACCCTGCTAAAAACCAAGGAGCAATGGGCTGGCTTTGAATTGGGAGAGCAGTGTGGCCTACCAATTTGATAAATGGACTGGGCTTGGTGATCTCATCCTAGTCCCCAAACCAGAGTGGGGAACAGACACACAGCCTGCCTGGGGCTGACTTAGAACTAATTCAGTCAAGGGTGAACTGGCAGTTTTGAAGAATCTTGATCCCAAATGCTGAAATCAGGGCTACCCTCATTTCCATAATTCAATTAGGAAAAGAAAAGAAAAATAGAAGGGATAAAAGGTTTGAATTAATAACTGAATGGAAATAAAATGCTATGTCAAATTTCTAGATAGAAAGCCTATTGCTGCAGTCCAAAATTTTTTAGTTTGGGAAACTACTTTAAATCTATTCAAATCTATGATCCAATAGTAGCTGCAGTATTCAGAAAGTTTATTAAAAATGTATGAACTGAAAAGACAGTGGTACAGCTATTCATATTTTATTGATAAAGCAAAATATGGCATAAGTGGATGATATAAAATGACAATAAATTTTGCATAATTATCTGCATTATGGCACCATATTCTTAAATGTATTTATTTGTATTCCATCTTGATCTAGTAGACTTCAGGCAGCATTACATCACTTGCTATGTGACAAGATAATGCTACTTTTTGAAAGGCCAAGTGAGAAAATCCTATTCATAGATAGTGTGTGCTTTTCAAGCACTTGGATTGTTACAAAATAACAGGATGATTTTTACTCACTTTTTAGCAAACTTCCAATAACTGACTAAAATTCTTGACTACTTTCTGAAAAGGATTAGAAAACTAGAAAAACCTCAGTTCTTTACAATCCAGTATCCAAAATAATAACAGCCAAAAAAATTTCTTGCACTGATTTTCATGAGGTAAACAAAATATCACCACCAAAAGTTAACAAGAAGAAACTGCAGTCACTTGCCCTACTTTAACTTTCCCTCGTTTTGCCATCAAACTAGAGAAACATAATGGAAATAGATGCAATAAAATACTTAAAAAATACATGGAGACCTTCAAAGATGACATCTTCTAGTTAACTAATCCATGGGTTTCATTTGCCATGAGATAGTCTCTACATAAATTAAAACTTTAAATGGCAATCCAGGAGCCCTAAGCCAGAGTGGAAACTGCTGGAAAAGACTTTTGCTGACAAGATGCCTGAAGTGATTCCATTTTCCAGGCCCTTCCTTCACACATCTTAAATGCAGCCAAGATGACTGTCAAGAAAAAAATGCCAACACTATATTCCTGGATGCTTAAATAATTCTGTGGATGTTTTGAAAGGGAAGATACATTATACCTGGTGCCCCATGTTGGGGGTAGAAGAGCGCAGCATTAATTCACATGGATGATCCTCTACACTAAATGAGCCGTGGTGGAACAATGAGAATGAAGGATTCGATTGCCAAAGTCAGAGCCAGCACCAATATCTGATGCTTTTCTTCCATGGGAGACAAATGCAAATGCATTATTCTAATTCTACCCTTCAGATTGGACTAAAGGCAAAAACTACTTTTACGTTTTTGTGAATTTTATGAAACAGCTGAAAGTGATTCCTGTTGGCTAGTTTTAACCACTAGGACCATATTCTCTGTGTCGCAAAATTAACACAATGATGCTTAGGCCGGTTGTCACCTTGATGGTGGTGGGTCTGGCCAGGAAATGAAACAGCAGGGCTCGGCATTTAAGGCAGTTTGGCCAGCTCTTCTGGCTAAACCTCCAGCAAATGGGCTCATTTGGAAGGGTCTCCATGGGGGAACTGGCATCAGAGGATAGGATGACCATATGGAGAGAAGACGGGCTTTGGGCACACAGTGGCTGAGCGAGGCACACAGAAAAATTTATAAGGTAGTGAATAATGAATGTCATACGCTTTTCCCTTCTTTAAGCTTTCTCACCAGATCAAAATACAAAACTGTTCATTTGGTCAGTGGTCATCAATGTTATCTGCCACAAAATCTTTAAGTCTGGACCGCATCTTAAAACCCATCATTGTTTTTGGAATAGAAAAGAACCATGGAGGTAGACAGCTGTTGGTTCTTTATAAAAAAATGATATATTTAACATTTTTGACAAAGACCAAACGGCAAAAATATTTCTTGAACTAAAAAGATAAAAGGAAAGGAAAAGGAACGATTTCTCATCGTACCTCTGCCACATTCAATAAAATATTATGTTTTTTCTGACCCCTGTTAAACAACTAGATTTGATCTGCAGTTTGGTAAAATGTTTCTGAAGACAAGACATAAAATATGACCACAGTTGAAGCATGCCCAATGTGAACTGGATGGAACTGCAACAAATTCTAAAAATTAAAACCTGTTACATTTGATACTTCTCATTTGTTCAAAATTAACATGAGTTTGGGCAAAGGACTTGAAAGTAATGTTTGAATTACTTTCCCCCCTTTGGCAATAAAGGAACTAAAGAAAAATGTAAAGATTTGATTTTGTGAAACAATAAGACAACTTTGCTCAGATTTAACTTAAAAATATAGTTAAAACATATTTGAAGTAAATAGAGTTCTATACTTCTAAGTTCTAAAACTCAACAATCATCTTATTTAAAATATATGTTATAAATGTGGAATACAATTTTAATTATCAAAGTTTTAAAATACTTATTGTTACTTAACAATAATAATTTAACATATTGATTATTATTGTCACCTAGGCAGATGGCTTTAAAAAAAATTATTTATGTCAAATTCTCAGCTTTCAAAGTGTGAGCTTAATTATAAGGCAATCATGAATTTTTGAATGTGTATACTTTCATAAGAATTAGGTGACAATATATAAATATTAATATAAGGCCAAATACATACACAAATTAGGAGATCAGCTTGAGACGGATGGGAAATTTGGTGGGAAATTTAATTATTTCCAAAACAAAAGGTGATAATCTGAAAGCAATCCATCCATGTTTGCCTTTGTTTGTTGGAATTAGTAGATTTTAGAATTTATTTCTAATATAGGCTAATTTAAAATATATTATTTCAGATTATAACAGACTATTTTAATAGACTCTGTTCCCAAATATATTAGTCTAAAGATGAAAAAGAATTAAGTAAAGAATATTATTTCAAATATAAGGAGAAAGTATGTGGGAAGGAGACAGGGAGAAGAAGAGGGAGGGGGAGAAAGAGAAATATTAAATGAAGAAGGAAGGGCCTACTGATTATGATGGAAGATTTCATCCACAATCTCTATTGATATTAGTAATTATAATACTTTAGCAGAGGGTGTCAGGAATATTTTTAAAAATGAAGTAAATATTAATTCATGGAAATTTGAGAAAAATTATATATTTGAACATGTGGTTTAGATCAGTATTTTGTCCTTTCTCACCCATGGTGGCTCGTCCTTATCAAAAGATTTAAAGACACAGCAGAGAGTCCACCTGTACAGTCTAAAACTAAAGCATGTAATTAAAAAATAATTCTAACCTCTTGATGTTTATCATAGCCTATATCTAAATTTTTAGGGAGGAACAGTTCATAGAGTTCATAAATATGTGTCTCAAGTTCAGCAAGTCTTTCAGTTTCATGCCAGTTTCTTCCATTAAATTATTTCAAACACTCTTTGAGATGTGCACAAACTTGTTTTATTATAAAAGCTGTTTGGCTGCCTAATGAGCCCTCTAGCTTCATTTTATATGGTATAGAGATACTGGACGATATTCAGTAAATTTTAACATTAATTAACTCCAGGGCCTAGGACTTGGGCAATTTGTGGGTTTCATATGAACCTCTCTTTGAACAAATAGAAGTTTTTATAATGTGCATGTATCATTAAAGAAACGCCATTACTCTCTGCCCAAACTTGGAATATTCCCTTATAAAGATTCTCTTGAAAACAATAATACATTATGAAAATTTTTTGTTCAATGGAGTAGTAACTACCTACATTTGGTATATTATGTGTACAGTGAGAGTTTTCTTCCATTAAAAATAAAAATCCTCAGATCCCCAGCTAAGCCAGTTTCCCCACTGGATCTCATTAGAATTTGCAGAGAAAGAGTTTGTAAATGTAATATTTATGTTGTGAGATTTATACAGTATTCTAATGAGACTGAGTCCAAATAAAAGGTTTGTGATAAAAGGTGGTATTGGTCTGTTTTTATGTATGTATCATCTTTAAAAAAATTCCATTTTCAAAATACCAGCTTTTCTTTCAATTATGTGGCTAAAACAGAAATTTCTTCTGTGTATTCTGGGATGTTTAGCTGTTCTACTAGCACCTGTTAGAAGGGAGCACCCTGAAGAGTTTTTCCATAGAGCACTGGAGGCAGCATAAAATTTTCAAAATAGGTTATTTTTTAAAGGCACAGAAATATTTTTGGGTTATAATCTCTGGAAAGTGTTTCCCCTTCAGCAATATTTCACATGCTGGGGAAGCCGTAACTACAGAATGCTGCCCCACAAAGTCAAAGGGAGCTGAACATAGCCCCAACGGGCGACATCTATCAACCCATCATATTACCAAGCATGCTGCCAGGTGAATTTTCAGTGATACCTGGTAAAACATGATCTTTCGAGCACAAATGGAATGGTATGGATGAATGGTTTTGGTCAAAATTTGTTGCCTGCCACAGTACCATTTGGATTTAGGAAGTATGGTAGTAGTTAAAAATGGAGGTTTTGAGATCAAAGTGCCCTGTGTTTAGAATCGGGTTAAGTCCTAGGGCAAATTACTGGCCTCTCTGCCTTGAAATCCTCAGTTTCCTCCTTTATAAAATGAGAGTGACACAATAATCTCACAGAAGCTTAATCAAAGTAAGATAAGTAACGAGAGTTTAGGAGCTACTCGCACACAGCTGTTATTTCTGGAGAATTCAGGATGATGAATTGATGATGATGATGACAACAGTGGCATCAATTGGTCAAGACCACTGCCTCACTGATGCATTTTTCTGTCTGCAAAGAGAGAACCTATGAGAAAATATCTCAGAAGAGGTAAATGACCGCTCATTTTCTGTAATTCAGAACTGGTAAAAGAGGTGATGAGTATCGATATGCGAAGAGTTTCGGATATTCAGCCAAGAGTCATCTTTTCACTACTCATTTTACCACTTATCAAAAACCTTGGGCAAATCACTTAACCTCTTGAGCCTAGATGCCCAAGAGGGAACTGAAAGCTCAAAGAGAAGACTTTTGGCAAAATGAAAACTGTAAACGTGTGGGGTTATTAAGCACACACAAGCACCATTACCTAGATGATTCATTTTTCTAAAAAAACCATTGAGGGAAAAGCCAACTACCATTGAGGCAGCTGATGGAGCAGTGAGAACTGAGGGCCTCTGGGGTCAGACAGCCTAGGTTAGGTCCAGCCTCTGGCATTACTAGCCATGTGCCTTGGTGGAAGCCTCAGTTCATCACCTGTAAAATGAGATGATAATAAAACTTACACCTTATAATTTGTGAGGATTAAATGCAGGGATGCAAGTAAAGCACCCAGTAAAAGTGCCTAATAAATATTAGTACTGCTGTGGTCTGTGAAATAACTATCCACATAGTTATTTCATTTTCACTGAGTAGAATGGGCTTTGGCTTATTAATCAATACTGGGTAACAGCATCATTTTTAAAAAATTGGAAGCATAATCTGTGTAATGTAGTATAATGTGGACTTTGGTCTCTTTTTAAATATTCCTGTCATTAGCTGAAATCATATATACTAATAAAATAAATACTAGTAGTCTTCAGGCCATATTCACTGGGCTGCAATTTATTCACAGACTGTTTAATAATATGGAGGAAACTTGAGGCTCATTTTCTTCATCCCGTTTTCCAAGCAAAAGTTTCATCTCATAATACTTCTGTAGGACATTATCAACATTACACCGACTTCTTTTAACTGCATTTACAGCTACTCCTAGATCACAACCATTTCATTATTTGTACACTGGACCTTGCTCTGCTGGGCTGTAGATTGGGCTTATGAAAAAGTATTACACATCAGTGGCTTCAACCCTGATTATGTACTAAACTCACTTGAGGGGCTTTTAAAAAATACTGATGCGTGGACCAGTTGAATCAGAACACGTAAGGGTAGGACTCAGACATCTTTTGTGTTTTTTTTAAAGCTCCCCCCAGGTGTACTAATGTGTAGCCAGGGTTAAGAACAACTGTTTTTTATAATGGGGAACTAAAGGGAAGAAGATTCGTTGAAAATGCTCAACAAAATCTTATTGTAGATTTAGTTTAAATGAAAAGTTCTTCTAGTGGGGAGATAAAGGAATACGCCTATGAACCCACCCACCCAGTTATTAGTCAATTTTCCAGATAATGGCTTTGTTCTGACAAAAGGAAATCAATGGTCCTGAAGACTACTAAAGGTCTCAGAATACAAAGACCATCAATGATCTTACATTGATCTTCACAAACAGCTGTATACTAGAAATGAAAATGACTGTCTTTAATGGACAAATTATGGCATTTTGTATTATTTTCTGATTATAAATGTTCATGTGTTTTTTAACCCCTCAGTGAGAAGGTCACCTGAGGCAAAACACATACGACTATGATGGACTAGTGTCTTGTACCTTATACCAATAAAACAAAATCTGCCATCTTTTGGTACCTACTTTTGGTAAGAATAGAAGAAATCCATAATCATAGTCTTAAAATCGACTTTTGTCTTTATGTCAAACTAAATTTATTATACCAAGCCATGTTTATTGAGTGTGTATATCAAATAAACTGGATGAGTCCTAACGCATAACAAGAATGAAACGTTACCAAGAATTTTCACAGCTGCTTTCTCTATAAAACATATGCTTTTCCATGTTATTGTCATCATTCTTTAAGATTATGCTGATGAATTACCATACATTTCTTGACTTTTAAATTAATTAGGTCCATTTATTTACTTTTGACCTAATTTAAAGCAGCTATTGTATTTTACGTCATTGCCACCCAAACCAGTGAATTAAGAGGCAGAGCAAATGTGTTAATTCTGAGGTTCATGTTTACTTTGCTTTGCTTAAAAAATTTTACCAAAGAAAAATCCTACAGGGGCATTACAGATGAAAAGGCACCCTTGTCTTCCTGTGATATAAAATTAGGAGAATATGCCAGGTTTTCAAAAAACCAGCTCCTGCTCTAGAGTATTCTTGGTCCCGAGGGAGGCTGAAACCCTGCAGGTGAAGGCAAACATGCCTTCTTCAGAACCATCTTTGTTAAATATTAAAAGCCACTTCATCTTACAAACACCCAAGTTCCTACACATAATTCATTCTTCCAAATTCTCTTTCTCCTCATTATCTCAAACTGAGCAAGGTGAAGGAGAGAATCTTAACGTAACAAAGGAGAGACGGATGTGTCAAGTAGGAGGCTGAATAAAAATGGCTGAAAAGCAATCCAAGCGAGGCTAGAGGGTGGCCACACCCAGTGTTAATACGGACTGTTTCAAAATAAATCTGTTATACCAGAGGGCAACCGGCTCTGCTTTTTCCTTCCCTTCCATTTGTTCCTCAGACACCCATTATTAATAAGCAGTAGTTACAGGTTAACCCAGTAACAGACAAAAAAAACCCAAAATATTTCAAAGTGAACCATCCTAATATGTGGCTACGCCATCATATTTTCAGTACTTCGAGATCAAATCTGCATTTTCAGTCTCCATTGTGTGACCACATATAACAACCCTGAAATGGGTGTGTCCCTGTTAAAAGGATGTACTAGAGCCCTCGGAGTTAATGGTTCTACTAGGAGATTCCAACCTTCCGGTAGAAATCAAACGCACTGGGATGCAGGGAACAATACGAAAGCGTTTTAACTCCGGGGATGAGAAAAGATTGAACAAGTACTGAATGATCAAGCGATCCAAAACAGCTCCTGGAGGAGGCAACTGATGCATTATTTAAAATGCCAGCATTACAATAAGAAAACAAAGGGGTGGGCGTATGGGTAAAAACAGAAACAGAAAAAAAAAATCAAACACCATCCATTTTGATTTTTGACATAACAAGTTTACTCCCCCCAACAGAAAGCTCCTGGGCATAACGCATGCATAGGTCCCACAGGTGAAATGCTGCACAATGGCCGAGTCCGGCTCCCGGGGTTCCCGTGCGCCGGGGACATGCACTAGAAATAAAGAGAATACCCTGACTTTTCCAGTTGCTCCACACACAGTCCATCTTGGTGGAATCGGCACTGGCCTGCATGGTGCGGGCTCTGCGGGCTCGCCGCGGCTCTCCTCGCGGGCGCTGAGCGGGCCCTCAGGGGTCGGTGCCCCGGCGGCGGCGGCTGGGCTCGCGGCGGCCTCGCAGCTGCGGACAGACTGAGGCTGCACAACCCGCGCGCGGCGAGGGGCGGGCGCCGCGGCTCCGCAGTCTCCGCCGCAGCGAATCAGCGCGGCCGGCCCCGAGCTGCCCGTGCGTTGGTGGTGCGGGCGCCGCTCGACGCGGGAGCGGGCTGGGGCGGTTCTGGGGGCTGCCCTGGGGACTGCTAAAAGGGGTCCGACCCGGGACGCACCGAGGCGGCCCCGGGGTGGGGGGAATGGGCCCAGGGTGGAGGGAGGGTGAGAGCACAGCGACGTAGGCTGCTCCTGACCGGTGAAGTGCATATTCTGGAAATTTCTTAAGACACCCAAGAAACCTATTGGATAAGACACAGTCAATGGCAGCACAAAAGTCAGGCTTTCAGAGTAATGTCCCCTAATTATCTCCGTTGCTCACCCACTTCTTTCTTACCCCAATTCTTTACATTCTGGCCACTTTTTACTTTAATTGGCATCTTCCAAACAATTGCCATACATTTCCTTTTGGAATATTCCACAGCTATCCAAGACCTTTGCGGGCAAGTCGCAATCGGAAAAATCCTCCTGCTCAATTTTGTTTTCCTCCTGCGGCCCCTCTTCTCCAGCTGTTTGTGGGTTGAAAATACCTAACAGAATGTGGTGTCTGTAGGCTCGATAAAAGCGCTAGGGACTGTGGCACTTTGAGGGACTGGTCACTGCAGTGACACTCCCAGAAAGGTCAGTTGAGGGGTCATCCAAACAGAGAAGTAAAGGGTATTCTGCTTCAACCTCATCTTTGGGATTGAGTGTTGAAGGCTGAGGGGGGTGGGCAGTGTGTATAATTTGAGAGATAAAGTTGGTTTCCAAGCCCAATGAGTCAAGGACTTTGGGAGTCCCAGTTACAATGCAAATATCCATGGGAGGAGCAGAACAATGAGTGGTAACCTACTATTCAAACCTCAGCATGGAATACTTTATTGTATTAGACACCAAGGCTTTGAGAGAATGGACAGAAGATTGGAACGTTTTGATGAGGAAAAGGTACTGGCATTTAGGCACTGTCTGGGAAAGAAAGTCCTGATGGAGGGGGCCCTTGAGAAGACAGGACATAGCCCAGGGCCAGAGGATGCCCTGGTGACCACAGGGGCACGCGGAAGGGAGAGTTCCCACTTCACTTGGTGTGGTACAGCATTACCGGTCACACAAGATTTCCCTCTCTCCCTGCTGGAGACCTGGAGCCTTCACAAGTCCTCCGCAGCTCCCAGAGGCGCTCCTTCACAGCCCCAAATCTACACACACAAGAGCCCAAGGACAGTAGTCTCAAGGTTATGCTTGTAGACATGATTTATCTTTCATTTTATGAAGAATATAATATCTTAAAATGTGATCTTTGGGAACATGCATATTCTTTTTAGGATACAAGCCTCCAGAAACCAGCTAAGCCCCTCTGCCTATATTTGTAACACATCTGAAATTATTCTTAGGGAAGCTTAACATGAGTGACTTCAGGAGGATGGTTTGGCACTCTGGGCAGCTGAAGTCTCCTACAAAAGAAAGGGTGTCAAAGCTTCCACAGGGCTAATGGGAAGTAAAAACTGGCCACATTATTACAAAGCACTTTTCAAACTGACCTGCTCCTATAGAGACATGAGCAACTTTTTTGTATTTCCAACCCTCTCCCAATTTTTTTCATTGTCATGGTCATGTTTGGGAACTGAATCAGCAAAATCAACTGACCCTTGACCAACGGGGCACTGGGCCCCTACATAGTTGAAAACCTGAATGCAATTCGACTCCCCCAAAACTTAACTATTAGCAGCCTACTGTTGGACCAGAAGCCTTACTGATAACATTTAACAATTAACACATATTTTGTATATGTACTACACATTGTATTCTTACAATAAACCAGAAAAAAGAAAATGCTTTTTCAAACTGTCACAAATCTCCACAAATTTTCCAATCTTTTTATTGAAAAAAATCCAAATGTAGGTAGTTCCCCACAGTTCCAACCCATGTTGTTCAAGGGTCAACTGTACTGAAAAGGTTGCCTGATGATTGATCATCAGCACTGAATTCTCACTGCACGATAGAGGGCTGGGCAACTGCACGCAGGTGGGGACTAGACTCAGAAGGAAGGAGGGAGAGCTGTTGCTTTGGGGGCTGTGGCTGCACAGGCCACTGTTCAGTAGGAAGCCTTTGGAACCTTGGCCACTGGGAGGCACTGCCAGTCCAATGATAGCCCCAGTCATCAGCCCTAAATCCAGAAAGTGCCTCCAGGTACCTTTAGTGGTATTAAGTGTCCACCACGTTACCAGGGCCAGTGTGTGTTGCTAATCTGACAATCAGTACTTGCAGCAAGCTAAGAGCAGTACGCCCCTACTAAGGAAGAGCAAGCAGAGGCAAGATTTATCTTTCATTTTATGAAGAATATCCAACTTAAATTGCGATCTTTGGGAACATGCATATTCTTTATGGGCATATCAAGTGGAAGGCAGCTGTGTCAGGCTTCTTAAACCATCTGTTTTCATTGGCCACAAAGTTGACCTTGGAGTGTCAGTTTAGCTGAAAGACCATATTCTTTTCAGTTGTGCTAAGTCTGGAGCTAGAAACTTGATGACACCTGAAAAATCAATATAGCAGCTTGATGGTTGAAGGTTGAGGAGGCATACCACAGACAGAGATACACACTAATAAACTAAGTATTGGGGCATCAGATTCATGCATAGGTGGTAAGAGAAACATACATGAATTTGTAAAGGAAAATCAGGCAGAAGAAGAACTTGACTGGGAATCAAAGAATGTGGGTGTTGGACCCACAGGGTTGCAAAAGTCAGTATGTGGCCTTCACAAGTCATTTATACCCTCTGGACCTCTCTCTCATAATATACAAGTGAGCTATAGCTTTGGGTGTTTGTTTCTATGAAATAATAATTTATTTTCCAGAGACACTATAAATGGGTGCTTTCTTTGCACAAGTGCCCACACAGTATTAATTGAAAGTTCTTGCCAAAATAAAAATGATAAAATGGGTAGGGAAGATATGTAAATTGTCCTTAGGTGGTAACAGAAAACAGCAAGCAAATTAAAGTTTGCTAAAGTGGGCAGGAACTGCCACTGTCTTTAAACCAATAGAGAACAGATGGGTTTTGTACACAGCCAGCTTAGAACTTGGTTTAGGTACCTGCCAGGAAAGGAAGTGATTTCTTTAGTTTTCAGGATGACATCATGCATTCATTAGGCAGTCTCTTCTAAGGAGAAGCAAAATAGTCAAGTTTTGTAATCTCATCCCTGATCAAGAGGAATATTAAAAGCTACCATGCCCAGAGTGGCTGTATCGTGTCTGTCTCCTGTAGCCCCAGTGTCAGTGACACCTACATTGATGCATTTATTCAATAAGTATTTACTGAGTATCTACTATATGCTAGACACTGTTCTAGGCATAAAGCAAAGTTCCTACCTTTAAGAAGTTTAAATACTAGTATGTATATGGGGGGGAAGATAATAATAAAAGAGGTAAATATGTATTTCACATGTGGACAAGTATATGGAGGAAAATAAAGCAAGTAAAAGAGGACAGAGAATAGATGTAGCATAAAAGTTTCTATTTTATAATAGGGAGGGTCAGCAAAGTCCTAATTCATAAGGCAAAATTAAAGCAGACACACAATGGAAGAGAAGGAGAAAGCCATTAAACTGTAAGGAAGAAGAGCACTCCCAAATGCATTGGGTTTTCAGAACAGAATGTAATAGCTGGTAAACTCTGTCAGCTCATAGAACTCCTTGTTTTTTTTTATGCTCTGAAAAGTATAGTAATTGGAATAAAAGGCATAGAACCAAAAAAAGTTTTTCATTATGATCAAAGAACACTAAGAACTCTGCTTTATGCCATATGGAATAAGGAAATTTAAAGGAACAACCAATTTGGTACATAACCCATTGTACCAAAATAGTGCATGGACTGTCTTCAATTCAAACAACTTAGCACTTGTTATCTGCCAGGTACTTTGTCATGTGGTATATATTTAGTTGTTCAAAGATCCGTATAGATAGGATAGTGTTTACCTTAATTTTCTTGATTCATTTACTCATTTAATCTTCAAACATTTATAGAGCCCATGCTAAATTTCTGTCTCTGTAAATACAAAGGGAACTGCCCACTGGGAACTTGAGTCTAGCAGGGGAAGATTTACACATAAGTAGATAGATAAATACAATCAACTGATAAATGTATAGAGCAGATAAGAGTGGATGAACAAAACAGAGTAGTTAGAGGGAAGAGGATGTCTCTGGAAAGGCTTCAGAAAATAGGTGATAATTAAGCTGAGTTATGAAGAAGAAATAGGATCACCAGTTTGAGTGATGGGGCAGATATGGAAACTTAATTACAGTCATGTTTAGGAGCCAGATTTTTACAAGCCTGAGTAGAAATACTGTCAGTCAATGAGGGAGACACTGCAGGATGTCAAGGAGAGAAGTAACACGAGAAGCTGAATAATTTATCCAAATCTGGCTGAGAATTTCACGGAATTGATAAAAGAATTAAGTCTAATCCTAAGTAGGACAAGAAGAAATCAATACCATGGCCTACATCATAGTAAAACTACAAGGCATCAAAGACAAGGAGAAAATCTGAAAAGCAGACATAAAAGACAAATTACTCAGAGAAACTGTTGGACCAGAGCTGTGTCTTCATTAACAGAAGCTAGAAGACAATGAAGTAATGTTTTCAAAGTAGTAAGAGAAAAAACTGTCATCTAGAATTCTATACCCAGCCAGATGAACATAAGCATTTTCAAATATGTAAGAAATGATGGAATTTACTACCTGCAAACCCTGCATAAATCTATCAAATATGGTACTTCAGGAAGAGGAAAAGTGAACTTAGAAGGAAGAAGCAAAGTGCATGGAAGAATGGTGAGCATAAATCAGTGATGGCTCATTCGGGGGGGGCTATAAAGGAGGGTGAAACTAAAACAATAGACAAATATAGAACCTTAGATAAGAGGGAGTGATAAAAGTAAAAGCATTCCTAAGGTCCTAGTTTGTTCAGGAGGAAGGTAGAGATATTAGCTTTAGACTAATGAGAAGTCAGATTTGTGTGTTAAACTTTTAAGGGTCACCACTTAACGAAAATAACTAGAACATATAACTTCCAAGTGAATAAAACAAGGTAGCTAATAAATTATATCAAAACCAGGAAAGGGGAAAATGAGAAGCAGAGTAAGGAACTACTAAATAGCACAAAATAAAGTAATAGAAATATACCTAGATATATCCAAATATGACAACTAAAAAGATAGAAACTCTCAGATTCAATGAAAAAAATTAGTTAATGGATGTTTACAAAAGAAAATTCTAAAACTGACATAGGAATGTTGAGCATAGAGATGGAAAAAACTAAGCCAGATTAAAAATTTTGTGGATAGTAACCTTGCTAAATTTACTTATTAATTCTAATTGTTTATAGATTCTTTTGAATTTTCTATGTACATAATAATATCTTCTCTGAATAAAGGTGGCTTTATTCTTCCCTTTCAATCTTTATATTTTTATTTCCATACCTTGGCTTACTGCACTGGCTAGGACCTCCAATATAATGTTAAGTAGAAGTGGTAACGGAATTCTTTGCCTTACTCTTGAATTAAGGGGAAAAGTGTGCTCAAATTTTACCATTAAATATGATGGAACCTGTGAATTTTTAGCTGTCTTTTGCCAGATTAAGGTAAATTCCTTCATTTCCTAGTTTTCTGAGAGTTTTGCCATGAACAGATAATGAATTCTATCAAATGCTTCTACTGAAGCTATTGAGATGATCACATGGGTTACACTTAATTCTGTTAATATATAAAGTGCATGGATTAAATTTTGAATGTTAAAGCAACCTTGCATTCCTAGATGTAAGGACCAACGTGGTTCTGATGCTACTCAGTTTGGACTCAATTTGCTAAAGTTTTGGTAGAATTTTTGTATCTGTAGTCATGACATTTGTCCTCTTCTTTTCCTTTTTAATATACTTCTTAATCTTTTGTATGAGGGTTATACTGGCATCACCAAACAAGTTGAAATGTGCTACTCTGTCCTGTATTTTCTGAAAGAATTTATGTAAGATGGTGCTATTTCTTTCCTTTATTGAAGTGTTGTTGATATACAATCTTATATTGGTTTCAAATATACAACACTGTGAATCAACAGTTACCCATATTATTAAATCCTCACCCCAATTAGTGCAATTACTGTCAACATAGAAAGATGTTACAGAATCATTGCCTTTATTCCCCATGCTGTACTACCATCCCTGTAACCAACTTTTATGAATGAGGAATTCTTTGCTGTTTATCCCTCTCACCCTCCCCCTACCCCAACCCCTCCCCAATGTAACCACCAGTCACTTCTCAGTGTCTATGAGTCTACTGCTATTTTTTTCATTTTGTTTATTTTGTGTTTAGATTCCAAAATAAGTGAAATCATACAGTATTTGTGTTTCTCTGCCTTGCTTATTTTACTTGTTGCTATTTCTTTTTGGAATATTTGGAAGAATTCACTAGTGAGCCCATCTGGTCCTAGAGGTTTCTCTGTGAGATGGTTTTTAATGACAGATTTAATAGATATAGGGTTATTCTGATTTTTAATTTATGCTTATGTCAGTTTTAGTTTTTTTCCAAAATCAAATCAATTTGCCCATCCTTAGAGGTGCTGTCAAATTTATTGATATAAATTATACATATCATCTTTTTGCGTTTTTAATAATCTGAAAAAGCCATAGCCATGTCTACTTTTTCATTTAAGGTATTGGTAAGTCTTATTTTTTTCTCTCTTCATTTCTTGGTCATTTTGTTGGAAGTTTATCAGTATTATGAACTAGTTTTAAGGAAAAAATTTCACTTTGTTTTTTCTCTGCTCTCCATTTAATTCTATTATTATTGTTATTATTGTTTCCTTCTTTTATCTTCTTTTGCTGCTCTTTTATTAACTCCCTAATATGAAGCTTAAATTATTTTCACCTTTCCTTCTTTTCTAATACATTCATTTAAAATTCCCTCTAATTCCCAACTAACGTAATATATGATGTTAATAGAATAAAGGACAAAACCCATGTGAATCATCTCAATTAATGCAGAAAAAGAGAAATCCAACACTCTTGCATGATAAAAAAAAACTCAAGAAACTAGGAATACAAGGTAACTTTTTAACCTGAGGAAAGGAATCTTCAAAAAACGCTCACCTAACATGACACTTAATGGCAAAAAACTGAAAGCTTTCCCCTTAAGGGCTGGAACAAGATATTTTGTTCTCGCAACTTCTATGCAGCATTGTCCTGGAGATTCTAGCCAAGGCAATATAACAAGAAAAAGAAATTAAACTCATCCAGATTGGACATGAACAAGTAAAACCATTTTTTTTGCAGATAAAATGACCTTGTATATGGAAAATTCTAAGGAATAAAAAAAATTTAGAGGCAATAAACAAATCCAGCAGCTTGCAGGATACAAGATCAGTAGACAAAACCCAACTGTATTACTATTCACTAGCAGTGAACAATCCAAAAAGGAAATTAACAAGTTACATTTACAATAGCATAAAGAAACATTTAGGAATAAATTTAACAGAGGGAGTGTGAAACTTATACTTTTAAAACTATAAAATATTGTTGCAAGAAATTAAATAAGAATTAAATGGAGAGACATTTTTGTTCATGGATCAACAGGCTTACTATAGTTAAAAATGGCAATATTCCCCAAATTAATCTACAGATTCAACACTATCCCTGTCAAAATTTCAGCTAAGTTTTGTTTTTTCAGAAATCGACAAATTGATTCTAAAATTCATATGGAAATACAAGGGACCAATAGACAAGACAATCTTGAAATAGAACAAAGTTGTAGGCCTCAAACTTCCTGATTTCAAAACCTACTATAAAGCTACAATAATAAAGACAGTGTGGTACTGGCATAAGACTAGAGATATGGATCAATGGAATAGAATTGAAAGTGTAGAAATAAACCCTTACATATATGGTCAATTGATTATCAATAAGGGTGCCAAGGCCATTCAGTAGGGATAAAGAACAGTATTTTCATGCTGGTGGGGCAGTGGGTATGCAAAAGAACAAAGTTGGACCCCCATCTTATACTATGTGCAAAAATAAACTCATAGTAGATCAAAGACTATAAGAGATAAAGCTAGAACTCTCTTAGAAGAAAGCACAGGCATAAATCTTCATGATCTTCCATTAAGCATAAGTTTCTGAGAAATAACACCAAAGTACAAAGAACAAAAGAAAAAATAAATTGTACTCCATCAATTTTGAAGACTTTTTTTTAACTTTAAAAAAGCTTTTGTGCATCAAAGGATACTATCAAGAAAGTGAATAAAACAACCCATAGAATGGGGAAGAATATTTGTAAGCCATACATCTGACAAAGGACATGTGTCCAGAATATGTAAAGAACCCTCACAAAATCAACTAAAAGACAACCCAATTTAAAAATGGGCAATAGGCTTGAATAGAAGTTTTCCTAAAGAAGATATACAAATAACATGAAATGAGGTTGACTATCATTGGTGTCTTGCCAATGGGTTTCAACCCCAGGCAAGTTCACTATAGATTCAATGTGACCAAAGAAATTGACAGCAAAACTGTTCTTGGGGTGAAAGGGTTATACCCAACTTTATTTCCAGGCGGCAGGTCAGTGACTAAAATCCCGTTCACTCAGAGCGAGTCTCTTTGCAGCAAGCCAGTCTCTGCCTCTGGGCCTCTCTGCACAGCCGTCCCACACAGCCGCCTCAGGACCCTTCTGCCTGCACAGCCGTCCTCTGGGCCTCTCTGCACAGTCGTCCTGCACAGCCATCCTCTGGGCCTTTCGGCACAGCCGTCCCGCACAGCCATCCTCTGGGCCTCTCTGCACAGTCGTCCCGCACAGCCATCCTCTGGGCCTTTCGGCACAGCCGTCCCGCACAGCCATCCTCTGGGCCTCTCTGCACAGTCGTCCCTACAGCCATCCTCTGGGCCTCTCTGCACAGTCGCCCCACACAGTCATCCTCTGGGCCTCTCAGCACAGTCGTCCCAAGACAGCCATCCTCTGCCTCTCTGCAGTCGTCCCCCGCACAGCCATCCTCTGGGCCTCTCTGCACAGTCGTCCCGCACAGCCATCCTCTGGGCCTCTCTGCACAGTCGTCCCGCACAGCCATCCTCTGGGCCTCTCAGCACAGTCGTCCCGCACAGCCGTCCTCTGGGCCTCTCAGCACAGTCGCCCCGCACAGCCGCCCTCTGGGCCTCTCTGCACAGTCGTCCCGCACAGCCATCCTCTGGGCCTCTCTGCACAGTCGTCCCGCACAGCCATCCTCTGGGCCTCTCTGCACAGTCGTCCCGCACAGCCATCCTCTGGGCCTCTGTCCTCTGCTCAGCTCTCCTGCAGCCTTGCAGCCCTGCCACCATGTCGCACCCAGAGCACTGGGCGGAGCTCTTTATACAGAGTTAACAGCCATGTATTGCCCACAGGTGTGCAGTGAGCTAATCAGCCAGGGCCAGGTGAGAATCCTGGCCACAGGAACTCTCATTTTATCTACACTCCACCCCTCCAGGATTCTCTCCTCTCAATCTATGTGCCCTTAGTTGTCTGCAATGGTCCCTGTGCAAGGAAGCTCGAACATTGTTCTCCAGCCTCTACAGCAAAAAGTCTTGCAGACACACAGGCCAGACTCGTGGCTCTGTCTCTGACCTCTGCCTCATTGGTCTTAATGGCTGGAACTGCTGCTTTGGTTTCAGTTGTTGCCATAGCTCCAGTAAGATCCTATTTGGCTTCCCATCTAATTTTCTTCCATCTACTCTTGCCCATATCAAATCAACCCACATCTGGGTCCTTGTAACCCTCCCGGGACCCCTCAAATTCATCCTGTGAGTAACAGGCCTTATTTCTTTCTGGGTTCTCGTTGCTTCAGCTACTGAACGTGTCACCTCGCATTTTGTAATTGCTGCCTCAAGGCGGGCTGCACTGTCAGGGAAGATAGCTTTCCCATCTCTGATCGGAAAGAACAATTCCATCCACTCCTAAGTCCCACAGCCACCGGCTCAGCCTGAGTATAAAGGTGGACCACAGAGTGCTCCACACCTGGGGAGGGCGCTGCTCCTCCCTTTGGGGAACTTTCAGCTGCTGGGTCTTTATTTTCTTTACAACCACAGGGCAGGCTTTCAATACAGGCAGGGCCAGTGCCTCGGGCACCACCCCTTCATCCTTCCCCAGCTCCTCTACTTCTGGGGATGATGGCACCTTTCTCTCCACTCCCCCAAGTGCCTCCTCTGTTACAGTGCCTCACAGTAATGCTAGCTCAGTCTTCAGAAGCTCTCTTACCTTCACCTCAATGCTTCGCAGCTGACGTTCTCGTGCTTCCTCCACCTGTGCTTCCCTCAGGAGTTCGTCTTTTTCCTTGATGGCCTCTTCCTCCTTCAGAACACCTGGCAGTGCTGCCATCTCATCTCCAATGGCACCTTGCTGTCGGCACTCTCGTGCTGCCTCCTCTCGCATCAAAACCATCTCCTTCCTCAGGGAATCCACAGAAGTTTGCAGCTCGCGTTCTCATGCCGCCATTTCTTGGGTCTCTTCTGTAGACCTTTTTAATACTGTGAGAAGCAGCCAACCCACAGTCCCTGCTGCCTCATGGGCACTCTGCTTCTCAAAGGATCTGCTTACTATACCAGGGCCACCCCTACTGCCTTTGGTGTCACCACCACTTGCCTCCAGTCCTGGGGTGGGGCCCAGCCCTCTAGAAGGCAAGCCACCTCAGACCACATACCCACTGGGGGACAATCCACTGTCTCCCCATTCACAGGGGCAGCCTGCTGAAGCATCCCTTCCCATAAGGGCAGCTTGTCTTTTTCCTTGGTCAACAATGAACCCTGCCGACTATGCCAATTGTCTTGCCAATGGGTTTCAACCCCAGGCAAGTTCGCTATAGATTCAATGTGACCAAAGAAACTGACAGCAAAAGTGTTCTTGGGGTGAAAGCGTTACGCCCAACTTTATATCCAGGTGGCAGGTCAGTCACTAAAATCCCATTGACTCAGAGCGAGTCTCTTCACAGAAAGCTGGTCTCTGCCTCTGGGCCTCTTTGCACAGCTGTCCTCTGGACCCCTCTGTCTGCACAGCCATCCTCTGGGCCTCTCTGCACAGTCGTCCCGCACAGCCATCCTCTGGGCCTCTCAGCACAGTCGTCCCGCACAGCCGTCCTCTGGGCCTCTCTGCACAGTCGTCCCGCACAGCCATCCTCTGGGCCTCTCTGCACAGTCGTCCCGCACAGCCATCCTCTGGGCCTCTCTGCACAGTCGTCCCGCACAGCCATCCTCTGGGCCTCTGTCCTCTGCTCAGCTCTCCTGCAGCCTTGCAGCCCTGCCACCATGTCGCACCCAGAGCACTGGGCGGAGCTCTTTATACAGAGTTAACAGCCATGTATTGCCCACAGGTGTGCAGTGAGCTAATCAGCCAGGGCCAGGTGAGAATCCTGGCCACAGGAACTCTCATTTTATCTACACTCCACCCCTCCAGGATTCTCTCCTCTCAATCTATGTGCCCTTAGTCGTCTGCAATGGTCCCTGTGCAAGGAAGCTCGAACATTGTTCTCCAGCCTCTACAGCAAAAAGTCTTGCAGACACACAGGCCAGACTCGTGGCTCTGTCTCTGACCTCTGCCTCATTGGTCTTAATGGCTGGAACTGCTGCTTTGGTTTCAGTTGTTGCCATAGCTCCAGTAAGATCCTATTTGGCTTCCCATCTAATTTTCTTCCATCTACTCTTGCCCATATCAAATCAACCCACATCTGGGTCCTTGTAACCCTCCCGGGACCCCTCAAATTCATCCTGTGAGTAACAGGCCTTATTTCTTTCTGGGTTCTCGTTGCTTCAGCTACTGAACGTGTCACCTCGCATTTTGTAATTGCTGCCTCAAGGCGGGCTGCACTGTCAGGGAAGATAGCTTTCCCATCTCTGATCGGAAAGAACAATTCCATCCACTCCTAAGTCCCACAGCCACCGGCTCAGCCTGAGTATAAAGGTGGACCACAGAGTGCTCCACACCTGGGGAGGGCGCTGCTCCTCCCTTTGGGGAACTTTCAGCTGCTGGGTCTTTATTTTCTTTACAACCACAGGGCAGGCTTTCAATACAGGCAGGGCCAGTGCCTCGGGCACCACCCCTTCATCCTTCCCCAGCTCCTCTACTTCTGGGGATGATGGCACCTTTCTCTCCACTCCCCCAAGTGCCTCCTCTGTTACAGTGCCTCACAGTAATGCTAGCTCAGTCTTCAGAAGCTCTCTTACCTTCACCTCAATGCTTCGCAGCTGACGTTCTCGTGCTTCCTCCACCTGTGCTTCCCTCAGGAGTTCGTCTTTTTCCTTGATGGCCTCTTCCTCCTTCAGAACACCTGGCAGTGCTGCCATCTCATCTCCAATGGCACCTTGCTGTCGGCACTCTCGTGCTGCCTCCTCTCGCATCAAAACCATCTCCTTCCTCAGGGAATCCACAGAAGTTTGCAGCTCGCGTTCTCATGCCGCCATTTCTTGGGTCTCTTCTGTAGACCTTTTTAATACTGTGAGAAGCAGCCAACCCACAGTCCCTGCTGCCTCATGGGCACTCTGCTTCTCAAAGGATCTGCTTACTATACCAGGGCCACCCCTACTGCCTTTGGTGTCACCACCACTTGCCTCCAGTCCTGGGGTGGGGCCCAGCCCTCTAGAAGGCAAGCCACCTCAGACCACATACCCACTGGGGGACAATCCACTGTCTCCCCATTCACAGGGGCAGCCTGCTGAAGCATCCCTTCCCATAAGGGCAGCTTGTCTTTTTCCTTGGTCAACAATGAACCCTGCCGACTATGCCAATTGTCTTGCCAATGGGTTTCAACCCCAGGCAAGTTCGCTATAGATTCAATGTGACCAAAGAAACTGACAGCAAAAGTGTTCTTGGGGTGAAAGCGTTACGCCCAACTTTATATCCAGGTGGCAGGTCAGTCACTAAAATCCCATTGACTCAGAGCGAGTCTCTTCACAGAAAGCTGGTCTCTGCCTCTGGGCCTCTTTGCACAGCTGTCCTCTGGACCCCTCTGTCTGCACAGCCATCCTCTAGGCTTCTCTGCACAGTCGTCCCGCACAGCCGTCCCCTGGGCCTCTCTGCACAGTCGTCCCGCACAGCCGTCCCCTGGGCCTCTCTGCACAGTCGTCCCGCACAGCCGTCCCCTGGGCCTCTCTGCACAGTCGTCCCGCACAGCCGTCCCCTGGGCCTCTCTGCACAGTCGTCCCGCACAGCCGTCCCCTGGGCCTCTCTGCACAGTCGTCCCGCACAGCCGTCCCCTGGGCCTCTCTGCACAGTCGTCCCGCACAGCCGTCCCCTGGGCCTCTCTGCACAGTCGTCCCGCACAGCCGTCCCCTGGGCCTCTCTGCACAGTCGTCCCGCACAGCCGTCCCCTGGGCCTCTCTGCACAGTCGTCCCGCACAGCCGTCCTCTGGGCCTCTCTGCACAGTTGTCCCGCACAGCCGCCCTCTGGGCCTCTGTCCTCGGCGCTGCCACCACTCCAGCCTCTGCTCTGCTCTCCTGCAGCCTTGCAGTCCTGCCACCATGTTGCACCCAGAGCACTGGACGGAGCTCTTATATAGGGTTAACAGCCCTATATTGCCCACAGGTGTGTAGTGAGCTAATCAACCAGGGCCAGGTGAGAATCCTGGCCACAGGAACTCTCATTTTATCCACAATTGGTCAAATGCAAATCAAACTACAATGAGATGCTACTTCACTCCCACTACAATGTATATAATCAGAAGATGAAAAATAACAAGTATCAATGAGGATGTGGAGAAGATGGAACCATCATACATTACTGGTGGGAATGTAAAGTGATGCAGCCACTTTGGAAAGCATTTTGGCAGTTCCTTAGAAATTTAATCATAGAGTTTTAATATGACCCAGCAATTCCACTCCTAGCTATATACCTGAGGGAGAAAGAAAAGGAAAGAAGGGAAGGAGAGACAGATGTGGCAGAAGGAAAGAAGGAAAGAATGGAGGGAGGGGGGAAGGAGAGAGAGAGGAAGAGAGGGAAGGAGGGAGGGAGGGAGGGGAAGAAAGGAAGGAACGAGGGAGGGAGGGAGACAGAAAGAAAATGGCTTCTTTTGGAGGTGATGAAAATGTTTTGCAATTAGTGGTGACGGTTGTAAAACTTAGTGAATATACTAAAAACTACTGAATTGTAGACTTTTAAAGGGTGTGTTTAATGTCATGTGAATTATATCTTGATTTTAAAAAAATATGAAAGAAAAAATTACAGTAAGATTCATCCTCCAGATGGCTTCAATGCTGCATCCCAGCGTGAGGCTTGGTGAACAGTGTGAGCTGGAACTGAGCCTCGTTTGCCATGTTGGCTGAGCACTCTTACAAAGGGCACAACCTAGCAACTTTACATGGCTGCCTGGATTGCGTCATAGCCCACACTCCAAGCCAGCCTTGTTCTCCGTCTCAGGCTCTACTGACAGCACAACTCCTTGGCTTGGGCCAGAATTGCTCTCTGGAGCTCCTTGACAACCTGAGTTTATTGCTGTCACTTTCCTGGTCCTCCATTCCAGTCACGTCTCTCAGAATTTCCCCTGCTGGTCATAAATTGGATTGGTTTCTGTGGTCTGCAAATTCCACCAATCCAAGGCATGATTGTATTTGCTGTTTTTTTTTCCTTACTAGGGATTCAGTTCCTTAAACTTGCTTTTCGTACATACCTGCCCTCTAACCATGGGTGGTTCTAGATTTTGTTTTTTGTGTTTCTACTCATCAGTCAGTGGCTGAGATACACACACAAAACCATATCACATACACACAAACATAAACATAATAGCTTTTCCAGAATGCCTTACACATAGAATCAGGTGTTACACAGTGGGATATAAAGGACAGTCTGCTGGAGGATTCTGAGAAATACGTTTTTCTGATAAAGAGCAGGGAGAACTCTTTCTCACCTGGCTGCCCTCAGCTTTCCATGAGGACATGATGCTGGGCACAGTTGAAGCCAATTGTGATCATGAGGCAAAGGCCATGAAAGCTGCAGTCTAGTGTCCTAACAGTGTGAAACTGTTGAGCCACCTGTGTCTCTAGTATCTCCTACCTCTAACCTGCTTATCAACTGAAGTGTCAGTGCCCTAGGGTTCACACTAATGCTAGCTGGGTTCTCTGTCACTCGCAGCCAAAAGCATTCCTACTGACAAGTGGCCGGCTGAGGTTCAGTGGAAGGGTTAGCACTGTTGTGCTCTTTCTTGGACCCTTTTTCATTATACAGACTCTTTGTTTCAGTGAAGAGCAATGTGGATAAAATGAGAGTTCCTGTGGCCAGGATTCTCACCTGGCCCTGGTTGATTAGCTCACTGCACACCTGTGGGCAATACATGGCTGTTGACTCTATATAAAGAGGTCCACCCAGTGCTCTGGGCATGACACGGTGGTATGTCTGCAAGGCTGCAGGAGAGCAGAGCAGAGGCTGGAGTGGTGGCAGTGCCGAGGACAGAGGCCCAGAGGATGGCTGTGCGGGACAACTGTGCAGAGACGCCCAGAGGATGGCTGTGTGGGACAACTGTGCAGAGACGCCCAGAGGATGGCTGTGTGGGACGACTGTGCAGAGAGGCCCAGAGGATGGCTGTGTGGGACGACTGTGCAGACAGAGGAGCCCAGAGGCAGAGACCAGCTTGCTGCATACAGTGAACGGGATTTTAGTGACTGACCTGCCACCATGAAAATAAAGTTGGGTATAATCCTTTTACCCCAAGAACAGTTTTGCTGTCAATTTCTTTGGTCACATTGAATCCATAGCGAACTTGCCTGGGGCTGAAACCCATTGGCAAGACAAGCAACGACATATTTTTTTTTCACCTTCAATTTCGTTTATTTTCTCAAAGTGTATTTGTTAAAAAAAAAAAATCAGGTTGTTTATACACTGAGTTTCCCACAATCTGGCAGTTACCTGATGTAGCAAATTGGCAGTCGGATTGAAGGCAAACATTTTTGAAAATTAGCAACAACATATTTTGTCTTCATTTTCTGCTCACTCCTTTCACCATGAATGAGTCAGATATTTTTTACCATTTTCTTGGATGGTCATTATTGACCATTTTGACAGAAGGCTACAGCAAATAGAATAACTAAATCAATGGATACATCAATGAAAAAGAAGCATTCTTAGTATATCATCATAGAAGGGAGATACTGATTTTGTAATAGAGCTCCATTAGTATAAAGTAACCAAAAAAAAAAAAGTTTCCTCTGCTGAACATGCATTAATGAACAAGGACCAGAAAATGGATTAAATATAATGATCTCATTAAACAATTTCAGCACAGCAGTAAAAGTTTTGCAAACAGTTACAATTTTACAAACCACCGTTAACACATCTAGAAGGAAATTAAAAACAACACTAATGTGAAAACCAGAAACTGCTGGAGCAACACTGAATATTTTCCTCAGCCAGAGGCAACCTGAACCCACCAAGCCAGAGTCTCACTATTTAAGGTTTGGAATTTCAGAGGAGGCCTTTTGTATTAGGAAAAAAAGTAAGCAGGCAAGAAGAGTCAATTATTGTGGGGAATATATGCTAGAACAAAGCCACTGCAAAGTTCTGTAGCACACAACCACAGGAGCTCAAAGGAACAAAAATGCTGATTCAGTCAATAATGCTGCCTAGACTACGAGCATCTCTCCTACCCTTTGCTGACCTAACATTTAATATCGCCTCCCTCTCCCTCTCCAGGTCTCAGGCGAAACACTCATGAGAGGTGAGTTTTAAAAGGTGCTTATGATAACTCTGTTGTTCTCCAGTGACCTTGTAAGAATGCTTTTGCAATTGGTTAACTGGCGATCTAAACAGATGAGTCTTCTCATAGGTGTACTGATGTCACAATACAGTTAGGGCCACTTCTTGATTCACCTTCAGTGTTCCAAGTGTAGACGACCTTTGTGGTATGAAACATAGAGCTGTGCTCCAATTATATATAATTTCCCCTTGATTTAACATAATATTCTAAGTGATGATGGTTTTTAAATGTCTTGAAGGTTAGTGTCATTGACTTAAAGGTCACACAGCAAAACTGACATCTGATGTTAAACTTGAAGTATAAAGAAATCTGGTATGTTTAGACCAGTCTCCTTCAACTATACATTTCAATACCTCCACAGGAGTGCAGCAGTCTTTCAGCCCATTCATTTGCTTGAAGATGAAGGTTGTTATGCTCAAAGAAGGCAAATGACATCCAATTATCATAAATAATGTCTCATATATTTTTGCATGTGTATTTTGAGCCATGTCAGAAGATGTTTGCTATAATCAGGTGGTTTCTTTGTAATGCTCCTACAATATGAATATGGTTATTAACCAAGTCTTTTAAGCAATTCCCATGAAAATACAGGTGAATTGGGCAAGTTATTCTTGCACAATATTCTCGGAGCATGTTCTAATTTATACCACCACACAGAGCTCCTAGTAGTGCTGTGACCACAACTATGTGACCACAATGAGTGCACATTACTCCATCTTACCACTTTCTAAGTGGTGGACTCTGCAGAAGCACATGTTGGCCCAGTCTGTGTTTGGGTATGTACGGAAGTGTACAATGGGAGAGAAGGTGCATGTATGGAGAGAAGGTTGTTAAGTTTTTTAAGAGATGTTTATCTTGCAAAGATACATGTCAAAAAGCCAAACTTGTGGAAAGAAAAGGAGAAACATCAGCTGTCCCTCTTTGAATATCCTTTATACACTTTTACCAGATTTGTGGAGGATTCTTCCTCCTATTTTCAACCTCTGTTAGAGATCAACCATCAAGAGTTTTTGGGGAAAGAAGTCCTCCTCATTCCTCCTTATGCAACTGTCACATAACATGGAATGAAGACGACATGTATGCATTTCATACATTAATCAAAGAGCAGAGGAAAACATCCCATACTGAAAAGAGTAAGAGCGATGCCAGTAATAGTGCACATTTATTAATATACTGAATGACAGACACTGGGCTGAGTGTCTCACATGGATTCTCTCATTTAATCCTGGCGAGGAATTTATGGGAAGGGCTGCTAATACCCCCATTTTACCACGGGGCAGATCTGAGGCCCAGATTAGGTAACCCGACTCACCCAAAGCCCCGTAGTGGCAAAGTCAGGTTCAGACCCAGGATTGCCTGGCTTCAGAATTTCAGCTGTCATCCAGGATGCTTCGCTACCTCCTAACATTTCCCAACAACCGCCCACTGTCTGCACTGGAGAAGCCAGGGGCTGGGCACACAAAGGGCCGAAAGCTTCTGAATCTGAAAGGCCAGTGCCAAAGTAGGAGACAGATCAAGCCTCTGTGGAGCTGGACTCGGGCTCAGAAATCAGTGAAGGGAGAGGATATTGTGCACTTAATGTTTTGTTTTGTTTAGTCATTGGCTACTGCTGACAAAATGAAAACAAGAAAGCTCAGATATTATATTTCTGACCCCTAGTTTCTGCCTTTCTCTTTCTTGGAATGGACACCCTTTAACCTGATGCTGCAGTGACTAGGAAGTGATCAGTTGGAAGCACAAATGTTGGGAGTCTCTACAGCCAGCCTTGCTTTCTCTTTGGGCTTTGGGATATGAATCTGGGCTGGTGACGCTGCAGCTGAAGGCAGAGGAAAGAGTTCTGACTCTGCCACTTACTGGCCTCACTCCTTCAGATACCAAAAGGCTTCCCTGAGCTCAGTTCATCAGCAGGAAAATGATCATGCTCACCACACATACGTAAGCAGGCCAAGTGTTCAGTAAACAGCAGCTGGTGTCAGTTCAGAAGGGTGAAATTTGACAGTGCACTTCAACATAAAGAGCCATTCCACAGTGGCAAGTGCCATTAGGTTACCTTAGGACCTTAAAGGATGTTACTTTAAACATGGTTATATTCCAAGGAGAACTATTAGCTTTCTACCATGGTGCTTTGAGTTTCATATAATCCACACAAAGGACATACCATGTGGCAAATTATTTTCCAAATTAATACCAAGGTATTATAACAATACCTTTATCAAATAGATTATATTTTATTAGATAATGACAATTATTTAACAAGTAACTATTTGTTGAATGAATGAATGAATGAATACAAAGCGTTTCTTTTTTGCCTTGACTTTTTTGCACAACCAGGAAGCTCAAAGCCAAATTTAATATCAAACCAGAGCGCCTCTGTTAACATTTGTCGAGTGCATTACTTCACTCAGTTTTTCTTTATGGCTTTGGTTTCCTATTTCTTTTCTTACTATAACTTTTTTAATGGAAATTTTTATTGAAATACTTGTTGATTCACTGGCAGTTTTAAGAAATAATACAAAAGGATCCCTGTACACCTTGTGCAATTTCCTCCAATGGTAATGTTTTGCAAAACTATAATAGCACCCCCAAACTTCTTCAGATTTCCCTAGTTTACTTGTGTGTGTGTGTGTGTGTGTGTGTTATGTTCTGTACAATTTTATTACCTGGTTAGGTCGGTATATCCATCACCGCAGTAAAGATACTGAACAGTTCCAACACCACAAAAAATCCCTTCTTCCTCCTTTTATAACCATACCCACCTTCCTCTAATTCTCCTACATCTAATTCTACTTTTAACAGTCCTGTTTTCTACATGTCTTGGAAGTCCACAGGAGATAAGTAGAAATTAATAAATATTTTTAAAAACAAGGTTATGTCTCCTCACAGCCTTGTTGCTCTATCAGCTCCCTTGGCCAGAGAGCAAACTTACCAATATGGTGCCTTTCCTAGCAGTGGGGAAACATATTTGCACTAGGCACTTTTCCACATTTTAATTTAACAAGTGGTTGTTGAGTGCCCAGTGTTCCAGGCAAGTGTTAGATGCTGGAGAAAGAAAGATGAATAAAGTACAGGTGTTCATCAACAACTGGGGGGCAGAAATGGAAGAAAGTAACACAATGCAGGTGACAGCACAGTTTCTTTCAAATATGTGGTTTCTAGCACAGATTAGGAAGCACAGAGGTGGAGAGATGAACAGCTACTTTCATGAGAGCTAAAAATTATCAATCACTAAACATGCTTTGAACAACAGCTTTACCTAAAGCTAGGGGGATTACTCCTGGAAGAACTATTTAGCAAACGGCATTCAGAGAACACCAGACATAAAAGGTGTGTGTGCATATGCGGTATTCAACATAGTGAAAGATCTCATCTTTCATAATGAAAGCTCTTTTCATACTGAAAGAAATTCATAACATCATACTGTAAAAAGGAAGCAACCGAACATGAACAATTCTAAATTGAAAGATGCAAACAACTTGAGCAAAAAGGGGGAAAGCAGCAAAAAGATGTCAGTAAGAAGCATTTCCAAAGTTGCAGATGGCAAAGAGGGACAAGTGATGTGTAAACAATTGGAATGAAAAGCCAAGGTCACCTAAACATAGGAGGAAACTGATATATTCATGTTAATTCGTTCGTTCAAAAATGTTTACTTTAGTCCATAAATAGCAGTCAATAAATATCCATTAAATTAATTTTCTAAGTTAAGGCTTACTAGGAAAAAAATTAACATTGGAATGTATACCTATGACCAACTGCCATCAGCTGGAAAGTAGAAAGAGTAATTTTAGCTAGTTTTTGAACAAAGGTTGTACAGATTAATGAGTTGACAGCTTTTGTATATACCAGGTCTGAAGAAGGTTCTGTGTATATGGAAAATGCTACTGTTTATTTTATGTAGTATATAAATGACCTTGGGGATATCATCATCATTTATAACTGAAGTGGCAGCAATTAGGGAACAGGTTTGATTAATTATCTGTAGTTTCATGGCCTAAGAGTCAAGTCAGAGTTTGACGCAAAGACATGTTAATGAGATTCTGTGAGAAGCCCAAGAGAGAAGCTAAAGCTCAAGTGGGTGCCTAGCTAACTGATGACTGGAAAAGACGTTTGAGGATGAAGGACATGTGCACAAACATGGCATGTGTTGGAAAAGGGGGGCAGGACACTGTGAAAGATGGAGGTAAAAGGAAGCAAAGAGTACGGCAGTGTAGCTCTGCTGACTTAACTATCAGCTTTAAAATCACTTCGTGTATTCATTAGAAATGAAAATGTCTGGATCCATCCCTAATTAGCCAAATGATAGTCACTGGGGATAAAGCCCTAGAATTTGCATTGTAACAGGTTTTTCAGGTCATTTTCAAGCACTGGAAAATCAGTGAACCTCTAGTTCTTAAATCCATGACACAGGATAAACCGCCACAGCACAGGAAGTGATGAGGCTCAGATATGCTTACTCTCAAAAAGGTAAAATAAGCAACCTGAAGGGGTTTTACTGGCAAGGCACTATCCATTCGAACAATGAGAACAGGTTCATCATATTCATTGTACCCTAACTCAGGAAGCACATCTCACCACAAATCTGTGTGCACCCGGCCCTGTTGCTCTCCACCCACGTTTTCCCGAGCAGTGAGGCTTGCTGCCACCCCAGGGGCGTCTTCAAGTCTTGTCCTTTCTCCCTTCTGATGTGCCTTTTGACCCCCTTCCTCCAGAATCTCAGTCTCTGAGGCCTTCTATCAAGAACATACCCACAGATGCCAATATTTAAGTTATACTGACTTGATGTATTCATGCTTGTGAAACCTCTGAATTTAAAAAACTACATCAGCTTGAGTTCTCTCAGATTTTGAGCTTCCAGCAGGGAAAGTCTCCCTCCCTCGGAAGTTCACTGCAGGTCATTCAGGACCTCTTTTTCCAGGGATGATGGTACTTCATCGCTCCGGTCAGTGAGGAAACAGTGGCTACAATTTGGGGATAAAAGCAATAAATAAAGGCACAAGAAAAATCCACCTTTTCTTAAGAAGGCATGAGGAGAGATTTACAATTTGAAATGTGGCTCAAAGGGTCAAATACTGGATTAAGTGGATAGAAGATGAAGTAAAAGGATATGAAACAAGAGACTGATATTAATACTAGAGATTTTTCATCACCAAAACACAATCTTCAAACAAAAAATCTCACGCTGTGGGGAGAGATGATGCAGATGGGTAATAACTCTGCCAAAGGAAGGTAAGGACCCAGCTTCCCAGGTAGATGGAAGCAAATGACACCTACGTGGCTTTCTCCTGAGTCAGTTTAAAGCACTTGGCCAGGCTCACGCGTCCTTCTAGCTGTGAGACGTGGCCGTAACTCAGGAATCAAGACCTCATTTAAAACAAGGTGGGAAAGTGACTCACCACCCAACTCATGTAAGACAGTAACACAGATTTTAGCTTTGCAAGGAAATTTCCTAACAAACTATTTGGCCCATTTCTGTCTTTTAGTGTTAGAACAGTCCCCGAAAATAGTATTTCTTACAAAAATAACATTCTTTTCCCACTCCAAGTATCTTGGCATCTAAATGCTATTCTAAGCATTTTAGAAAGACAAATTAGTCAAAGCTATTTAAAACAACGACTACCACTGCTGTGGCCAGGGATAGAGCTTCTCTTAAACTACCAAGAAGAGAACAAGTGTGTCATATAAGCCCTAGAAAACTAGCCAGGGAGGTGAGTCCTGTGTTGGGCTCAGAGGATCTGGAAGTCTGACAGAGCTTAGGCAGCAGTGGTGGGGGCATATGGGGAATGACAAAATGAGTCTTTTCTCTTAAGCTTTATTTAAGGATTGAATGTTAATGCTAAAGTGGCCCAGCTCAATTATTTTAGCTACTCTGGCCAGGCCTTCCTAATAGCAAGAAAGAGGCCATCAGTGAGCCACAAAACTTCTTTCCTCTAAAAGGCTGAGGCCTGGTCTTTGTTAAGTGTATATTCTGATTTCCACTATTTAGAAGAAGAAAACTGATTTCCGCACAGGTAATTACAGATGACTCTCATCAACTCAGAAGCCAGTTACTCAGACTGCAGATTAACTGTTTTCCTTCCTCGTGCCTCTTCCTCTGTGAATACTGAAGGCTTGTTGCTTTTTGACACATAGTCAGGTCCAGCGAGGGCCACAGCCATGCTGGGACCTCAAGGGCAGCAGGCTTCCTGCTGGGCTCCCAGGCACAGAAGCACAGGCTCCCTTCTCACTAGCGCTACCTCCCCAATTTCCCCAACGTCCCAGTTCAGCTTAGGAACACAGGTATGGATGAGGCTCTAACATAGCGACAAGCTGCTTCCTGTGTTTCTCAAAGTGCAACCCACAGGCCACCTGCTTCAGAAGCATTAAAAAAGCTTGTTAAAATGCAGCTTCCCGGGCCTCACCCCAGGCCTACTGACTCAGACTAGGGACCTGGGAATCTGCATTTTAAACATGCTCCCCAGGAAATTCTTGCACACATAGGTGTGTAAGAACCAAAACCACAGGTGCAAAGTCTTAGTATCTAAATCTGTTTTGGTTTTGGAGTTCATTAGTGAATTCAAACAGAGGGAGAGCATCTGGGTTTTGTTTGTTTCTGGGATTTGGAAAGTAAGAGATTGTGAGGGATAATGACATTTGGGGATGGGGAGGAACCTAGTAGAAAAAGGCCAGCATAATCCCTGACTTGACTGTACTAAGTATCATGTTTCAGTGTAGTTGTTAGGGTGGCTTGGGTATGAACTGCGGAGGTATTCTGGATTTCCCTCTTACTTGTCGGGAGTTGTGTAGATGATCCAAAATTAAACAACAGAACAGTGCTGTCAACAAAACTGCATTATGTATCAAACAGAGCCACGATGGAAACCCATACATCCTTTGACTTCAGGGTTTGTCTGTGCCATTGAATCAACTTTCATGAAATAAGGCTGGGGGTCTGTGCCCTAACTTCATCAACTCAAACTCCACCTCTCTCAGCTAAGACTGTGAGGTCTTTATTTCTTCTCTAAGCCTTAATTTCCCCCATTAAGGAATGGATGTATTTACAGAACCAGTCACATGCGTCTTTCAGGGTTACTGAAGGGGATGAGCAATGAACAAAAGAAGGCACAAAATACGCATTAATACCAGTAATCACTGTTAATAACTTCACCTTGTCACTATAAAAATTAACATGGCTCTGACCAATGAGGAGAAGCTGAACTGCTGAGCTCAAGGCTGGGGATTACGTATGGATTTAAACTATCCACACTCTGCCTACCACCTACTGCCACAGACACTTCAAAGTTCACAGTTCTTTGGAATATCATAAAATTTTCTGGAGCTTCCACACAGGCCTGCTTATTCTCTTAAAAGATGGCTGTGAGCCTTGCAAATTGCTCTCATTTCACTGTAGGACTATAGGGTTGGGGTTTGTTATTTTTTTAAGAAATAGAACCTTTCTATTAGACGTATCAACAGAATCTAAATAAGCCTTGGTATGTTGTACAATGTAGCAACAATAAAACATTCACTGCAACTGCTGCCCTTAGACCCCAAAGCGTTTACAATATATCCACAAAGTGTGTCTATTTCCATGGTACCTATTACCATGGCAGCTGAGCAGCGCTCCTCCTGGAACAATCAAGTTAGTAATATAGCCCTTGGCCACTGCCTACTAAAGCTTTGCTCTTGAATAAATAAATGAGACACTTTCTGTTTGTTTTTAAGAAGGCATAAAACCCCTCCAGAATAGACAATTGTTGATAAAAACTGCATAATTTCACTAAAAAACAAAATAACAAACCCTCTTTCTGTATATACCATTACAGAAATATTTTTTCTTTCATTTAGAGAAGGATTTCCAAGCTTAATGACTATGCAAAATATACAGAATGTACTGTGCTTTGAACTACATTTTAGGATTGTTTTGTATAAGGTTAACTAAGAAAAGAGATAGTAGTGATTTCTTACAATAAGGCCGCCTTTATATTAATCTGATCGAGGTATTCACTGAACCAGTAAAGTACAAAGATAGTGCCAATCCCCAGTTTCCAATGATCCCAAATACTGGCTTAATAATATGCTTTGACATTGCCATATAAAGTTGCTGATGGAAGTGTTAAATGATCTTCTTAAAAGGCAATTTGGCAGTAGGAACCTGAAAACGTTTGTACCTTGTATTTTAGTCCATTCGGGCTGCTATAACAAAATACCACAGAATGCGTAGTCTATAAACAACAGATATTTAGTCCTCACAGTTCTGGAGGCTGTTAAGTCCAAGATCAAGGTGCCAGCATGGTGAGGAGGGAGCTCTCTTCCTTGTTCATGCTGGAGACTTCTAGGTGTGTCTCTGTGGGGTGAGGGAGCTCTGTGGGGTCTCTTTTGTAAAAACATTAATCCCATTCATCAGGGCTCCATCTGCATAATCTACCCACCTTCCCAAGACCCCTACTTCATAATACCAACACATGCCACATTAAGATTTCAATGTATGAATTTGGGGAGGATAGGAGGACATAAACATTCAGACAGTAACTCCTTTTAATATGATAATTTCATTGAAAAGAATCTATCCATAGAAAATTATTTTAAATAGACAGTCTTATAGCAAAGATGGTCATTGGAGTGTTATTTAAAATAGAAAAAACAAAACCTAAACGTTGAACAATAAAGTATGTATAAACAAATAACTGGAAGGTGATGGGAATCGTTATGCTGTCGTTAAGAATTATGTTCATGAGGAGTTTTTAATAACTTAGGATAATGTTTGTCATGTGATTTTAAGTTAAAAAAGCACACAAAATATATATACAGCATGATATAAAGAATGTAAAACTATGTACAGAAAAAGTACTGGAAAATATGTTGAAAGTGGTGGTGGTCAGCCTAGGTGTTTGCACTGCGGATGATAGCTATTTTTGTCCCTTGTACATTTTTGAACTAATAGTATTGGTGTATCTATCACTCTGTTATTTCTTTTCTCTGTCTCTCTTTCTTTTCATTCTGAGTTTGCATAAAACTAAAATTTATTTTATTATCTCATATTTATTGAATACAATTTAAATTCTATATGTACCCATCCATTGCATACTTATTAAGTGTTATGTGCCAGGAACAATTCTTAATTTGGTCCTATGAACAGATGTTTTCTCTAAAAAAAATCAGTTACTTTGCTCTTAAATGACTTGGTCCTCAATTGATTTTTTCCTCTACAAGTTACTATTCTTAAGTAGAAAATAAAAATTCTAAACCTGAAAAATGATAATTTGATAATACCAAAATTTTCTCTATCCTACTTTCTTCAAACCCTTCTTTCCAGCTCCAGTGATGATTATTGACAATGAGTGTTATATCAATTCCACCCCTAAATGATGAGCACACGGCAATAGACACTGGGAAATAATTACTTTGTTTATTCTATACTCTCCCCTGGACTACCTCACCCAGCCATGGTTACCACCAGACATGGGCACTACCAACTGTATCTCTAGCCTGGATCTTGTTCCAGACTTAGGTCACTAACTGCTTACTAACTGCATCTCCCTGGACGTCTCATCGGCATCTATGAACTCATCCTGCTTGCATCATCTTCCCTTAGACTCTGTTCTGGTAACTTACCCTCCTGTTTACACAGGCAATCAAGTCAGAGTATAAGGATCACCTTAGATGTTTGTTCTCTCCTACTGTCGCCTTTGTGCCGTCCCTCACACCTTCATTTCTACTTCCCAAATCTCTCCAATTCATTCTCTCATCTGCTACTGCTTTAGTTTAAAGTTTAGACCTTCATCAGCCCTCACTGATTTTTGTTATAATTGTGGGGTAAACTGCAGAATTTCCAGAATTTCCTGCGTAGCCTTAGTTCATTTACTTAACAACAGGTGTTTACCACTGCAGAGCCTCCCATCAATCTGGGGCAAGGGGTGGAGAGAAATAGCCATTCTCGCCTCTCCTCCATTCCTGGTATGTAATTGGTCTGGTGCTTGCCAGTCACCAAAGACCTGCTAATGGAGTTCCTCCCAGGAGAGGCAGGTGGGAAGTAGAGAGCACACCATGGTGACAGAGCACAAGCTGTGGCTGGAGGAGACAGACTGGCCAGGCCTAGCTAGCAAATTCGAGTAAGCTGTGAGCAATAAAAATGGTTTCTCCCAGTCTACCCTTTCCCTTGACTTATTTTGGTTTCACCAGTTACATATGGGATTCAGCTGGGGCCGGGAACACCCTTCCCCCAGGAGCAACAATAATTTTCTAAACATCCTTTTAATTTATCTACCCTTCACATGGAGAAGCTTTCTAAAACGTAAATCTGATCACGGTACCCTCCTTTAAGAAGCTAGGAGTCTCCTTGGCATGTCCTACCTAATCTGGTTCCTTCCTATCTGTCCCACTTCATTTCCCATGGCCTCAACACCGACAACCAACATTCTAAAAAAACAGAATTATTCTGGTGCCCTGAACACACATTTCCTCTTTTTGGGACCTGGCACATCTCTGTTCTTCAACTGGAATCCTCTCATCTACTCTATCTCTCTGCAAGCTGCACAGTTCCCGAGACTTAGCTCAGGTTCAACTCCTCTTGTATATAGTCTCATGATATTTCTTATATATAGTCTCATGATATTTTATTTATTTCATGAGAATTTACTAAGCATCCAATATTATGCCATGTAATGTGCTCCTAATTTCTTTGCTTTTATAGGGTGTACAGATACTTCTGCCCCCAAAGAGGGACTCCCATCATCTTTACTTGCCCTTGTATTTATATCCATCTTTACCCTGAACTGCTGGAGGGCAAAGACTGGATCTTTCTTTCCCCAGAAATTGCAAAAGTAGGTACTTAATAAATGTGTGTTGAACCAACTAAAACAGCAGTGTTTTGACTATAACTATCAGAATAATGAAATTTTGCGATTGTAGAAGCAACTCCTAATTTCCAATAAGTAGTGTTTCACATTTTCTGAGAGAGAAATGCAGCAACTCTCAGTTTCCAGGGAACAAGATCAACTGTATTCAGAGAGCACATGGTTCAGAGTCCTTAAAATTGCTTTGGGATATGGCTGGCTAATTTCTGAGTTCCCTCATAATCCTATGATGAAAGTAACTGATGGTAGGAAATGTATTTAAATCCATTGTAATCCACTTCCAGAAACTGATTTCTAATCCACACTGCACTAATTTGCCTTATAGAAATCTTACTTGTGTGGTTATTTATCCCTTAAAGATACAGACAAGAGAAGGGACTAGCAGTTTGATTTATAGCTAAGGGAGTGACATTTTGGTTCTTGATTAACATTTAAAAAGTCAAATTATACAAAATATTTGATGACATTCAGTGTGGCTGACATATGAACCTTTCAACCCCATTCTCTCTTACTAAGGCATTCTTTTGGTTGTATATTGAGACTTAATTCCAAACTCACTCTCATGCTCTGTTTCTATTGGAAATCACTAATTGGCATACACCTATTGCTTTTTTCACTGAATAAATACATTCATTAGTCAGTTTAAAAGTGTACAAAGGTGGTATTAATTTTCATGAATTAACACCATGACTTCTTTTAAATCTAAATATTTCCAAATCATCCTAAAGAAAGTAAAAAATTGCCCATTTGCAATATGATTGAAATAGAAAATAGATATTGCAGATCTAAAATGATAGGGATTCAATATAAATCTTTATCTGTCAATTTACTAAGCATTTAAATTTAGGATTTCTTTCTTCTTTTTCTTTCTTTTAGAAAATTGCAAGAAGCCTGGTTATTAAAGCATGCTCTGGCCAGTCCCAGAACACTTTATGTTTTACTTCCTAAATCCATTCACTGTAGGACTGAGTGCCATAAATGATGGGTTTTACCACAACTTCTGAAAACTTTGTTTGTTCCTCAAGCCAGGTGAGCCAAGTTACGAATCTGTTCATTCGTTTCTATTTCCTGAAAGATTAGATATACTAGCTCAATAGCAGGTCTCTTGAAGGGCTCCTTTTTCTGGCTTTAGAATTACCCTTTATTTCCTTAAGCTCTCTGGTTTCAGGAAGTTGACCTTATTAGTCAGAAAAGTGTTTTTGTCTTTTGTCTGCCATGAATGAAAACTGATGACCCATCTAATTTGCTCTTCTTTGGTTTTCTACTCTTGTCAAAGTCACTATGAATAGTTCCTAAGTGTTCTGATAGCCTTTGTATCATTCTTATTATCAAGTATTGTGCTTTGAGTTAGTTTCTTAAAAGAAATAATTTCAGTGATTGACTCACAGGATCGGAAAGCTTCTGCATTTAGTTTTGTAATGAATCAAGCAAAACATATAGAATGCATATTGAGTTTGCAATGGTGTAATTATGCAATTGAGAAAAGCTCTGTGAGTTTTAATTAGAATAAGACTTTTTAAAATTATTTAAAATCTTCCTTGCTCCACCCCCGTTCCCGTTCTTCTTATTTAGTTTCTGTTTTTTGTTTTTGTTTTTATTTTTGGTGGTTACTATGTTTTATTTAAATGATTTGTTTTGCAACTATTTCTTGATTTATTAATTTTAGGCAGTATCTGTTACATAAAATTTTTTTCAATTAGTACATTTTCATTACCACTCATTTCCTTTCCAGTTCTGGTTTTTCACTTTATTTTTAGTGCCAACGTTTACAAAATTTACATTCTTTTCAAGAGCTGTTATTAGGACTTCTCTGTCTTGTCTATGGGGGTGATTCTAATATCTATGAATTTATAGTTACAGTACTATAACTATTTAAATATGATTTGCTACAAATGTGGTGTGTTTCAACTCAAAAAAAAGGGAAGTATAATTTCTATCACTAAAGCCCCCACTGCTCAACACAAAAAAACCTTAAGCATTAAGATACAATATATTTCTCCTAATTTCTTTGCTTTTATAGTGTGAGAGCAAGAAAGACTCCATTTTGGAGAAAAGTCATCTTAAGAAGGAGGCCTCACCCCCGACCTAGTTCTAAGAAAACTTTGTTCCAGTTACTGGAAAAACCACCCATTGTTCCAGTGACCCTCACCCCAGATAGTTCCCTAGCAATGACTTCAAGGTCCAGACACTCAAGGTCCAGACGCTCCTGTCCCTTAAAGATAACATACCTTACATGTTACATCAGCCAGCAGCTTAGCACCAGCTGGACTCAACCAATAAAGAGTGTAAAAGACACCCTTACTTTAAATCATCCAATCAGCATATGCCAAGTTAGAGTTCCCCTCTTCCTGCACCTTGTAATGCATAAAAACCTTGCCTACCCTAGGCTCAGGGCTCTCACTTAGGAACTGCTCCGTCGGTGACAGGTGTGAGCCCGAGCTCGAGCTTGAAATAAACGACCCTTGTGTGTTTGCATCGGAATCAGCTCCTTGGTGGTCTTTCAGGGACTCGCGACTTGGGCACAACATTTGGGGGCTCATCCGGGATCCCCAAGACCCCCAGGACTCCTGACCCGAAGGGTCTGAACCAGCTGGTAAGAACTTTGTGTGTGTGAGTGATGCAAACTTTATGTCTATTGTTCGTATTGTGTGTTGCGCTATGCTCTTTCACTTTCTGAAGGTCAAGCCTGAGGCTGAATCAGAATGCCCCATTAGTAGGGCCTTCGGGTCCATTAGTAGGGCCGACGGGCCCATTTGAGGGGGATGCAGTGCCCCTAATTTGTCTAGGACCTTTGGGTCCTAATTTGAGGGAACGAGGTGGGTCCCTCCTGCCGAATGGCAGGTTGCTGTCGTCCCACTTCCAATTCTGTTTCAGAACAACCAAGGGCATTTTCTGTTTTGCTTTTTGTTTGTCTGTGATACTTAGTGGGCTGTCTATAGCTTATTTTAAGAATATGGGTCAGACCTCTTCTACTCCGTTCAAGGGAAGGGCAAATGACCTCAGTGTGGAAGTCCGGAAAGACACAAACATCCCCCACCAGGGGAAGCAGAAGCTTCTCTGAGAGGGGAGGGTGGAGGCGCTCCAGTAGGAAGCCCGCCCTATACCAGATAAAGGGCTCTGAGGGAGCAGTCTGCCTCCGCCGCTGACTCCACTATTCTGCCCCTGCGAGCCACCAGTACCCCAGATGTGGGGGAAAACCAGTCCCATCACTACTGGCCTTTTGCCACTAGTGACCTCTACAATTGGATATCAGTAACTCAAATCTTTGTATCAGTTTATCTGTGTATATGTTCTTTTATGAAAAGTGTTGCTAACTGTAGTCATTGCATCTCAGTCTGTATGTTTGTGTGTCTAAGTGTGTAAAGAAAAAATGTTTTTCTACCTCCGGATGGTATTAATATGAATTAATTTAAAAACAAGCGCTTGTAAAAACTGGGCATTCTAAAACTTCCAGAAAATTCTAATAAAAGATATTAAGCATTAATGCTAATTTAAGTTGAACTGAAACGGACATGTCCTTATGGTTATCAGCTGCCTAAGTTTTACCTAAAGTCATTTAAAGTTGATGTTATCTGTTAAAACTTTCAAGAATACAATGCTTAAAGGCTTGATTTTGTGTAATGTTCAGTAAATGTTTTGTAAGTAACCTAGCATAGTTGTTAAGAATGAGTAAACTAAGTGTATCAAGTGAACATCTTAATAATAGTGTGTTACAGTGTGTATACCTACAAACAGCCTGAGAATTTTTGTAGTAACCTAAAACCTTAAAGTTTTGCTAAGTTAAGTAGGCATACTTTGTGCTTAGTGAGAAATTGTGCTATAAGGCACATTTTCAGAAATGATAAAATATATTCATAAATGTATCAATCAAAGGAATGCTGGTGTTACAGTTTACCATAGCTTATTTTCAGTGTTCATTGAAAGTTAAAGTTCCTAATGGTTTTAACTTCTAAATAAAACTACTTAAAGTAATAATGGAAACATCTTGGCTTGCTAGAAAAGATGTGTGTTTTAACAAGAAAAGGTATAAGAAATGAAGATTCATTTTATTTAGGGTAAAAGAAGGTAACTGTTCTAAAGTACAGGTGTTTATTTAAAGAGGGAGAACAGTAAATGTAAAAAAAAGTTGTAAAAAGTTTGTGGAAAAATTGAGTCATGCTATGTGAAATTACAGCAAATTGAGTCTTGATATCAAGTACACAGCAAAATTAGAATTTTGTTTTCAGTTAAAGACAAAGTTTACTTAAACTGATTAGTCTGCTCTTAATGTTGAAAAATTGCAAATAACTTTCTAATTGTTTTTATCAAAGCAGTTTCTCATGCTTAAAGTCTCAATGAGTTCTCTGAGTATTTAAGAAAATGAAATCTTCATATTAAAAGACTGTAAGCGAAGTGTTAACAACTGAGTAACCTGTATTTGCATTTAAGCCTTGCCTTTTTATTGTCATTCTAGTTAAATACCTATAATCCTATTTAAGCAAGTGCCAAAGAAACGTTCTTCTGACAACTTGCCAAAATCAAATTCAAAAAGGTACTTTTACCTCTAATTAACTCTGATATTTTCCAGAGGGCCCCTGGAACATGTCAGAGGAATTTTTTCTCATTGAGAAAGTACTTGGCTAAATTAGCTTATTTATCTGATATATCATTACCTGCTTAATTACCTGTAAAGCACTGTCAAAGGGAATGATGTTAAACTTTGTTGCTAGATGTTTTGTGTTGCAAAAATATCCAAATTTCCTTATGTCAACTGTCTTATAGTAAGCTCTCATCAGATCTTTAGCCACTCTCATTTACAAGTCTTTTGTCATTTAGTCACTGTTTTATTACTCCTGAACTAGTAAAGAACTAAATTTCAGCAGAACAAGTATTTACACAGGATTAAGTAAATTAAAGAAAATACTTTTGTGGCTTTTTGTTTCAAGTGTTACTGATAAAGTGTTTTTAGCTTTTTCTTAAGCTAACAACAGTTTAGTAAATGACAATACCTTTGTAAGCAGAATTGAAACATTTATCTTTCTCTCTACCTGATCCCTCCAGAATTTAACAACTCTCAGTGACTGTTTTAATATTTCATGGCAGTATATTTATTTGCATAAGTTCAATAAGAATCTGCTTTCCTTGTAAGAAGACCAATTAAAAACACTGGTTATATTACCAAGGCTTTGACTGGAATACTATTCCTGAGAGACACATGTGTAAACTCATATTAACAGACAGCCTTAAGGAACTGAGTTTGACTTTATAAAGCCAACAAAGACCCTTGGAAGAAATGGCCTGGTACCTTGCTTACAGGATTCCCAGTAGCCTTACCAGGTGAGTAAAGAAGGTCACTTCCTGGCAGGTGCAGGAACCTCAGAATGTCTTGGGGACCTCAAGAAGAGAGGAATTCACCCAAATCTACAGGTACTGCAGGCAAAACCTGATGGCAAGACTGGCTTGGCTTTCTGGCCTTGAGAGGCCTTTAAAAGTCCAATCTGAAGTTCCTTATAAAAAGTTCCAGCAAAGCACATTTAAAAGAGCCTATGTAACCAATTGCTCTTCTTGCTGCACTTATACAAATAATCAAGCCAAGTGTTAATTATTTTCTTAATCTGGTTACTTCTAATAAAAATGAGAGTGATTTTAGAGAAAAGTATTATTTCAATAATGCAGCCTTATCTATACTGAGTCCTAATACTAGTCATTGGGACATGGACTAAATCCAGAATTCTAGTTTCCCAAGATATCTGGCTATGATTCTCAATTAGAGTTTTACTCTTTCTAATCCTCATATTCAGCCATGCATTCATCAATCTCCTTGTCAAGTCTGTTCTTCCAGAATGGAAAATCCAACTCCAGATGTTACTATTTAACCTAATAACATGATTTATTCTATCTCGCCTAGAAGCCATGAAACTGCAAATTGTGATAGCAATAAAACCCAGAATAGAAGTGCCCATCTTCTGACGCCCTCCTGACCAACCATTGATGGAGACCTAGTTGCACCCCTTACTGCACCTCCTCTCAGCATGAAGCAGCCAGAGTGATCGTTGCCCCCTTTCCCTAGCAGCAGCTAGAGTTTCTATCTGTAGAAGGGAGAATGAGACAGCGATTGTGGGTGTAGTCAGAGTAGGGGGAGGGCCTCCGGAAGAAGCAAGGCAGAATGTTTGCAGTCAGAGCAATGTAACTACATGCAAGGAAACCCCCTACCAAAACTGTGTTAAACATTAAGCTCTAGAGTCTTTCTTCAGTGAGATCAGTTGAGGCTCAAAGGGCCAGGGGAGGCTTGGCCTGGAATGTTTGAGTGTTCCGCAGATGGGGAGGGGGTCGTGGCATGGCCCATGACTTCGCTGTTGGCAGCCCTAGCAGGCAGACGAAGGCCCAGCCCACCTTGGGGGCAGGGCAGGTGGTAAAAACTTCTCCAAGCTCTGCCGTCTGATTGTGACAACAACTTGAAGCTTTTAGATCCCGCCTCTATTGCAGTTGCAGCAGCATTCATCCTGCTGCTTCCTGGACTTGTCATTAGAATGCAAAAGGAAATATCTAAGCTGGCTGTGAGACAACAGTGAGACAACAAATTTAACTGCTTGCGTACAGTGAGACAACAAATTTAACTGCTTCTCTATTACCTGAACTCAATCAAAAGCGAGGAAAAGTATGAATTGTAGTGCTTCAGAATTGTGCTACCATAAATTATCTGCTGTTAAAAGAACACATGAGATGTGAACAGTTTCCAGGAATGTGTTGTTTTGTCTGATTTTTCTATGTATTTGTATTCCTATTTTCCTAGCACGTGTACGGAGTGCAGTTGCTAATCTTTTAAAGCCAATATATACTTGTGCTACTTTTCAAGAATTAACTTCAAGAAATAAGTGACTCCTTTTAAGCAACTTTTTGAAATCATATGCTGATTCCCCACTTGCATTTGCTACAAGAATATAATCATGTATATAATTATTTTATCCAGAATTATAGCTGTTGGCTGACCTCTCTTTTATATTTTATCTCCCTGTTTAGTCCCAAGAGATGGCTGGTTAGCCAGAGACGGGTAAGATTCCTCACAGGAGGAACAACCTAAGACAGGCACAGTCACAAGGGACCTCGAGAGGTGAGAAACGTGAGGGCCAACTGAGGTGAGGCATAGAACCTCAACCCCCCAGATGAAAGACATTCCCTGTGACAGGCTGTGTCACAGGTCGAGCCCTGCTAATCATTATTCTGGTACCTTTCTACATATTTGTATATATCTCTGTCATTTAAAAACTTTGGGCCCATGATTAGACCCAATGTACAAGAAAAGGGGGGAATGTGAGAGCAAGAGAGACTCCATTTTAGAGAAAAGCCATCTTAAGAAGGAGGCCTCACCCCCGACCTAGTTCTAAGAAAACTTTGTTCCAGCTACTGGAAAAACCACCCATTGTTCCAGTGACCCTCACCCCAGATAGTTCCTAGCAACGACCTCAAGGTCCAGACGCTCCTGTCCCTTAAAGATAACATACCTTACATGTTACATCAGCCAGCAGCTTAGCGCCAGCCGGACTCAACCAATAAAGAATGTAAAAGACACCCTTACTTTAAGTCATCCAATTAGCATATGCCAAGTTAGAGTTCCCCTCATCCTGCACCTTGTAATGCATAAAAACCTTGCCTACCCTAGGCTCGGGGCTCTCACTTAGGAACTGCTGCATCAGTGACAGGTGTGAGCCCGAGCTCGAGCTTGAAATAAACGACCCTTGTGTTGTTTGCATTTTAATCGGCTCCTTTGTGGTCTTTTGGGGACTCGCGACTTGGGCACAACAATAGGTCGTATTCAGCTACCACTCTTACATTTTACTCCATCCTTTTCCTTGACTCTATTTTTATTTTGTTAAGGTTACCTCCTTGAGAATTTTAGTCTTTTCATAGTGGGTACTTGAGTGAAAAAATTTTCAGTCTGCAAGTCAGAAAATACCTTGATTTTGCTCTTTTACATGATTAACAGTCATGTAAATAGCCTCAAACCATCTAGCCTTCCTTTATCTCAATACTTGGTGGATATTTTCAGTCCGAAGATTCATGTCTTTCTAAAGCTCAAAGAAATGCTCTTCTTCTGTTATTATTAGTACTTGGGTTAGTATTACTTCCTTCCATTGTTCTGAGACTGATTAGATGATAGGCCTCCTAGGGTAGTCTCCATGCCTTTTACTTCTTGGGCCATCTTTCATCTTTTAAATCTTTTGTTTTGCCCTTCAGGGAGCATTCCCCAATTTCAAATTCAGATCATCAGGTTGGCCCTTAGCCTGATCTGTCACTCTGTTACTCAATCTAAGCTACCGATCTTAAAAATTATATCTATAATTTCTAGGAATTCATTCTCCTTTGTCCCTCATTTATAGCAGTTTGCTTTCACTCTGTGGCTGAAATACTTTTCTCTAATCATTGTGAGGGTACTAATTATAACTTTTTAAAAATTCTTTTTCCCCTCATGCTACCCGTTTTCTTTACCTCTCTTTTTGGCCAGTTATCCTTTATCCTTTTAAAACTGTTTTTCATCTTGGATTTCTTTTACATTGCTGGTTTTCCTCAAAATCCAGGGACTAGGGGGAAGAAAAAAATTTTTTTGACCCTCTTAAAGTCCCTGGCTGGATTTGAAAATTAAACTGACAAAGGCAGATTAGCAGGAGAAAAGCATACAAATTTGTTTAATATAAGCGTAGGGAAAACAGAAGTTCCATGGCCAAGATCCTGACCTGATCCTAATCTAATCTACCCATTGTATATGTGCAATGATATAATACTTAGCCTACTGCCCAGGTGCATATTTGTATACCTGCTGGCGGTAAGCCATTATTGACTGTGTTGCTATAAAAAGAGTGCCACCAGTGCTAAGAGCAGAGCCTAGACAAGAGAGTAGGAGAGAGGAGAGCAGAGGCTGGAGGTGAGGGCAGAGCCTGGAGTGGAGACAGAGCCTGGGGCAGAGGCTGAGCCAGAGGCCAATGGGATTCTAGTGCTCGACATACCACCATGAGAACAAAACTTGGTATAAGCCCCTTATCACCAGCAATGTTCAGTTGTCATTATTCAGTCTCATGGAGTCCAGAGTGAATTTGCCCAGGGCTGAAACCCTCAGGCGAGACATTAAGTTTTATGTGACATGGGAGTCTTCATAAGGAAATGTAGACCTGAAGGAATGGTTACACCTGCGTGTTTTATGCTAGGTTTGATGAACAATGGGAAGTCATGGAAAGATATGGTAGGGCCAAGACTATGAGCTAAGGGTAGTAAACTGGGGAAACTTAGTAAGGCCTGTTCATTCAGATTCTTCTCTATGTCCCTTTGTCTCCAGAAATAAGGGTGTTCCTTTCCTCCAAGTATAGGAGGAACACCTCTCACCTGAGGGTTTTATGACCTGCTCCAGGAGAAGGTCCAAAAGTCCTCCTGCATATGCCATTTCTCAAGTTCTTTCTGGTTGAAATATTCAATATGTCAAGGTGTCATATTTTGGGGTAGTGTGTCCTGAACACCATCACTAGTGATTTCTTTCTTCTTTTTAAATAATCAACTTTATTGATGAGCAATTTACATGAAATTAAATTTACCAAAATGTGGTCTTCATTGTGATTCTTCCTTATAAATGAAGGACATGATTGATAAGATAGCTTGTAGGTATGTTTTCATAACAGGCAAGCTTCTCCAGCAAGGAAGTGGTTCTCAATCTTGATTATTACATCTTAGCATCATCAGGATATTTTTAACAATGCAAATGCACAGGTCCTGCCTTAGGCCAATTAAATTGAGGGGTTGAGGGGGCCAAGGCATCAGTATTTTTTTTCAAGCTACACAGAGGATTCCAATATGCAGTCTGGGTAAAAAGCACTGCTATTTACTATGTGTGCAGGAAACAGGCTCACTGACTCAGGATCCCCAATTACTGGAGCAAAGAGGGCTGTAGTTTGGGAATGGAAGGGTCTAGAATATGCTGCTCCTGGAACAAAATGCTTATCCTATCTCTTCTCCTCCCCTCTACGTCTGTTGTGGAGGTCTGGAGTTTTTCAGCTTTGTTCTTTCTCTCTGAAAACCCATTTCTCAGTATGAGGGGTTCTCAGTAGGGGAGAGCACTTCTTTAGAAAGTGTTTAGCCAAAGGGCTCAAGCCCATTACCAGCCCTGGTTCCGGAGGGATTGAGCCCAGCAGTCTCATCTATATGAACGGACACAGGGAGGCGCCCTAGCCCATTCTGCCCATAGTGTTTGCTAAGCTGGGAGCCTCCCTGGGTTCTCGTGGAGTGAGCTGCACCAGAAGCTGGTGTCTGGACTACGGTTTCCTGGTCCTTCCTCTGCCAATCCAATCCCATCTGCTCTGTTTTTCAGAAAAATTTTCAAAACTTCTTGTCCATTGATTTCTCTAGTTCATATTCTAGCGCTTACATATACATTCATTATTTTAAAACTATTTTCTGTCATCTCAATGAGAAAATGGGAGGGAGGAGAGATGGACGACACAATTGCTTGTTTTGTCATCTTGAACTGAAAGCCCTTCAGGCTGTTTCGCACCTATTCTAAAACCTGGTAAAAGTTTATCTCTGTTGTCAAGCTTTGCTCTAAACATGTAGCCATTGCTTTATTAATACATACCTGTTCTTGGCTTTGCTATAGATCAGTTGAAATTATTGAGCAAGTCACTTAACACCATTGTATCTATTTCCTTCTTTTTTTTAAGTGAAGAAAGCTAATAGGGGTTTTATAAATTTCCTTCCAGCATTAATATTTAAGGATTCTAAAGTTTTCTTTAGCATCAGAGAATTCTGTCACGATTTGAAGATCAGCTGTTTGCATAAAATGTGCAATACCTCTTTAACATGGAGAGATACGTCCCATGTGTATTATTTAACTAGAATCCTGCTTGCTACCCCAGAGCTTAATTATCTACTTTAGAGAGAGAACTAAAATAGGATAATGTACAAGCAACTAACCTGGTGGCTACTTCAGATTTAGTGATCACAGAAGGCATTTCTGAGCAGGTCATGTAGGCTGAGAACAGAATAATAAGCTAGAAAAAGCCACAGAAAGATCAGGAAAGGAAAAGATGCTGGGCAAGAGAATGGCAAGTGCAAATGCCCTGAGGCAGGAACAAACTTGCTGTGCTAGAGAGACACAGACAAGGTCAGTGTGGCTAGATGATGGTGTATGAGGAGGAAAGTGGGAGAAAATAAGGTAAGAGAGGGAGACAGGAATCCGATTTTACAGGGCCTTTTAAGTCACAGTAAGGAGTTCACATCTTATTCTGAGAACATTGGGAAGGCAATGAATGGTTTTTAACTGTTGTTTGACATCCTCTGAATCACACTTCTGTAGCTGACACATAGAGAACAGCCTGTAGGAGGCAAGAGTGGAAGCATGGGACAAATAAGAAATGAGTAACCATGAAGATAAGTTTTTGCACAATTTACCTTCTGTAGCTTTTATTGGAATATTAACTGACATTTATTTGTATATACATTTAATTGAATATGGCTCTGGTTTTGGCTGTTTTGTGAAAAGTTTGCTTTAACTCTAATAGTCCAATTCAGTATGGATCCTGACTTCCAAAGATGTTTTTCTCCTTGTGCCTTGATTTTGCCTGTAGTGTATTCAGACAATGATACTACAGAAAACTTCAAAGACCCCAAAGGCTCTTGTCTATACCACAACAGGTGAGTGAGTTCATCCAAAAGAGAAGTCAGCTTGCTCCATGGCAACACAGCCAAAGAGGATTTCTGCCAGGCTCATATCATGCTCAGAACCAGACTGACTTTTTCAGGTCCCTTTACCTTTGTCCGCACCTCAGTTTGGCTGAGATGCAAAGAAATGCATCTCAAAGCAAATGGCCCATAGGGCTCTGAGCCCTTACTTTAAATATCACCTTTCAGAATAGGGGCTTCATTGAGTTTGCCTCCTTTAGTCAGGTGTTTTGCTACTTGGCTCTTATTCCTCAGTTGACGGTAACTGTTTTGTTTTTCAAGTCAGAATTTTTTTTTTTACTTCAGTAAAATATTGATCACAATCAATTCTCAATAAAGGTAATGCTAACGTGACAATTGAATGCCATAGATTATCCATCTGAAAACGAGAAGAGGCACAGTTCAGAGCAGGTGGAGGGGAAGGGAATCACTCCCAGTGGGCACAAAGGATTGACAAATACTATAATAAGGGAAGGAAGAAATAGTGTATGTGAGTGAGTGTGCACCTACAGACACACAGCACTCTTCCTTTGTGAGTCAAAATCTCATCACAATATATTTCATATGACAAAGGATAATTAAATATCTTTTTTAAGGGATGTTAACTGCAAGCTTCTAATTTTGAAAATTTGCATGGTGCAAAAACATTAAAGTATGTCAATTACAAAACAGAAAAATGTCATATGGTGTCTTAGAACCTCAAAGCTTCAGGTTGAAAACAACATTTCTGCTATATTCTTACACCTTCTATAGCATTCAAAGTTGATAGCCAAGCTCCCAACATTATGGAACAGTTTATAATTATGATACACAAATTACTGATTATACAACACAAAGTAGCCTGATAAGACTGTGAATTTGCACCAGCTGTTTCTTGTTACCTCCCCAAACCCAACCCCAGAGATGCCAGAGAAAGGAAAACAGGCTGATGGGTTTCAGAAACTCACACATAAGCTGGGAAGCCCTTCAGGGGAGTAGTGGCTGGGGTCCAGTGTGGACAGCAGACAGCAGTCTAGAGTGGGAGAGGGTGGGCACCCACAGAGTTACAAGTGGAGTGGAGCTTCTTAGTTTTCTTTCCTGCTAATTGCCTTGGAGTAGGTCACTGGAGGCAGAAAAACAGCACTACCAGCTCCTGAGGGTGGTGCCCGGCATTCCCTCCTCCTCAGGGTTGAAGGCATAAGAGGTTTCAGAAGGGCAAGGTCATCTGGTGGTGTTACGGTTGAGGCAGTGAAGAGGTAGGGCAGGAAGGAGAGGCAAGCCACAGAGCAGAGGCTACCTACTCAGAGAAACATTCTCTTTGCCATTCCCTGGCTTACCATGAGGGGCCTAACCTAGAATCTCAAAAATATAAAGCATAATTGACCAAATTGTGGGGTGAAATTGATTAATCAAAAATTGAAATTGTAAAGTTTAACAAAGCCAGCACAGAAACTCATAGAGGAAGCACACAGAAATTAGCAAAGATATGTAAGACTTAAATGTCATAATTAATAAGCTCAAATTAATAGAGAACTTTTCATCCAACAGAGAATATATGTTTTGTTTTCTTTAAGCATGATGACACATTCACAAAAATCAACTACTTGCTGGACACAATCAACACCTTAACAAATTCCATAGAATCAGCATTTGGGGCTCTCAAAACTAACCAAAATGTAAAAAATTAAAAGTTATAGAGGAAATTATAAAATCTGAGATCTGAATGATAGTGACAATAAGTGTCAAAATTAGTGTTTTAAATATGTCAGGGAATAGAAAGGTAAAAGCAAAAACCTGTATTTTTGACTCGTGTTAAAAGAGCAACACAGTAAATCCAAAGAAACAAGAAAAAAGGAAATATGAACAGTGTGAAAATAAACAATGAAATAGAGAAGGTAACAACAAAAATGGAGAAGACTAAAAACCCAAAAGCTGCTTCTTTGAAAAGACTACTGACAGACAGGAGTGATCAAGAAAAGGAGAAAGAAGAGGAGGGTGAGGGGGATAAAGGGGCAGAAACATTCTCCACCATAATATCAGTTGGTCACAGGCATGGTAGTACAGCAAGGAGAATACAGCCAGTGATTTTGTAACATCTTCCTATGTTGATAGATACTAACTGCACTGGAAGGGGTGAGGATTTAATAATTTGGGTAACTGTTGAACCACTGTGTTGTACATTTGAAACCAATACAAGATTGCATATTAATGATACTTAAATTTTAAAAAAATAGAAAAGAAGAAGCAAATAAGCCAAAAGCAACATGGCCAAGAAATAGCTACAGACACAACAGAGATGACAAATACTATATATCAATAATTTGAAAACTAAAATAAAATGGAAACAATAGGGGGAAAACATAGTATTAATTAGTACAAAAGAACAAAAATCTTATGCTGAACAATAATCTTCAAAAAAATTGAAATAGTAGTCAGACATCCTCCACAAAGGAACCCCATAGATTCCAGATGGCTTACACGTCAGTTCCCCCATACTTTCAAAGACTAGACGGTGCCTATTTTACACAAGTTCTGTTCCAGAAAAAAACAAGAGGGAAAGCCATCCATGTCATTTTATGTTGCACGTATAATCTTGATTCTAAAATGCAGTGAGGTCAGTACAAGAAAAAATGATGATAGGTTCATTCATTTATGAGGCAGGTAAGCACAGTATATAGAAACACAGATCCCAGAACCAGGTCCTCTGGGTTGAAATTGCAGCTTCACCACTGACTAGCTGTGTGATCTTGGGAATGTCACTGAACTTCTTTGTGCCTCAGTTTTCTCATCAGCAAGATGAAAATAAAAAATATTGGTATGTAGGCCAAAGGTGGTTGTGAGAATTAACAAGTTAATACATGTCCTCGCCAGTGTCTGATATAGAGTAAATGTTCTGTGTTAGTAGTTACTAATATTGACACAAATACCAAAGTTATAAATAACTGTTAGCTAACCAACAGATACTAAAATGCCACATAGTTACTAGTTAATCAAAACACTTTCTTTTAGAAAAGTAAAACTGTTTAACTTTAGAAAATCTATTAGTTTAATTCACTACATTAATGACCAAAAGAGAAAAACCACACGATTATCTTTACAGATGCAGATAAAATGTTTAAGCTTAAATTCCTATTCATGGCTGAAAAATATTAGAGCACTAGGAATCTCAAGGAAACAGAGGTCATATGTCAAAATCAAATTATAGACATCATGCTTAATGGAGAAAGTTTAAATACATTCCTATTATGGTCAGGCATAAGACAAGTTTGATCATCTTAGAAATCCCAAAAGGTCCAATAGACATGATATGGAACTAATATACAAGTTTGGCAAACTTGTCAAATATAAAATATATTTGTATATATGTGTACACACACACACACACATTCTTCTACAACAGTAACAAAAACTACTGGAATTAACCTAAAAAGGTACAAGACGTTTATGTAGAAAAACTTTAAATTCCATTGAATGATCTAAATAAAGGACTCAAGTTCAGTGGATGTATACTGAGGGCATGAATTAAAAACCAATTAAAAATGCCAATTTTCTCCTAGTTAAATACATAAATTCAATGCAATTCTAATAAAAATTTCAGTGTGATTTTTTGAGAACATGAAAAATGTATTCTAAAATTTATATGGAAAAATAACTATACAAAACTAAGTCAGTTTTTGGGGGAAAATAAAGAGGGTAGATTCACCTTAGCAAATATTAAAACAACTAAACTATAATAATAAAAAATGTGGTTCTGACAATGGGAACAGAAAATCAAATCAATGGAAGAGAATCAAGAGATCACAGACAACCACAAAATTGAAACTTGATGTATGATAAAGATTCTATCATAGATCTCTGGGGTAAGAATAAATTGTTCAATAAACTCTGTTGAGAAAAATCACTTTATTATCTGAAGGAAAGAATGCTAGACTCCCAACTGATGGTGTTTTCAAAGGTAAAATACAAATGGATTAAGTATTTAAATGTAAAGGTAAGTCTGGATGGTAAAAGATAATGCAGGGAAATAACTTTGTGCCTTTTGTTCTTATTTTTAAATATGAACCAAAAAGCACAACACAAGGCGCAAAGTTTGTACACTTGATTACATAAAAATAAGGATCTCTGCTCAACAAAGAGCACAACATAATTAACAAATGGGTGACAAATGTGAAGGAGAATAAACAACAAAAAGATGCCAAATCAAATATAATTAGCCAATTCACATATGAAGAAGACTGAATAGCTAATAAGTATAAAAAGAGATGCTCAACTCTAATAGTAATTAAGAAAATGAGAGAGAGATCTTTCTAGTTCTGTCAGATTGACCAAAACTGGAAATTCAGATAATATCAAATGTTGGCAAGAATGCTGAGGGCTGTTAAGAGGAAATAAAACCGTTCCATGCTTGACTGGTAGGAATGGAAACTGATTCAAGCAAACTGGAGACAAATCTGGCAGTATTTAAATTATGTATGCAAATATCTAATGAGATAGCAATCCCATCCTATCATGTATAGACTAGAAATTCTGCCAAAAGTTTATAAGAAGACACATGTACAATATTTACAATGGGGTTGTATATGGATGTTAGTGGGGGGCTGGAAGCCAAACAGGAGTCCATCCTCAGGGACTGGGGAATGGCTGAGTGAAATCTAATGGAAACACAGAATGACATATTATACAGTAACTGGGAACAGTGAACTAGGTGCACATATTTCACTGTCTTAGTAACATTGTTTAAGTAGAAATAGTAAGAAACAATGAGAATTGTAGCATAATATATCACTTTTTAAAATTAAAGTGATATACCAAACATATACCAAACATCTAGTTTATGCATAAAAATCCCATTAGAGGGTGACAGAAGGAAGGGGAATGGGAGTAAGCAAGCAGAAAGAAGGGGTAAAACCAAATAACTTAAAGTAAGAGAGGGGCCATTCACTGACTGATGAAGACACATGTGATAATAAAGAACATGATAAACTTGTACTTCTGCATTTGAGGGGTGTCTTACCTCCACTCACCATGAATAAAAAACTGCTGCCATATATCAACACCAACCAATTTATCTGTGTGCCTAAGAAGAAACTGAGTTTTCTAGATTAAAAGATTTAGTGTATTCACACTCATAGGCATATTCAAATCCATTTTGTATGCCTCTTTGTAGACCCTTAGGCTTAATCAACATTTATCATTGTTGATTGTTGTCTCATGTCTCAACACCTGATCAGATTAATCTGGTCCAGATGGTCATCCCGACATGGCAATAGCATATTAAAAATGTCTTAAATAATATGGAATACTCTGAATGGCAACCTATCTTCTCAGACCTTGAATTAACTCCTTCATTTGGAATGAATGACTATACTAGTGATGCATCTGTTGCAATGATCCACAGCTAACTTCTCTGTAATGTCAATGTTTAGTTTAAAATGGGACATCTCTGCATTTTCTACATAATATTCATCATGGTCAGAAAGATACTTTGATTAATGTTGACTTAAACTTATTAAATTCCTGAATTATAAATTTCAAGTAAGTATGTAGCCCTAATGTGAACAATAGCCATTGATGTGGAAATTATTCAAATAATGGTCAAAATGCAAAATGGTTTCTTGGATCGTTTCCATCTCTACTCATTATCTACTCGACACTGACATTACTCAGCTTGGGTATGTTTACTTCAACTGCATATTATACCTTGGGATGGTTCAGAGATGGTTAACCTATTTTTTTCCCCCGGAGGCCTATCAGAATGGCTCTGCTTTGTTACAAAATGATCAGTCCCAGTAATTGTGGAGGAAACTTAACAATCCAGAACTTTGGCTGTGTGGATCAAAAGGATCTGATTACAGTTATGTTACTTCTTTAAGATTTCAACTATAGCACTGCATAAGTTAAAGCCTCAAAGATCTCCTCAATGTACACTGAACTAAAAGGTTTTTATTTTCAGTAAAGTCATTTTCACTACAGACCATCACTTTTTATAGCAATGTAGTGGAATGCCAGGAAGTCCAATGAGAATTGACCACAATTCTAATGCTGACTGCGTAGACTGTATAAGCACATGCTCACATTATTTGCTACTTCCTTTCTTTTATCCTGCTTACCCATCCATTGACTCTGGGCTTGGCTATGTGGCATGCTTTGGCTAATGGGATGTAAAGGAACACGGCATTTGCCGCATCTGAGCAGAAACTTGGTGCGACTGGGTGCCTTGGCTGGGTGCTCTTGCTCCCTCCTTGTGCCAGGAGAACAGCAGGTTCTGCATACGGACTGCTCCTTCAGCCCGGGCTCCAGAGTGAAAAACACATGGTGCAGAGCCCGACAGAGTTAGTAGAGCCAAACCCTAATGTGATGTGCAAAAGAAAAACTATTTCTTGTTGTAAGCCAATGAGATATAGGGCTTATTTGTTAAAAACTGAAAAAAGCTGACAAATTCACTTACTTAGAGGGTGACTAAAGACATTACCATCAGTTTTATCTATATAAAGATAATTCTTTATTTTTCCCTCTGAGGAATATTACCTGACTTCTCCCATTCATCCCTAAATTTAACTTTATTTCAGCACTATTTTGGTATATCTTGATGCTATCTATCTACCTACCTACCTATCAGAAAAATTCTAACTCTTTACAGATTGAGTCCATAGAAAAATACTCAAATTATATGTTGGCTCAGTCCCAAATCTTGTAGTATATATGCTGACTGTGCATTAGGATGCTGATGGGGGGAGTAATCTTAACCACCTTTATGTGAAAAGAGCCAAAGGGTGGCAGACTAGTGGTGAAACAAAACTGAGAGGTACTCTCGGTTTTCACCATGCACACCTCCTTCAAGCAGGTAAATCCTCCCAGTCACCCTGGTCAACCTTCCAGTTTGATATCCATAAATATACTATCCCCCAGCCTTATAGGAAACTGCCAGAAAGGAAACATTGGTATGTTTTTCATATTTTTAGTTACTTTTTATTTCCATGTGGTGCCTACTCTAGGGCTTGCAAATAATCAGCATTTAATAATATTTATTGAATGACTGAAAAAATAAATGTATGCGTGATGGAATTCCCTGTCCATTGTTTAAATGACAGGCAAAGAGGAGGTTGAGAGAAAGTATATGTTGAGTTACATCCACTATTTCTCATCGCAGACACATGTGTATAAATGGTGCTTCTGATTTGCCTTGGAATACGAGTCAGCCAGAAGCAAAGAGATCCAAGGAAGATTCTTCTCCGACACTCACTTTCCCTTAAGAACTTCCACCATGGGTACTACTCTCCAGGAAGAGTCAGCTCTTGGCCGGTATGTGCAGAACCAGGGAAGCCGGGCTCTGGACTCGAGACGCAAAGGTAGAAGAAGCAACTAGTTAACTGTCACATTTCTTCTACTGGATCCTGAGTTCGTTCAGGGTGAGGACGACACTGTGAGGCGCTGAGCATATAAACGATGAGAAACAAAACATGGTCCATGCCCTCATAGAACTCACACTCTATTGGGAACACAATCACTAGTGAATGACTACAGGGATAACTACGTAATTATAAGCCATAATAAAAGCTACAAAGAATAGCAAGCTATCAGAAACTGAATGCAGTTTTGAAAATCTTACTTTTGGAGGCCCTCATTTTAGTCCTGACTTCCCTGGAGATTCAAACAGATGTAGCAGGTGACTTTGTTGAAGTCAGAGCAACTATCCAGCTAAGTTTCCAGCAATTCAGCTAAGTTTTAAACTTCTCCACTTTTCTATTGTCAACAGCAATTGAATACCTGAATGTACCTGCCTGGCAGTGGACAAGGTCCTGTGCCTTTATGCTGAGGCAGCAGGTAGAATGACTTTGCTTTGAAAAGCTGCAAGATCATCGCTAAATGGCATGGACACTTCTGACTAAATGAATGACTTGACCCACAGCAGAATTACCTTGGATGGCTTTCTGCCCAAGCCACTCATCATTCCTGGACCAAGACACCACTTAAATGGGCAGCAGCATAACTTAATAAAAGGACAAGTGCTTTTATAACCTCAGGTCCTGTTGTGAAAGAAGACAGCCTGTTTTAATTTTGTTTTGTTTTTTAAAGGAGAAAATCTCTTGCTGAATTGATTGCCCTTGCAGAGCTATTCGATCGCTACAGCTGCACAAGCTGATTCTGGGCCCAGGGCTGGCAGGCCCAGTGACAAAACCATTTGTTGTCAGCAACAAATTTCTAAATTTCTACAAAGGTGGGGAGTCCACTGTGGGTCTCAGGGGTCCCAAATACCAGGTGGAAAAGCCAGAAATTACTACAATTTGGCTGTTGGGGGATCTAATCTGGACAAGAATTGTTCCTCCAAGATGGATAAATCTGCCATAAAACAGAGATTCAGGTCAATAAGGATAGGCCATCATGAAACAATTTTCCAGGATTTCCTACTCTTGGCTCCTGCACCCTAAATTTAAGGGACACTAGGTTAGAGCTTCCTAACCACCCTCCAAGAGGCAAAGAACTGGGAAACACAAGCTCTAAAAAAATTTTTAATGGAACTGCCCGCTCTGAAAAGAATATGACTGCTGTAGCATTGTGAAGAAGCCACTGGATACTCTCAAGTTTAGGTTAGGTTGGCTAACATCATTTATAATGGTAGAGTCTCAGATTTTTGGTCTTACTTGCTCCTCTAGGGAAGAACTGTCAGGAAAATGACAGTTTGTTTTCCTATGAATAAATGCTGGCTAATGAATGGCAATCAGGCTCTCCTTTCTCACAAACACCTCCTGCTCTTTCAGGACTTGGCTCCAATATCACCTGTCTAGGTACACATCACTAACTCCCCAGGTAATTACTGCCTTCTCCTCTGTGTTTCTTGCTCACCTCTTTGTTATTATTCTCACCATTGGATAGTATGGTTATTTGTATGGCTGTTTTCCTTTTCATATAGAATGATGATGTGCTTGAGATGACTCTCCTATCTTATCACTGAATTCCCAGTTCTGAGTACAGTCTGTTACCAAGTATATGCTGAATAAATGTTTGTGGAACTGAATTTAAACCTGGAGAGGAGTTTCTAATAGTCCATTACAGGATTTGGGGTCTCAGACCTTTCATCGGTGACGCGTAGGAAGCAAGTGTTCATACCTACACATAATGAAAAGTTGGCAGGGGCAGCAGACACATTAAGTGAAAGAATCCTCTCAAATCTTGACTAGAAAAATGGGGTTAACCCAATAAGATCAAGGGTAACAGAGATAAAATATAAAGTCTAGTACTTCCACCCAAAGAGCCAACCACAATAGAGGAAATGCAGCTGATTGCTACATAAATAAATAAAAACTTAAGGGTATTAGAGGATGTACACTTAACACAAGTCAACAGTGGGATGCAGCTGACAAATGGGTGATGTGCCCACAGGTAGACTTGGTAGAAATTATGTGTCCACAGTGAGGGAAGCCATGGTCTTGCCATGGAATGTACTATCCAGCTCACACACTACTCAGAAAGATGTTCTGTTTGGGGCATAACACTCAGAAAAGGGGTTTGGAGGAACTACAGAGCATACAAAAGGAGATAAATGGTACATGGACTTGAAATCAACATGTGTTGCTTGACAGTAATTAGAATTTAGAGTCTGGAAGAGCAAAAATTCAAGGTTAGTATGATAGTTATCTTTTTATTTTATAGTTCTAAGTGATACAATAGGAGTAGTGGATCAGTAGCATCAACATGTGAAATAAATCAGAATTGGCCACGGATGGAAAGTCAGCTTGGAGGGCAGTGAGCTTCCCATCGCTGGGAATGCTCATACGGTCTTTCATATTGGTTCCTCCTAACCCAGAAATTCTGGTGCTGAGCAGTTTGATCACGCAGGTTAAATAAAAAGGAAAGTTCCCTGACTTCCAAAGAAGATATTATCTCAATACTTCATCATTTCTAATATTATGTCCCACTGGAAAAAATGAGTAATCATAATAGCTGCCATTTTATCAACAGAGTACAACTAATTTTTTGTAAAGCATTAAGAATTAAGCTAGAAAAATACTGTGAGTGAGAAAGGCATACCTAGTAAGCTGATATTAAGAATTTGGTGAGGCAAGTAGGGAAGGAGCAATTTTTAGATTATATCTCCTGGTCAGAGATTTAACTTCCAAGTAGTAAAAATGAAAATGGGTAAAAAGGTAGAAGTTCTGAGTTCCGGGCCCCATTCTTGACATTTGCTCTTACATATGACATTAGCAAGTCACTTTCTTTCCTTATAAGAAAGGGAAACTAAAGTTTCAAGCAAGAGAAACAGAATTTCAAAGAGATCAAATAGAGAAAGTGATGGTCAGGGATTTAGATCTGGATCTGAACTATTAGGTCTTACTACCTTCAAAACTCATACCATCCAATATTATTTGTATTTCTCAGTATCAAATAAAGTGACTCTGACTCCTCTTCTATTTTACCACACAGAATCTATGAAGGAGAAAAAGAAGAGAATCAGAATTTTGTGAAAACAAATTATGTTCTAGAACACAGATTAGCAAACTTTTTCTATACAGAGCCAGACGGTACATATTTTAGGGTCTGTTGCCCCTATTCAACCCTGCCCTTGTAGCACAAAAGCCAAAGAAAATATGTAAGCCAATGAGTATGGTTGAGCAGGTGGTACTATGATTGCACCAAAAGGAATAAAGTAAGCAGGAATAAGTTTAATAAAAGAACTGCAAGACAATGATAACTACAAAACATCATTAAAAGAAATTAAATAAGGCCTGAATAAATGGAAAGATATGCCATGTTCACGGGCTGAAAGACTTAGTATTATTAAGAAGGCAATAGTCCCCAAACTACAGATTTAATGCAGTCCCTGTCAAGGGATTCCTACCAAAGGCCAAGCAATCCCTATCAATTTCTATTTTCCAGAAATTGGTAAATTTATTCTAAAATTCGTATGGAAGTGGCAAGGGACCCAGAATAGCCAAAATAATGTTGAAAAGAAAAACAAGTCAGGAGAATTACACTTCCAGATTTCACCTACTACAGGGCTCCATTAATCAAAACAGTGTGGTACTAGCATAAGGCTAGACATATAGAGCAATGGAATAGAATTGTGAGTCCAGATTACACCCTTACCTTTATGGTCAACTTTTATTTTTTTACCAGGATGACAAGACATTTCAACGGGAAATGTCTTTTTACAAATGATTCCAGGACAACTGGATAGCCACATTCAGAAAGATGAAGTTGGACTCCTATCTCACACGAAATATAAAAATTAACTCAAAATGAATCAAAAACCTAAATGTAAGAGGGAAAATTATAAAACTAATAAGAAGGCATAGGACTGAATTTTTGTAACCTTGGATCAGGCGATGGTTTCTTAAGCATAACCCAAAGGCCCCACATCCTAATACCATCTTTGGGATTAGGATTTTAACATATGAATTTGGGGAGGGACATACAAATATTTGCACTAGCATAAGAATCCCTGAATTCTAATCCCTAAATAGTCAAATCTCTGCCAGGTTCAAAGATCTACTGAGAAGATTATGCAACATTGTTCAGAATTCCCAACCAATATTTAACAGTGCCCCCTCTCAGCAAAGTATTCCTCATGTCTTTGTGAGGATGAATGAAAGAGCAGTGGGTACAATATGGTCTGCCATCAGAAGGGAAAAGAGAAGTAGTCAAAGCTTTGAAAAACTGCTGGCACCTAAAGAGTCAGCTTTCAGAGCTCCAAAGGCTCAATCATAGAATCTATACAACTAGTCCTTGTTTCCATTGACAGGGTGTCCCTATAGTTGAATGGCGTGATGGCTGGGTATTGCCTCTTTGAATTCAGCATTGTCCTGCACAGACAGTACAGGAGGAAACTGGAGAAACAATCCAACTGCCAGCTATTGAGAGAGAGGACACAAGAGAAGATATGGAAATAGCAGTGATGGCGCCTGGGAAGAGCCAGTGTTGGTCCTGGAGCTGGACTTACTCCTGCTGCTATCACTTTGCCCCATCACTGTGATGCAGAGGAAAATCCACCTCTCACCGAGGCTGCACCAGAGACCAGAAAAATACCATTTTGATGCCAAGTGAGCATACTGGATTGGGGGAAGGGAGAAAAAGAGCTGTATTATCAATATAAACACTCAGCAAAAACAGCATTTTCAGCTTTTAGTTAGCCCAACAAATGCTTCCTTGGCTTTTAAAAGTGCTACTCAACTGGATACAAATTTTATAAACACTAAGGATAACAGGATGGGCTTAAATCTCCTTTATGCCAAGAGAAAGCTTATTAGAAGTACCCCAGAGAGTAGAGGATAAATAAGACACTCAGTAGCCTTCCCCTTTAATCCCAAATTCAGCTTTATTTCTGCTTCCATGCAGGCCACCACGGACTCCCAGGCACAGGGCAGGAGAGCACTGCATGCTCAGGGTGAATACAGCACCCACCCCACAGCTACTCTGTGATCAGCCTCTACTGACATGAGCATTTCCATTAGTTGTACAGAGGGCTCAGTCTCTAAAGTAACTCCAAATACATTGTATAAAGAAGAAAACATGGAGAAAATACATTCTCCTCATTTGCTTCTCTTCCAGGGGTGTACTAGCACTACAGCTTCTGATAATGCTATTCGAGCTATTAAAACAATGATTCTATTTATGGGGCTCATTTTCCAGTAAGCCCAAATAAATACTGTCATCACCTCAGGATCATTCAACGTTTCTTCTTAAGGTAAGGAAAGGATAGGAATCATATCATTAGTCTGCTAATACTTCCCTCTGTTCCAGACTTTTTTTAAGATATGGGAAAATAGGCACAGCAAGGTCAGAATACTCCTAAACATCTCAACCATAGCAATGTAAATCAACAGCATAGACAGGGCTAAAACAAGGATTGTTTTCATTGCTCCTATGACACTTTATTGCACTAATGTGTTTATATGTATGTCCTTACAGGTGCCTTGTGGACAAGAACGGGTCTTACTCATGTTAGCTTCCCCAGCCACAGCCAGATCACTTACATGCCGTAGATGCCTGAGATTTGGTTCTTGAACGAATGAGTGAATGAGAATTTACACATGTGAATATGTGAACGTGTGTAAGCAAATACACACAAAAATCCCCATGAGCTGTTCCTGGTTCTGATTACCTGATTTAGAATCTTCTTTGTTTCTAATAACAGGAATATTAGTAACCTGCAAGGGGCTCAAAGTTCAGCTCAAACTAATCTTCAAAGTGGGTAGACAGAGAAATGCACTGGACATCTTAACACTTCTCTCTCCTCTGAAATCCACTACCATTGCACTTAAGATTGACAGCATTTGTAGTGAAAGTCAACCATAACAGTACTTGGTGTTAGTACTTAAATGTTCCATATGCATTTTTCTATTCCCTGGATAGGCTGACGGTTGGTGAAGTATTCCGTTAAAAGCAGTTCCTGGAGAACAGGTTCTGACTTCAAATTCTCTGTTGCTACCCACGGGATCCAGCAGAGAACTAGACACAGATAGGTACTTTAATCATGTGCTGAAATAAAGAACCACCAGCATGGTTTAAGGCCAAGATCCACCCGTTCCACAGCAATAGCAGACGTTGTCTGAAGCTATTAAAAGACAGATTTGTTTTTCATTGGTATAATGTGTCTGATTAGTGTTAAAGATAACTAATTAACAATAAGATGAGTCTGTCTTTACCAAAAGCCTCAAGGCACATGGTTAGAAGGCACACATATTGTCCTTTTTAGCAACCTTAGCACATTAAAGATGTCCCTTGCAGTATTTGAATTCTATCATCTATCTTTGACCATCCTATTTAAAATAGCTCACCTTAGCCTGCTTTATTTTTTTAATTCACAGCACTTACCACTATATAATAATGTAATAGGTGTGTTTATTTGTATATTGTTAGTCCTCTCATTAACTAAATCCATGGGAACAGGGTATCTGTTTTGTTCTTCACTCTCCCCACAGCCCACCGTGCTTAGGAAAGACCTGACACATAATAGGTTCTCAATAATTATTTATTTGGTGATGTTGCTGAATTTACAAATGTTTACTCACCACGAGTCAGGCTTTCATTTGAGAGAAAGAAGAGAGGACTAGGAATGTGCTCATGGCATGATAATTATCACACATGCATGCATACATCCCACTACACTAAGACAGAAGCCTTCGGAAAGTGAACACCTAGAGCCAAGGGAACATATTCTTTTAACAAAAGCCTCATCCAATGATCAGTAGGAAGAAACAGAGCCAATCAGTATAAAAGATTTGGAAAGATATTTGCTGCCTTCTACTGAGACTAAAATAAAAGGTGGGGTGGGGGTTTGGGGGTGAAGAATTGCTGCAAATAAGCCAGATGGGATAGAATGCCATGAAACTTACAGCAGATGGCACTAAAATATTAAACTAACATTTCCTTATGCTCCAAGCTGAGCTCTACGTTAATGCTGATTAGGGGAGTCAGTCTATTTAAAAACACGCAGATGAAAAACAAATCCTGTATTGTTAAATCATTCTGCTTAAAAACAACTCCAAGCATTTGCATTTACTGGGCTTTCATACAAGTGCCATGTTAATATTATTCAGGCAAGGTTATGTCTAACAAACCACCCAGAATAGGAGAGGGAAGAAAAGCCTACAGTTTCATGAATCTGCTCAAAAACAAGCTCAGCATGGTGAAGCCATGAAAATCTGCTTCTCTGATCTCCATAGCAACGGCACACCACTCAGACAGACACATTAAAAACCAGATTTGTTTTTCTCTTTTACAAGTACCTTTGCATGTTATTTTTGGGTAATGTTGAAATACAACTGACATTGCATAAGGTATAAACACACTGCCTGTTCCAACTACTTCTGTATTAGACGGGGCAGCTCGTCACTCACTCTGTCACTTAACCCACAGTGGTGATGTCGCTGTCAGTCCAGCACCTGGCTCTCTGGGGGTGCCCCAGAGAAATACTGTCAACTGAAAGTCAGGCTTAATAATGCTCACAGGCTGGCGTGAGCTACCCAGTTGGAGGAGAAGATACTCTCAAGATTTATAAACCATGCAAAATCATCAGCGTATTATCCATCTGCTTTGCAAATATTTATGGCTTCCGCCCAAAAAGAAGCCATAGAATCCTCACTTTCTCACTGATTCTGAGATATAGAGACTATCAAGTCCCAGTTACCCCAGTAAGTCAGGGAAAGAATTAAAAATAGAACCATATAAACTGGTATGCACTGAAGAATACTTTCACCTATTCTGTATGTTTGAAAATTTCCAGAATGAAATATTGGGAAAAAGGATATACATCTGATCATCATAAAATACACAAAACAAGGGAACTTTCCACTGTTGCATGATCTTACTATAGCCAGTACAGTGGAAAAATAGAAGTTGAGAGATATTTTCTCATTGCCTAATTAGAAGTGAACAACTGAATAAATTATGTAGGTTATTAGGGGGATCTGAATATGAACTGGACATTAGATGATGTTAAAGGTATTTGTTTTATTGGATGTAATACTGGTCCTGTAGTTACATAAGAAAATGTTCCTAGTTTTAGAGATGCATACTGAAGCATTTTGGGGGTAGAATATATTGAATGCTGTGACTCAACTTTAATATACAACCCCAAAAGGAGATGAAACAAATGTGAAAAAGTGGCAATGATTATTAAATTTTGTTGATCTATATTTGGAAGTTCATTATGCTATTCTATGTATGCAACTTTCATTAATAATCTATTTTAAGTATCTTGAAAAAAAATAGAACCTTGAGTGCTAATTTTCATATAGATAAGTTAGGTATTTTGGGGGGTGGGGCAGCTCTGACCTTGTCTTCTTTAACTTGTGATTAAAATACGTACAATTTTATGGATGATAATTCTTTGTCAATGCTTGTGAAATACCTTATACAGGTTTTTGGACTGAGCTGATACATAATTCTTTTTGAAGTCCTGAAAATGGTGGACAAAGAAGATGAAGCAAAATACCCAATCAAGCAAGATATTACAAGAAACTATCCTAGATGGGGACAGCAGCTCTGCATAAATCCTGCCCCCTGCCTGGTGCCAGTGTGCTGGCCTGTAGGGGACCTGCCAAATGAGAAACTGCCCTGAATTGGAAGCACACCAAAGCTTAATTCCCACTTTGGATAACTGAAAGGATGTAAAAAAATGGAAGAGCTTTTTGAGAGAAATGGCATCATCTGACGCATTGTGTGTAAGAAACAAAGCCTCTGATTTGTCCACTCCAAAGGGGTGAATCTGTGTTTATCACTGTGAGAGTGTAGCTTAGCTTTGCCCCTAAATATTATTCCAAATATTTCTTAAGATTTGAATTGTTCAGAGAGTAGCTTTCCAAAAAAATCACAGGGATGAATCTTCTTTGTATGTAGAATTAGCTTTGGGGAAGAGGAGCCTGCAATATTCCAAGTTTGCCATGAATTCAGTCCCTTTTAAAAGAAAGCAGCTCTTGTGGTTCTCTCTGCTAACACTGCTACTGCGCTGGTCATCATTCTGTGTTGAGAGAAATCCATCTTCCTGGCCTGGTAAAACCAGAGTTGGGGGCTTGAGTTAAATGTTGATGAGGGGGAATAATATCCCTGAGATGAGTTGGACAGGTGAACATCAGATGGTGATGAAGCAGCCCGCTCAGGTCCTCCCATCCGAGGGAACAGGAATGCTGAGTGCACAGGAAGGCAGGCTGCTGCTGGAGCTCAGGGGCATGGCCTGTGCTCTATGGGCTTGCCTACAACCAGCCTTGGAAGGCAGGAGGCTGGTCCAGAGCTCATGCTTTAATCCCTACATAATACGCCTGTCTCTATACCAAGCTTAATAACAAGCCTTCTGTTTTAATTGGGTTCTGCTGTATTCAAGACAAGAAGAAGCATTTGCTGCACAAAGTTTTCCCATTTTATAGGAGTTGCAATAGACTGGTCTTGTACAAATTCCATGGGCTCAGCAAGGAAAGGCTGAACACAGGCCTACAGTGATGTCATCTTCTGCTTTGTCAACTCAAATCTATTATCAGTTATGTCAGCTGAGCCTCAGAAAGCATCTTTCTCTGCTGACTCCATTTGTGCTGTCCTGAGCTGATCACTCCAGGAGTGCGCAGCAAAGAGGTAGCTGTTCTTCATGAGTAACAGTAGGGGATCCACACACGGTGTTCTCTTCTTAATTGGATTATTATTCTTTAATCTTTCACTGGACTCAGTAACACTTAAATGAGTTCTTAGAAAAGAGCACGAGCTATAAAACACACTGACACATGGCTTCACTATGCATCTGGAGTCACCATTCATTTATCCATCAGATGTTTATTGCATCCTTACTCCTTACCAGGCACCATTGTAGGCACGGGGAATACAGAGCAAATGAAAGTCTGTCTTAAAGAAGAGTTTAGAGTCTATGAGGTAGTGACAAGCAATAAGCAAACTGGATGATGATAAGAGTACTATGAAGATCTAAGACAGGAGATTATTGTGCATGAAGTTTTGATAAGGACCTGATGCTCTTCAAATTTCCAGTGTACCCATCAGGGAGACTCGTGTTACTAATTCTGGCCAATGGACCATGAGCAAAAGTGACTTGCAGCCTAGGAGGCTTTGAGGAGCTAGTGTACCCCTCTAGCTCTCTCTCACCTGGCATGGCAGCCTGGGAGCCATATGTTGATATTCAGTGGCACAGGAGGAAGGAGCTTGCATCCTTTTGTAACTGGATACAGGAGAACCCCCACCAACTCTCATCATATTTTGTGTGAGCTAGAAATAAATGTTTGCTGTGTTACACCATTAAGAGTTAGGGATTTGTACTGAAGTATGGCCTGACAGAGCCAAAAATGTACAGAATACTGGAGCTGGGAAGAGATAACAAATGGACCTGAATATAACAGGAGCCCACACACGACAGATGGGGTTAACTCAGAAGCTGTAAACCCTGGATGGACATTTAAAATCACCTGAGAGATACTAAAAAGTACTCATCTACAGAGATTATACCCAAAGATTATACTTTGGGATATTTAGGGCGGAGCCTAAGCGTACATATTTTGAAAAAGAACATTCAACAAAAGAAGATAAATTGGGCCAGCTGGCTTTAGGAATCCTCCCCAGAGCAACCCTGTCCTGCAATATGCTTAGGAAAGAGCTTATTAGGGAAATCAAGTCAACTTCTTATAATTCACTGGAAAGCAGCCAATTAAACCATGACATATGAAAGAAACCTGTAAACTTATTAATTGAAGTTTTGTGAAAGAATATGTTGAAGAATTACTGCATTAAATGAGTAACTGGACTAGATTCTTCCAAAGCCCCCATGCCACTGTATAATTATGTAAACATAAATATTTAAATAGTAATAAAATGAGAGAGTAATTACTTAGCCTAAATTATCTCTATTAATCCTTACAAGAATCCTGTGATGCAGGTACTATTCTCTCTTTCGAATAGCTAAAAAATTGTGAAGTGCAGACAGGTTAATATGCCCAAAATCACACAGCCAGTAATAAGTGGTGGGACTGGGACCCAAACCCAGCTGGCCCAGGATTCCTTGCCCCAGTGAAGATGGAAATATACATTCAAAATGATGTACAGTCTAAAGAAAGGGAATCTAGACAAGGGGCCCTTGGGGGAAAGAACCTCCTGCATGGCTAAGGAAGCAGCTGCTATGACTCTAGTTGAGGATTGCAGTGTTCAGAGGACAGAAAAGTTTATAGGTTGCCAAAGTGTGATGGAAATTTCCAATTAAACAAGCCACTCTTTTTTGTTCCAATTCTATGCTCACCGGGCAACAATGAGCTGATCTCTACACTAGGATGGAGTTCCCCTGGTTTGTCCCCAGTGTAAATTGATAAATAGGCATTCTCATTTTATACCAGATTCTGATATTTTGTGTTTCAGAATGCATATCACTGAGAATGGAGCCTTGGACTGAGGAACTACTCCTTAAAGCAGTGGCCAGCCTTCACCTAAGGCGGCTTGTTCCTTCAGAGCCTTCTGGAGATCTGTTGCATCAGAGGAATCACACACTAGCCCCCTAGCACATAAAAAAGAGTTAGTTTATCAAATTACACCTCTATAGTACTCTCTTAAAAATAGAGCATGAAGGACTCCAAGGATACAGGATACAGGGAATGTGCAATTTACATGGGAAGCAGGGACAGCTCAGGAGCACTGGGCTCCAAAGTAGGCACCTTGAGTAAGTCAAGGACAGCACTGAGGCTGGGGATACGTGAATGGTTGGGATGGAGGGGACCCCAAGATACTCTGCCTATTTCCAATTTCGCCTGGGGCTAGTCCTCAACAGAGGGATTTCTCCAGTACTCCCGGGGGCCTATCTCACAGAAACTTCTTGTGTTTCTGGTCTGGTGGGCCTGACACTCACATCCAGGGCTTCTTACTTTGCACAACTCCAGAGGGCACTAGCTACTCACCTTGTGGATATTAAAGATTTATTCAGTTTCTATGACAATATTGCATTAAGTATAAAATATCTTGAGGATAGGATGGTCTTTTTCTAATTTCTTCAGAATTATCCTATCAGTAATTCTAGCCAATGAGCATCAGCAAAGGACAGTACAAAGGAGAAAGGTATAGAGAAGGAGAAGTAAGACACAAAATTATGCAATTATGGGACATATGTTCCAATATACATTCTACCTAAAATTTTTCTCAGCATCATGTTGCATCATGGGTTATCATCTTAGTTAGATGAACTGGCTACAGTAACAAATAACCCCAAAGTTTCAGTGGCTTAACATGGAAACAATTTCTTTTGGGCTAAGTTAGTAGATCAATATGAGTATTCATTAGCAGGCAGCTTTCCTCCAGATCGTCATTCAGGGACCCAGGTTCCTTCTCCTTTGTCACCCCCCAGGTCTAGCGCCTTGGAAAAGGAAAAGGCACAGCTGCATCCACACCACCTTGCCCCAGATGTGACCCACATCCAGCCCACTCTCATCCTATTGGGAGGAAGTAGGCTCAGAGCTTCACTAGGTGCCATGAGGGCTGGGAAATGCAGTCCCAGTCTGAGCAGTCACTTTCCAGCAATGACTCTATACTACGGACGAGGAAGTGTCAACGTAGTGGAAAGGTACCTACCTCTACCTGTTATAAAATGGGCATCATATAAATTACAAGGGCAAATATCATATACAGTTGGAGAGAGAACTTACAGTTCAAGTGAATGATCTGTGTCTCATCCTAGAGGTACATCAGTCTGGATCTGACAGGTGGACAGTAAGGCTGAAATCTGAAGTGTTCTCTTCACAGAGGATTCTGCCTGCAGCTTCTAAGATGTGGCTCAGGGACTTCTCCATCAGCAAGGCCTCTCACATTTTTAGCACACTATTGGGAACTCAGGGAAAGGTGTGGTCTCCACAGGAACCAAAATGTAAACCACGAGGGGCTTTAGAAATAAAAGTCAAAGCCAAGATTTTTGGCTTTAGAATTAGAGCACATTGTTGTGGTATATGTAAAATCTAACCAAGATGTCAAGATTCTGTTTTCAGGGGGAATAAGAAAGGACCTAAAAATGTGGACCCCCAACAAAGGGAAGAAAAAGAAAATAAAAGGGACAAATTGACAATGACGCCACTTTACTAGTAATAAAACTATCTAGAATCAGGTTACTGAAGATTTTACTTCCAGCATTTGAGAAAACTATGACCCTAAATTGATTCAACCATCAGCTGGCTAACCTAAAATTTAAAAAAACAATTGAATCCTTTCCAGGTGACTGAACTGAATTTCCAGCTGACTAACTATGTACACACTTGAACTGGCTGCACATAGTGTATACCATTAAAAAAGTCCTATTTATATCAATATACTTTTATGATAAATCTTAAATCTTCAAATTCTAAAGCAACCTGACAGAGAAAAACATTTGGATTTTCTTATAAACAAGTCAACTACCTGGAAATCAGTGTAGCTGGAAAGGGGCACTGGATGAGAACTGGGAGACCTTGTTTCCTTCCAATCCTGGTTCTTCTATCCCTGCAATATCACCTAACACAACTGATTATACCTCAACCTTGACTTCAATTTAAAATGAAGGCATTGATCCAAAAATTCCAATTAGTAGAAAACTATGGTTCATAAATTTCTACATCATATTATATTTTATGTTTTAGTAGAAGCAAAATGGTGTAGCTTAAAATTAATTCTGGTAAAAATGAAGTTAATCCATTTAGGAATATATTTTTTTGGAACTCTACCCTTGTGCTTGTTCCAAGGAAAATATGGATGATGATTTCAATGACCAGTCACCAACATAAATGGTCCAGCCATGCAGACATTGTAAAATCATTCAAAGACATTTTTCTTGCATTATAACCCAGGAGATCTGTAAATTTCAAATCTTGTTGGTTTGAGACGAGGTTAAAAAGCAGAGGTTGGATATTTTCATCACAACCACTGGATGGCAACAGACATTAACAAGGAGCAGAGATAATCAACATGAAAGCCACTCTTCTGCTTGATTTCCTCTGTGTTTTTAGATGTAGAATCAAATCTCCTAGAGATGTTATGAGGAGGGAAACAAAAGTGAGTTTGGAAGTAAAAGAATTAGCTTTGGAAGACATATTCTGCTTTTGCAAGTGCTTTGTGTGTAGATAAATCCCCCAAGATTTCAGTGCTCAGCCAGGAGTTGTAAGAAAACAAGGTACCTGCCAGAGGGATGAGTTAAGCCAAAATTCTGTATTTGCCAAAATACACAGCTTTGAACTGAACTACTTATTATTAGTGAAATTTTTCATCAAATAGAAGAAGATGAAGCTTGCTACTCCCCATTTGTGACTGGCAGTGTATACCTCAACCCCACCCTCAGACTTTCTCCCTCTCCCATGAATTTTCCAAGCTCTGGACAGAGGTCACCTGGAGGGTTCCTCTGATCCAGGAGGCCCCAAGCTCTGGGAACGTGAATGGTTAGCCATCTGTCCACCTGCCATGTCCTCTCAGGGTCTTTGGGCTGGAGGCTTTGTGAGGTGGGACGATGGTCGAAACCTCCTCCAGAGTGAGCTGCAAGGCCAGGGTGTGCTCACATCACCTCCCTCCACTTCCCCCTGGAGGAGGGGGAAACCTCAGAGTTAACAGTATAAATTTCATTCTAAGCCCCATACACGAACCATTTTAACTAACATCTAATCCCAACAGAAAATTCAACTTTCAGACTTTCGGCTCAGGCCCTGGAAAAAGTTGGAGCAGTAGAGGAAAAACCTGCCAAGGATTTCTCTGATGGATCTGAAAGATTAGCCTCAACACAGTCAAATTCTGGTGTGCCTAGGACTCACAGGGGAGCTACTTAATGAAGCATATTCCTCAGCCCCTCCCTAGGAGATCCTGGGGCGAGCCAAGGAATCTGTATTTTAACAAACAGCTTCTGATGGAAATGGCCCACCAACCACATTTTGAGAAACACTGTCTAGAAAAAACAAATGGTTCCACTGAGTCTCTCTAATCCATTTTCCCTGCCCCCAGCTCCTGTACCCAATTTCCATAAGGAGGGAGAAAAGTTCTGGATCAAAGCTTTACCTGCTAGCAGAAGATCACCATCTCAGACCTAGATCATTTAAAACCAAGAAGAACCATTATAGAAGTAGTGTTGACTGAGAAAGAACTGAGTAATCACAGAAAAAGATCATGGTCACCTGCGGTCTTGAGTTCAAATAACTAGACCCAGTGGTGTGTCTGTCCCCATCTCACTCCAGTTCGAGTGTCTGCCTTAAAGCTACCTTTTCTCAGATGCTCCACATCACTAATCATCAGAGAAATGCAGATTAAAACCACAATGAGATACCACCTCACACCAGTAAGGATAGCCAACATCCAAAACACAAACAACAACAAATGTTGGAGAGGATGTGGAGAAAAGGGAACCCTCCTACACTGCTGGTGGGAATGCAAATTAGTTCAACCATTGTGGAAAGCAGTATGGAGGTTCCTCAAAAAACTCAAAATAGAAATACCATTTGACCCAGGAATTCCACTCCTAGGAATTTACCCTAAGAATGCAGCAGCCCAGTTTGAAAAAGACAGATGCACTCCTATGTTTATCGCAGCACTATTTACAATAGCCAAGAAATGGAAGCAACCTAAGTGTCCATCAGTAGATGAATGGATAAAGAAGATGTGGTAAATATACACAATGGAATATTATTCAGCCATAAGAAGAAAACAAATCCTACCATTTGCAACAACATGGATGGAGCTAGAGGGTATTATGCTCAGTGAAATAAGCCAAGCGAAAAAGACAAGTATCAAATGATTTCACTCATATGTGGAGTATAAGAACAAAGAAAAAAACTGAAGGAACAAAACAGCAGCAGACTCACAGAACCCAAGAACGAACTAATAGTTACCAAAGGGAAAGGGACTGGGGAGGATGGGTGGGAAGGGAGGGACAAGGGGGAAAAAGGGGCATTACGATTAGCAGATGTAATGTTAGGGGGGCATGGGGAGGGCTGTACAACCCAGAGAAGACAAGTAGTGACTCTATGGCATCTCACTACGCTGATGGACAGTGACTGTAATGGGGTTGGTGGGAGGGAACTGATGAAAGGGGTAGTGTAATTGCCATAATATTGCTCATTTAATTGTAGATTAATGACATCAAAATAAACTTAAAAAAAAGGAAGAAAGAAAGAAAAAAAAAGCTACCTTTTCTCTGACTTTAACCTCTGCGCTCTGCCTGTTAATATAATTTTGCTTCACATTTGGAACTGTACTTGAGATTTTCTGCAGCTTTTGTGAGTTCCTGGTCCTAGTCAAACTTGTACCTAACTATTTAAATAACCAAATTGCCTTCCACAATCCCTGCCTATCTTACCACATGTCTTATTTAACCTCCACAGGTACCATATTTAACCTTCATTCTAGCTCCAGGCTCAGCCACCCAAGTGGCATGGCCACCTAAGCACATTGGTGACCGTTACTCTCTCAGATGCTTGGCCCTGGAAATATACTAGATACAGAGCTCAAACTGCGAGAGAATATTTCAATACCATCATAACCCAAATGAATAATTTTCTAATAGCAGACACAAAAAATAGGTTCAATGACTAATAAAACAGCATCAAAGTTTTGGGTATTTTTTTCCCATTGTAAATAATTTTGCATCTATTTGTAATCATTATGATGATGAAAACTGAAATATAATTTGAGAGGTATTGGAAATAAAGTGACCCCTGCTGCCAATCCGATGCATCAGTAAATCCTATTAAGTCAAGCTCCAGAATACATATCAAATCCATCCATTCCTCTACATCTCCACTGCTACCACCCTCTCCCAGTCACCTCCACCCTGTTCCGGCACTACTGAAACCACTTCCTACTCAGTCTTCCTGCTTCCACACTTATCTTCTCCAATCCTCTCCCCCATAGCAGCCAATGTGACCTTTAAAAAATGCAAAGCATGTCATATTATTTCCTAACTGAAAAATCTTTCAGTAGCTTCTTGCAGTGTTTGGGATAGACACCAAACTCTGCATCCTGGTGTGGGCATGAAAGGGCATTGCCAACCTTCCCATCCCACTTCTTGCCACTCTCCCCTTTGCCTACCACCCTGTAGATATACAGTCCTTTTTTTTTTTTCATCTTCTAGAATTTTCCTGCCTCTTGCTTTTGCATTTTCTATTGTTTGGAATTTTCTTTTAATCATCTCTTGCCATAGCTGACTCCTCAGTTTCTTCCTTCTCTGACCTTCTTATCTAAATGTTACCACCACCAGGTACTCACTCTCTCACACATCACTCTATTGATTTCCTTTTAAATTTGAGTCCCCCACCCCCACCCCAGGGTAAGGCCCGTGAAGGGCAGGTTCGTGTCTGCCTTGGTCGCCCCTATGTTGACCATGCCTGGCATGCAGCACACCACATTAGTTGAACCAAAGGAAGGATGAGCGAATGAATTAGTAAGGTTTTGCTTTGGCAGGGCTGGCATAACCTTGGCTAAAATTTATTTATTTCTGTATTACAGGAGTGTTTTGTGGGTCACAAAGATAAAATACAATAATGAAGAGAACACATCTATGAGTACCCCACCCAGACTTTAAAGAAAGAGAGGTTAGCATATAAAAGGCTAGAGAATCCCCTGGATTCTAGGCTCTGAGAATTAGAAGTAAGTGAATTATATCCTCCAAGCCACAAGATTACATCCACAATAGAGGATGATTTACATGAGGGATAAAAGGTTTGGATAGGGAATCAGGATCACCATCAAACAGGGTCATTATTTCCTAAAGGCACCATCATGTTTGCCATCTGTGAACTTTATCTCTACAGGCAAGTTCAAGGTTAACTTGAATCCATTTTAGGAGCTAATCTATGCCCTACTCTATGCCCAGGCAAAACTTACTAGGAAAATGGAGTTTGCATTGAAATATTACAGAGGTACAATAATCATTTCAGATCTATATACATACCCTGTAAGTAAAATGTCAAAATTTTCTGTCCCTAGAAATATAAGAGCTGGGGCCACCAAGATTTGGAGCAACTCTATCCAAGGCTGAGATGGAAACCTGCCCAGTGTCCTGAAGCCACCATTTAAAAAGCATAGATCAATATGAAATCTGAGACAAGGTTAACCTTTTGACTCCTTCAGATGGAAAAACGAGTGAGGTAAGCTGGCTACTAGCAGCCTTATTCCTGGATGCCTAGCATAAGTGCTCAGGCTGATTCTGAAATCTGCACTGTGAAAGGTAGAGACTTTCCTAGAATCTTTATAGCCTGAGTTATGAATTTAACCTCATGGAAGCAAATAAAATGGGATTAGAGTATGATGACCTTTTTTATAATTACAGGAAGAAAAGTAGATGGGTCATACCTATTTTGGTTCTCTCCCAAATCCTTTAAGACAGAAGCCATATCTGATGTAATAATGAAAAATGAAAACATCATAAATGCTAGGTCTATTAGAGAAGGTCTTCAGGTAGTCTTCCTGCAAATATCTCCCCCAAGGAGGAAATAAGCTTCTCCCTCCCATAGGGGCTGAGTCGGTCCTGCAAGCTCAGGCTGCTGCAGCTGATGTCCAAAGAGAGAAGGTGCAGAGACTTGCCTTGCAGGGCACAGGAAGGGATGGAAACAGCTGAGTGCCACCTTAGTCTAATTAAAAAACAACATATGCCTAGGGCATGCTCATCAAGGTGTTTTTTTATTACAGGTCTGGGTTGCTTAACTCATCTGTTTACAACCGAAACTCTCCTGAATGTGCCTATTAAAAGTGTAGGTTTATACCCCAGCCCATTCTGATTCTGTAGTTCTGGGGCAGGAGCAGAGTGGGAACCTACAATTTTAATAAATCATCCAGGAGATTCACAGGAATCTGGTACCCAGGTGACACTTTGGGAACCACTGGTTTAAACCATGCTTCTCAAACTGGGTCACTGGATACATTCTTGAATGTTTCACAAAGAGAATTTTTATGTTTTGTATTCTACTTTTGATAATAATCTTTCAAATATTAAGAACATTCCAGATCGTTTGGATGACAATTTCATAACCAAACACTACCACAAGACTTCCACTGAAGTGTTTCCAGACTGGGTATGTACATTTAACTTTGTCTCAGGCTAGCGAGTCTTTACTCACATGCAGACTTGATTTGAATGTTCATGACAAAGCAAAGCCAGAATGACATTCCTTCATTTGCTCAGGAAGGAAACAGAGAAAGGAAAGGGGCAGGTTTTGACAAACACCAGTATATTGAATCTGGGGGTCTACTGCATGGCTAACTGACAGTGGGGAAAGAGGTTTAGAGCTCAGAAGAGAAGGTTTCTCCAAAGCCAGAGAACTGGGGTGGGAGGGGGTCCTGCACCAATGGCCATGGCTACAAACCTGTGTGGGTGAGAGCCAGGAAATGAGCAATGGAGAAAGACAGAGACAGAACTTGGGGGCAGGACAGGAACTGGAGGGAAGGTAGCAAAAGAAATTAGAGAAGAGTAAGGGGAGAACCAAGAAGGGGAAACATCAGGGAGATAAGGGAGAAAAAGTTCCAGGAAGGAGAGAATAATGTCCCTGTGAGCAGGTATTTTACTGTTAAATGAAATGAGTTATAAAACTGTCTGTTCAATATGCTACCAGTCATGCAATAAAAATTGTATATGCACCAATACTTAAAGAAAATTTTTGAAAGGAGCAAGAAAAACAAAACAAAACAAAAGCCTGCGGTTATCTCTGAGAATTAGGAATAGGATAGTGGAGTAGGGGAACTTGAACTTTTTATTTTGCACCTTTTGTACAGTTTAAATTTGTGATTATGAACATACATTACTTTCCCACTAATGTTTTAAGGAAAGGTCAGCAGTATGACACTAAATTACCAGAAAGGACGAGAAAAATCAAAAGAGGCCATGTTTGCGGCAAGAGGTTGTCACTGGTGACCTGAATCCTGTGGTTTTAGGTAGGAATGTGAGAGCTGACTGCCATTGTCTAAAACACCACTTCTCAAGCTTTGACATGCAGTGGAATCACTCAGGGATCTTGTTAAAATGCAGCTTCTGATTCAGTAGGTCTGGGATGGAGCCTGAGATTTCTAACAGTCTCCCTCCCACATGATATCCACGCAGCTGGTCCAGGCAGCAGACTTTTGAGTTGGAAAGTAACCAGAATGCAGGAAATGGAAGTGAATACGAAGAGACCACTATTTCCAAAAACTGTTTGCTAGAACCTGAACCCCAAGGCATGCTCTAATAAAAAAGATTTCACAATCAAGGAGGTTTGGAAAATACCACACACCCATACTGGGTGTTAGAGTTTTATTGAGAGTTTTTTATTGGCTTTTCACTCACATGTTCCTAACAATAAGGGCTAACTTTACAGCAGCAGTGAAAACTTATCTATGCTGTCAGTCTGATGTTCTTAATAGGCCATCCTGGAAGGTGTGGGGGAGCAGAGTTACAGGGTAGCACGAGTTCAGAGGTGCTGAGAGGAGGGAAACGGGAATATGACAAGTTTCCACATTCTGTCTCCAGTGCAATAGCAGCAGAGGTCTCTGAAAGGTGAGAAAACCCCGAAAACAGCCCTTGTTAGGGCACATGCACGTAAAGCCTGGTGCTCACAGACAGTACATGCTGTAACATCATCACATATTTGCCAAACCTTATTCGAAATATTCCTGGGCCTTTCTGAAACTTAGCCTCAGCAGCATGGCTCCAAAGCCATGGGGATGAGCAGGCTTGGGAATACCCGAATTTGAATGCATTTATACTGCCAGTGGCGAGGGCAGGAAACCACAGAAGCTGACCTAACCTCACTGCTGAAAGGAGTCCCGTGTGCCACGAGCACAAACCCACTGTCCGCTGACAGTGATTAAGAACAGCCTGGGGGAGGCTGGGCAGAACTGAACCTCTCCCCTGCTAAGATGGAGCAGGTGGGGCCAGAAGGAACCGCAAAGCTCAAATGACATGTTTGTGGCACTGAGTCATCCGCCCAGGACCTCAGGGCTTGGCTGCCTCAGAACAGCTTTAGACTCTCTTCATAGATCATGCAGCTGAGCAGTAAGTTTCAATGGCAGACTGCATTTCAAAGGACCTCTCTGTGCAGAGGAGAGCAGAGGTTATTCACCCAGGCAGGCCTTAATCATTTGAAAAGACTGCCACTCTCTCCTCTCTAGCGCCTAAACTTGGCAGCAGAGGGTACAAGCCATACGGGCAACTTGCAGAGAGATTAGAAGGACACCAGAATTGGCCATAAAATAGATACTCTGAAGTCTTTGCCTCCACAGCTGTAGTTTTCTGTCACCTTAGCTCTTCATGGGATGGCTGGTCATTCAGTCACTCCCAGCTGTCACATTTGTCTCTCAAATTTACTAGGGAGGGAAACGGGCCTGCACAATTACATTTTCTCTTTGTTAGCCTTCAGATCTATTTACTTTTGAGAATAAATTTACTGAAACAGCACTGTGCAGACAGTGACACATTTTTCAGGGACGGTAGTCAGGGGATAAAACGGACACGCATGCCTGTTGCTGTAGAGCGATAGGAACTCATGCTCAGCCACGACCCAAGCCCGAAGGTGGTTCATCCTAAATCTGTGTCCCAAGGCTCCCTGCGAGCTTCAGGGACCTTTCCCATCACAGCCACAGTGGTGGCAAAAAAAATCCAAATTAGTTTTACTATTCACCTAACAAATACATGTTCCCACTGTTAAAATGTCATCAAATATCCTTATTGCATACACTAAATACACTTTAAACTCTCAGGCAAGAGTTATTTGGGAAATCAACAGTCAATGAGAAAGCCACAGTGAGAAAGATTGTTGCCCTCTATTTTTATATGAAGCACTTTAATTACTACTAACATCATTGAAGTCAGTGTACACACAGGAAGGAGGGTATACCTTTGAAATCATTTATCCCCAAAAGGCAGAATACTTCTAAAGCAACAAAAAGCAAAGGAGATGGGTGGGAAGGCACCTTGAATAATCGTGTGCGTTTATGATTTGTTTTAAAGTTCTACCTGGATGTCCTCCACCCAGGAGGAGCTGAGGAGAGGTTCTCTCCCTTCACTCAAGGTAGCCCACTAACTAGACTACACAGGGCCTAATCTATTCACCTCTTTTATTCCTTTCCTAAATTCCGTAACACAACTGTAGTCAAGGGTCATGGATGATTTGGGGAGAAGAATGCGCTCCACAAATACACTGTCTCACGACTTCCATTTTTCCTGCATTTGATTTGAATATTTCGACTCAAGATTTCTCCCGGGATTTCTCCATTCAGGAGATCCTAGAGGAGACACCAACCGCTCATTAATGGCGATGCTGGGTTCAAGTAGCCCAGCGCCGCTGCTGGGGACACGTGATTCAGCCGTCTGGAGTCCCTCATCTCCTCACCGCCTCGGAACCGTTCTCTGGTCAGCTGTTTGATCAGCTCGGACATAACTACGGGGCTGGGCCTAAACCGCCCCTCTGCTGAATATCTCAGAGCCCTCGGGGGAAAAAACACTAGGCAGACAGGGCTGGTTCAGCCAGGAAAGTTGTCACTTTACCTTTTTGCTTACTGAGAAGCAGCAGTGCCGGCCCGAGGCCAGGTCCTTGCGGCCCAGGGCCCTTTGCGGCCACGGGGCTTTGGTTGAAACTCGCCTCCTCCGCAGGTTTCCACGGGGGTGCGGGCCCCTCGGGCGCCGGGTGCGGGGCTCCGTCTCCAGAGGGCAGCTCCGGGCCGGCGTGGGGAACCGCGGAGGGGATCACGACGAGGGCGCCCGGCTCGGTCAGGCCCCGCCGGCTGGGCGCGCGCTCCTCCGCCCGGGTGCCAGGCTCCTCTCGGATGGCGTCCAGGGCGCCCGGCTTCATCGGGGGCGAGTCCTGCTCCCGCTTGGGGCTCTCCTCCGAGGCTGAGGACGCGTCGCAGGACTCGATGATGAGCTCGCTGTCCAGCTCGGCCTCGCGCTCCTCCCTCAGGATGCTGTACTGGATGGACGGCGAGGCCGGCGACGGTGGCGGGCCGCCCACGTGGCCGAAGGTCACGTAGCCCGAGGGCAGCGCGTCCTCAGCGGCCAGCGGGTCCTCGGACACCAGCTCGATCTCTGAGTCCCCCGACTCTGCGCTGCTGGCCTCGTGGTCCAGGGGGCTGGGGATGGTCGGCAGCCCGGCCCTGGCCTTGGCCTCGGACCTGTCAGCCACCTGGCCCGCAGGCCGTGGGCTCCCTGCGGTTTCATAGGATAGCCCCTTTGCTTCTTTAATGGCAGTGATCAGCTCATCCTCAGAGATGCTGCATTTGCCCTGGGATTCAGCAGCAGATGGTTCTGTCGTTCCACAGCGTGGAAAGGAGCCAGAGAGGCACACACACGGACAGACAGATGGACAGAAAGAGAAGAAATAAAACAAATTCCATTAGGCGAGACATTTTCTCCTTGCTTGAGAAACACATAACTCATTAGCACAAAAATAGTCTGTTTCCAGGCCTATGCTAGAAAGACAGGCCACCTGAACTAAAAAGCTAATTACTGTTATGACCCAATTAATCAGTGTTTCACATACCTATATATCTTAATCTAGTTATTTTAAAAAGTGACCTCACAATTTCTTAGGATTGCACCTCCATTGTTTTTTTGTTTCAATGTGGCAGAGAGTCTAGATGTCACGGTTTTAATTTCTGATCCATTCTCTCAGGGAAGTTTTCCAATTTCACAGATTCCATCATATCATCTGACCTGGATAACTTCCTGATTTGGCCCACCAATATCAACAAACCTGAAAATCATCCATTATTCCCGGTCTGTTGCTGTTCATGTTCCCTGATTTCATTAAGACAAAGAAAGCTAATTGGGTTCCTTGTATTCCACTTGACTTCTGTGCTTTACGTTTCCCATGAGAGTCAATAGTTTACTCTTTTTTAGTGAAAAGTGTAACAAGCTGAGCTATAGAAGGGAGAGTTTTTGCCAATTGCACCAAACAGGCTGTGTAGATTACCATGACACACAATCCTGCAAGGTGTCTAATGGTGGAGCCCACACTCATTTTTTTTTCTCCCTTCCGATCCACTGGAGAAGAACAAAACTCCAGAGTCACCCCAGGTCCCTTGGGGGAATGTCTGCCTTCTGCCTTGATGTTTATCCAGATGGCCTGAAATCCTCACCAGCAATCTTGCTGTTACTTCTTTCCCTGGTTGAGACTACCTGGGGTCACCATGACAACAGCTTTCAGGAGTTTGGTGTCTCCCTTGCCACACAGCAGGGCCTTTTTTAGAATATCCTGGTCTCTGGCCCTTTTGTAAGCAAGAACTACTTGTCATTTCTCCAAAGTTTTGAGATCACTGGGAGGGATTTAGAGAGGGGAAGGGACAGACTATCCATGGCTAGGTAATCTGCTTTAGGGTTGTGAGTATAAAACAGTTTAGATTTGTCTACTTCTTCATAAAGAAGAACTAATTTTATCCTTTGTCCATACACCATTCAGTCATTATTAATTGAGAACATGCTATGTGTCAGGCTCTCTTCTAGGCACTGGGGATATATTAGTGAACGAAACGGGTAACAAAAGTTCTGCTTATATTCTGGTGGGAGGAGAATACAATACACAAATAATGTATGTAATAAGTAAAGTATATAGCATGTTAGAAGGTGTAAAGTGCTGTGATAAAAAAAGAAGAGTAAGGTAATGGGTCCAGTAGTGCTGGGACAAGGTGGGGATGAGATGAGCTTGCAATTTAAAATAGGATAGGCAGGATGGGCCTCTTTCAGAGGGTAACCTGTTTGGAACACCTGAGGAGCAGAGAGTCTCGAGAAGGCAACCAGAGGAAAAGCTTGCCAAGCAGAGGGAACAGAGACTGCAAAGGCCTGGAGGTGGGAGCTACACTGATTTCCAGGTATCACAAGGAGACAATTATGCCTGGGGCAAATTGGATAGGGGGAGAATAATAGGAAAAGAGGCCAAAGATATGCAGGAAGGGGGGTCAGATCATGTAGGATCTCACAGGGTTTTTATTCTGAGTGAAACGAGAAGCCATTAGAGGGTTTTGAGCAGAGAAGTAATATGATCTATATTGTTGCTGTTTAAGTAACTTAAAACAATCATCACTTCATTATCTCTCACATGATTTGTATTTAGAAATATTTGTTGCATGATAGTAAACCCCATTTTTATAGCAGTTAATCCCTTAATAAGTTGTGCACATAGTTCTCTGATATGATTTCACAGAGCATAAAGGTGTAAAATCTACACCAGCTTACTTCAGAATGGCAGGCCAGAGCGAGGAGGAAGAAGGGAGGTAAGGCTGGTTTAATGAAGGAATGGCCTGTACTTCAGAGCACCATCAGTAGCAGCATCACCACAGCCCCCCTTGAGCATCTGCTGGGCTACAGGCCCTTTGCCCTATATGGGGCTTAAAGTCTAGAGGCAATAGGCTAAATGACTTGTCCAAGGTCACTGTACTGGTTTTTCTATCTTTGCCCCCTTGGATTCATTCCATCTTTCTTTGCCTTGGTCTCTACTATGAGATCCGACCCACAGAGAATGCATTACCTGAATCCCCCTCCCCTCTGGTTTCTGGTTGTTTTTCAGCCTCTCAGAATCATGGAAAGGATGGGAGGGGGAAATGCTGGGGTATTAATACTTGTGCTGTTTCTGAAGCTACACATCTTGGCAGCCTTTGGGACTGCCACTCCCTCCCCTTGCTCCTTTAGATTATCTGGGGGTGCTAATGGATCCCTCATGTTGCCAGTCCTTGAGCGTTTTGCCATCTTTTGTTGGTTCTCATAACTGTCTTTACTCAGCTGTAAAGAGCCCCTTCTTTAAACTGTGTTCAGTTACAACCTTTGAGTGTGTCACTTTGTTTCCTGCCAGGACCCTGAATGATACAGCCATGTGGCTAGAAATGACTTGGCTTGAATTTGAACTCAAGTCTTTCCATTTCATGTGTCTCTCACTATATCAGGCTACCTCTGTTTAAAAGGGTGGGGTCTGAGATGGGGCAGATTATATTTTGGAGAATGAGAAGAGGAAAAGTGAACTGAATAACCACGTGCAAAAGAGGAAGTGGGATCTCTACCTTATGTCATATATAAAAATTAACTCCAAATGGGTCAACAAACTAAATATTCTTATATTTAAAACCATAAAACTCTAGAAGAAAACCCAGACATGGATATTTGTGATCCTGAGTTAGACAATGATTTCTTACATATAACCCCAAAAGCACAAGCAACAAAATAAAAATTTTATAAATTGGGCTTCATCAAAATTAAACACTTTTGTGCCTCAGAGGACACCATCAAGAAAGTGCAAGCACAATCCACAGGATGGGACAAAATTTTATTAAGTCACATATGACTTGTATCTTGAATATATTAAAAACTATTACAACTCAATAATAGAAAGACAAGCAACCCAGTTAAAAAATAGGTGAAGGACTTGAATAGACAGTTCTTCAAAGATTTATGAATGACCACAAAGCATATGAAAATATGTTCAACGTCATTTTTTACTAGAGAAGTGCAAATCAAAACACAGTAAGATACCACTTCACAGTCACTAAAATGGCTAGAATCAAGAAGTCAGATAGTAGTGAATGTTGGAAAACTTATGGAAAAGTTGGAAAGGAATGTTCTTACACTGCTAGTGGGAATATAAAATGGTATAGTTGTTTTGGAAAATAGTCTAGCAGTTCCTCAAATTAAACATAGAGTTACCATATGACCCAGCAATTCCACTCTTATGTATCTATCCAAGAGAAATGAAAAACAATGTCCATAAAAAACTTGTATGCAAATGTTCATAACAGCATTATTCATAACAGCTAAAAAAGTGGAAACAACCCAATGTTCATCAATTGATGAATGGATAAATAAAATGTGGCAAATCCATAGAATGGAATACTAATTGGCCACATAAAGAAATGAAGTACTAATACATGCTACAACATGGCTAAACTTTGAAAACAGTATGCTAAGTAAAATAAGCCAGTCACAAAGGACCACATAGTATATGATTCCATTTATATGAAATGTCCAGAAGAGGCAAATCTATAGAGAAAGAAGGTACATTAATGGTTGCGTGGGAGGAGTATGAGAGGAATGAGGTGATGACAGCTAATGGGCACTGGATTTCTTTTGGGAGGTAATGAAAATATTTTTCAGCTTACTGTGGTGATAGATACAGAATTCAATGAATACAGTAAGCCATTAAAATGTACACTTTTAATGGGTGAATTGTATGGAATGTGATTAGATCTCAATAAAGCTGTTTTTAAAAATAAAAGACAGGGATGGAGGGAGGCTCTTTCCCTGGATCAGCATTTATACAAGTGCCTTATCTGCATTAGATTATACTATAGTATAGGTGAGAAGTAACTTTAATTATGTTAAGACACAGAGATTTGGGGATTTATCTGAATTAATTTATCTGAACAAATGGAGTATTGATGGTCACTCAGAAACAGTGAACGTGGGGAAGTAAAATGAACAGGAACTCCATACCCAAGAACATGGAAGTCAGAAGAATGAACTTTTTTTCATTTTTTTGTTTTATTAAGTAATTAATTTTTAATTAAGGTACAATTGACTACAGTTCTACCCTAACTGCTCACCCAAGTTTACTGATAGATTCCAGATCATATTCTCTGTCTCTCCTGAAGAACAAGAAGAAAACAAGACAGAATGGCTAAGTACAAATGTATAGCTCAAAGTTCTAGAGGAACTTAGAGGAGATCATTGAGCAAGTTGCATTTGAATTAGTCTCAGAAGGCAAATAGAGACTTGGAAGACAGACTTTGTCTAAGGAGAGTGAACTCGGAGCAAAGACATGGACGTGGGAAGGAAGGGGTGTGCTCACAGAATGACAAGCTCAGAAGTTTAACTGGAGTACTGTCGGGGTGATAGAGGACGGTGTGAATGCAAAGTTAAGCAGGGCCCTCATCATGGAAGCCCCTGGAAACTAGTTTAAAAGTCAGCACTTTATCAGGTAGGCAGTGGTGGGTCCTGGAAGGGCTAGAGGGAACTTGAGTGAGAAGGAGGTGAAGGAGGATGCTCCATTAAGATGATACTGCAATAGTTGAGAGGAAGAGTTAAGACAACCAAATGAGTTATGGTGACTGTAAATACATGTTAAAAAGAAACACACAGGCCCAACATGGTATCCTTTCTGCTCAGCCAAATCACCAAACCAGGGCCTAATACTTAAACCCAATTATAGTTTCAACCTCCCCCAGAAATGTGCCTGTCAGGAATTTTCTGGTCAGCATCACCAATAAGATAATTTGTCACATGAGTCCTCCCCCATGTTTCCTAAAAGAAGATGGGGTGATCTGCATTTTAGAACCTCCCTCCTCATCCCCTAAAAGAAAGTGACCTGGTCTGAAATCCCTTTTCTTTTGCTGATAACTTTCCTCCACTCTCCTGACTATAAACACCTTCATTTGGTACAATTCCTGGGAGCATCTTTTTACTTATGAGAGGTGGTGCTGACCAATTCACAAATAGCTTAATAAACGCAATTGGATCTTCAAAGGTACTTGGATAAATTTTGTTTTTTAGCAGATGGAAAGAGAGGGCAATTCAAGAGTCACTGAAGAGAAAGAAACCACAGACCTGCGGTTTGACATGTGGTGGGTAAGAAAAAAATAGGTTGTTGAAGTCACTCAGAAACAGTGAGCATGGGTAAGTAAAATGAACAGGAATTACGTACCCAAGAACATGGAAGTTAGAAGAGTGAACTCTTTTTTTTGAGGTTTTTCTGTTTTGCTTTTTAAAATTAATCAATTAATTGTTTTTTAACTAAGGAATCCTTGATATACAATCTTACTAAGGTTTCACATGAACGACATTGTGTTTTCAGCATTCATTCATATTATCAACTCTCCCAACCCCATTCCAGTCACTGCCTATCCACGTAGTAAGATGTTATAGAGTCATTCTCTTCTCTGTGCTGTACTGCCTTCCTCATGACCTACATATATTGTGAGTGCTATATATAATGCCTCTTAAATCCATTCTCCTTCCTTCCCCAGCCACCGTTCCCTTTGGTAACTGCTAGTCCCTTCTTGGAGTCTGTGAGTCTGCTGCTGTTTTGTTCCTTCAGTTTTACTTCATTCTTATGCTACACAAATGAGTGAAATCATTAGGTACTTGTCTTTCTCCATCTGGCTTATTTCACTGGGCATAAAACCCTCTAGCTCCATCCATGTTGTTGCAAATGGTAGGATTTGTTTTCTTTTTATGGCTGAATAATATTCCATTGTGTATGGGATATGTGGACTTGATAATGGGGGAACCTAGTAACCACAATGTTGCTCATGTAATTGTACATTAATGATACCAAAATAAAAAAAAATTACATTGTGTATATGTACCACCTCTTCTTTATCCATTCATCTACTGACGGACACTTAGGTTGCTTCCATATGTTGGCTATTGTAAATAGTGCTGCAATAAACATAGGGGTGGATATGTCTTTTTCAATCAGGGACCTTGTTTTCTTCTGGTAAATTCCTAGGAGTGGAAATCCTGGGTCAAACGGCATTTGTATTTTTAGTTTTGAGGAACGTCCATATTGCTTTCCATAATGGCTGAACTAATTTACATTCCCACTAATAGTGTAGTAGGGTTCCCCTTTCTCTGCATCCTCACCAGCATTTGTTGTTTCTTGTCATTTGGATGTTGGCCATCCTAACTGGTGTGAGGTGATAGCTCATTGTGGTTTTGATTTACATTTCTCTGATGACTAGCTATGTGGAGCATCTTTTCATGTGCCTGTTGGCCATCTGAATTTCTTCTTTGGGGAAGTGTCTGTTCAGAATCTCTGCCCATTTTTTAATCAGGTTATTTGTTTTTTGGGTGTTGAGGCATATGAGTTCTTTATCTATTTTGGACGTTAACCCCTTATTGGATAAGTAGTTTACAAATATGTTCTCCTATATTGTAAGATGCCTTTTTGTTCTGCTGATGGTGTCCTCTGCTGTACAGATGCTTTTTAGTTTGATGTAGTCCCATTTGTTCATTTTTGCTTTTGTTTCCCTTGCCCGAGGAGATGTGTTGAGGAAAAAGTTTCTCATGTTTATATTCAGGAGACTTTTGCCTATGTTTTCTTCTATGAGTTTTATTGGTTTCATGAGTTACATTCAGGTCTTTAATTCATTTTTGAGTTTACTTTTGTTTATGGAGTTAGACAGTACTCCAGTTTCATTCTCTGACATACAGCTGTCCAGCTTTGCCAACACCAATTGTTGAAAAGGCAGTCATTTCCCCATTGTATATCCATGGCTCCTTTATTGTATATTAATTGGCCATATATGTCTGGGTCTATATCTGGCTCTCTATTCTGTTCCATTCATCTATGTGTCTGTTCTTGTGCCAGTACCAAACGTAATTACTGTGGCCTTGTAGTAGAGCTTGAAGTTAGGGAGCATAATCCCCCCAGCTCTGTTCTTCTTTCTCAGTATTGCTTTGACTATTCGAGATCTTTTGTGGTTCCACATGAATTTTAGAACTTTTTGTTCTAGTTCATTGAAGGATGCTGTTGGTATTTTGTTAGGGGTTGCATGTAATCTGTAGATTGCTTTAGGCAGAATGGCCATTTTGACAATATTAATTCTTCCTATCCTTGAACATGGCATGTATTTCCATTTATTGGTATCTTCTTTAATTTCTCTCATGAGTTTCTTGTATTTTTCAAGGTATAGGTCTTTCACCTCCTTGGTTAGGTTTATTCCTAGGTATTTTATTCTTTTCAATTCAGTTGTAAATGGAGTTGTTATCCTGACTTTTCTTTCTGCTAGTTCATCATTAGTATATAGGAATGCGACAGAATTCTGTATGTTGATTTTGTATCCTGCAACTTTGCTGAATTCAATTAGTAGTTCTAGTAGTTTTGGGGTGGATTCTTTAGGGTTTTTTATGTACAATATGATGTCATCTGAAAACAGTGACAATTTAACATCTTTCTTATCAATCTGGATGCCTTTTGTTTCTTTGTGCTGTTTGACTGCCGTGACTAGGACCTCCAGTACTATGCTGAATACAAGTGGTGAGAGTGGGCATCCTTGTCTTGTTCTTGATCTTAGAGGAAAAGCTTTCAGCTTTTTGCCATTAAGTATGATGTTGGCTGTGGGCTTGTCATATATAGCCTTTATTATATTGAGGTACTTGCCTTCTATATCCATATTGTTGAGGTTTTATCATGAATGGATGTTGAATTTTGTCAAATGCTTTTTTGGCATCTATGGACATGATCATGTGATTTTTGTCTTTTTTGTTGATGTGGTATATGATGTTGATTAACTTTCAAATATTGTACCATCCTTGCATCCCTGGAATAAATCCCACTTGATCATGGTGGATGATCTTTTTGATATAGTTCTGAATTTGGTTTGCTAATATTTTGTTGAGTATTTTTGCATCTATGTTCTTCAGGGTTATTGGTCTATAATTTTTTTTGTGGTGTCTTTTCCTGGTTTTAGTATGAGACTGATGCTGGCCTCATAGAATGAGTTTGGAAGTATTTCCTACTCTTCTACTTTTTTGAAAACTTTAAGGAGGATGGGTATTAGATCTTCTTCAAATGTTTGATAAAATTCAGTGGTGAAGCCATCTGGTCTGAGGTTTTGTTCTTAGGTAGTTTTTGATTACCAGTTCAATTTCATTGCTGGTAATTGGTCTGTTCAGATTTTCTGTTTCCTTCTTGGTCAGTCTTGGAAGGTTGTATTTTTCTAGAATGTTATCTATTTCTTCAACATTATCCAGTTTGTGAGCATATAATTTTTCATAGTATTCTCTAATAATTCTTTGTATTTCTGTGATGTCCTTAGTGGTTATCCTTTCTCATTTGATTATGTGTGTACACTCTCTTTTTTTCTTGATAACTCTGGCTAGGGGTTTACCAATTTTGTTTATTTTCTTGAAGAACCAGCTCATGGTTTCATTGATTTTTTCTATTGTTTTATTCTTCTCAATTTTATTTATTTCTTCTCTGATCTTTATTATGTCCCTCCTGCTACTGACTTTGGGCCTCATTTGTTCTTCTTTTTCTAGTTTCATTAATTGTGAATTTAGACTGTTCATTTGGGATAGTTCTTCTTTCTTGAGGTAAGCCGGTTTTGCAATATACTTAGAACCTCTTAGAACTGCCTTCAGTGCATCCCACAGTGTTTGTGGTGTTGAGTTGTTGTTTTCATTTATCTCCATATATTGCTTGATCTATTTTAATTTGGTCATTGATCCATTGATTATTTAGGAGCATGTTGTTAAGCCTCCATGTGTTTGTGGGCTTTTTTGTTTTCTTTGCAGAATTTATTTCTAGTTTCACATCTTTGTGGCCTGGGAAGCTGGTTGACACAATTTCAAGCTTTTTTAATTTACTGAGGCTCTTTTTGTGGCCTAGTATATAATCTATTCTGGATAATGTTCCATGTACAGTGGATAAGAATGTGTATCCTGCTGCTTTTAGGTGGAGTGTTCTGTAGATGTCTGTTAGGTCCATCTGTTCTAATGTGTTGTTCAGTGCCTCTGTCTCCTTACTTATTTTCTGTCTGGCTGATCTGTCTTTTGGTGTGAGTGGTGTGTTGAAGTCTCCTAAAATGAATGCTTTGCATTGTAGTTCCCCTTTTAATTCTGTATTTGTTTCACATATTTAGGTTGTCCTATATTGGGTACATAGGTATTTATAATGGTTACATCCTCTTGTTGGACTGACCATTTTATCATTATATAATATACTTCCTTGTCTGTTGTTACTTTCTTTGTTTTGAAATCTGTTTTGTCTGATATAAGTACTGCTACTCCTGCTTTTTCTCCCTACTATTTACATAAAATATCTTTTCCTATCCCTTCACTTTAAGTCTGCATGTGTCTTTGGGTTTGAAGTGAGCCTCTTGTAGGCAGCATATAGATGAGTCTTGTTTTTTCATCCATTCTGTAACTATGTCTTTTGATTGGTGCATTCAATCCATTTACATTTAGGGTGATTATCAACAGATATATTTATTGCCATTGGTGACTTTAGATTTGTGGTTACCAAAGGTTCAAGGGCAGCTTCCTTATATCTAACAGTCTGTCTTAAGAAGAGTGAGCTGTTTTGATGGGACAGGAGTAGAAAATTCACTTGGATGTTTCTTCCCTCTCTGTGGCACAATTTCAATTTCTCATGCTGAGAGCCCTTGGCCATCCGGACTTCTAGGACTGAGCCGGCTTCTGCTTGGACAACATTCCCAGGAGCCAATGCAGCAGGCAGGCAGGACTCTGGGCTGCCAGGGCTACATGTGGTCCTGTGGGCAAGTCTGCCTGATTCTGTACCAGGTAGTGGACCAGCTGGCATCCACTCATTTTGCACAGGTGGGAGGCCCCGGGCAGCTTTACATTTGTTAGTGTGATGATCTGATTAACATCTGTCTCTTCACAGTCCTCCACTCTCTGTGACCCCAGATTGCAGATGTGAAGGCACAGGACTGCCGAGGTATTTGTGTTCACTGTCCTATCCCCAGTACCTAGTGTGGTGCCTGGCACACAGGAAGTACTCAATCAATAATGCTTGTGTGAGGACTAGCTTAGATCTCTAAACAGTGGTTCTAAATCAGGTATATGTTTCAAAAGTGCCCTGAGAAATTCTGACTTAGTAGAGGTAAGTCTGCATGGGGCTCTGGCATCTGCATTTTATAACTCCGAGAGTGATCCTACCAGTCACCTCCAATTCGAGCTGGCAGATTTAGCAAATAAAAATATAGGACTTCAGTTAAATTTGAATCTCTACTAAACAATGAATATTTTTTTTAGTATAAGCCTGTCCAATGAAATTTTAGTATTTTATCTGGCAACTCTACCTCCAATTGAAAGCCACTGGATTGGGGCATACAGAAAAAAAAGGCTTAAAGGATCTTACTTTATTTACTTAAGAGTATGCATGATATCAGAGATCTGTGGGGTGTGGGAGAAAGGGCCTGAGGAGTTTCATTTGGGCAAGTGAAGGGATTACCTTAAAGACATCCTTACTATGAGTCAAAAGGTTCTTAGCAGAAATTGTAGGCACTGTCTGTTGGAGGGCGGGTGGGGAGGGTGGGAGAAGGGGATAGTGGGGTGTTATGTTTAGTACACATGGTGTGGGGAATCACAGGGAAAACAGTGTAGCACAGAGAAGGCAAACAGTGACTCTGTGGCATCTTATTTCACTGATGGACAGTGACTGCATTGGGGTGTGGGTGGGGACTTGATAATATGGGTTAATGTAGTAACCACATTGTTTTTTCATGTGAAACCTTCATAAGAGTGTATATCAATAATACCTTAATTAAAAAAATTGAAGGGAAAAAAGAAAAAAAAAAGAAATTGTAGATACTGTCCCCGGGGAATGTGTTTGCCCCATGTGATGATTAGGATGATATAAATTCAGAAAAATAAAAGGAAAGGTGAATGTGAGCCAGTTCACCAACTCGCAGATGCCAGCGTCCAACAGCGAATGACGCTGCCATCAGGTCTCCCCTTTGCTCCTGGATCACTCTCCACCCATCACGCAGAGGAATCATTTGAAAACACAGATCTGCTCCTGCCACTCCTCCCTTCGTTCTCCCCTCTCCTCAACACTCTGTGTGCCTCTGTCAGAACACAAACTGCAGCGGTGAGGGACTATTTCCCTGGTCAGCTGTCCCACTGGAAGAGAGGGGCTAGTTTTTGTCTGTTTCTTCAACTCCAGCACCCCCAGCACCTAGTAGAGTGCCCGACCAAAAGGAAGTGTGTAGAAAGTGTCTATTCAGTTAATGACTGAACTGGAAAATCAGGAATTGCATGCAGTGGATCTTTAAGACCCTCAAGCTTTATGGTTGAATGAGTCTGAGGTAAGGTTGGGGAGGGAGAGGAATTGCTGCTACAATCTTTAGGGAAACAGAACAGGAAGGACTTCCACCCAGGTGTAGGGGACCCCCTTTGTCTGAGAGGTTGTATCAAGCATTGGTTAAGACTCTGCCTTGGGTCAGAGTTGGTGACTGTTCAAGTGGAAAAAGATCATAGTTTAGGAAATTCCAAACTTTTTTATTTAACCAAATAAATTATTCAGTTTTAAAAAAGTTAGATTGTATGCAGAACTTCCACAAATTAAAAGGATAAAAGTGGCAGTGCTGAGATTGAAGGGGGAAGGGAGGGATGGAGGACTAGTTGTTCGGTTTCCTCTTGCTCCCCAATGCCCCCACAAAAGGCCATGAAATCCCCTTCACCCTGTCTTCATTGTACAAACTTGGAGTTGGGGGCAGGAGTGGTAAACGCCCTGTCCAGGGCGGCCCAGCAGGTCTGGGGAGAACGGCCAAGGTGCTCCCCTGCCCCCACCCCAATGCCTCCGGGAGACCCAGAGGTTGGAGAGGAAATCTAACCCAGAAGCAGGCCGCACTTCCCTCTCTGCTCTGAACAGTAGAGACACATGAGGATCTTAATGTTTCCAGTGCATCATCCTTACCCCTCCCCTCAAGTAAAGAAAGTGACATTTTACAAAGCAAATATGATAGGACTTCAAGGAAAATCCCAAATCTCAACCTTTGTACAATGGACACAAGGCTGAAAAAGTAGGTATGTTAATTAAATCAGTTAAACTGAGACTTAAGGCTACCCTATAGCAAAGTATTTCGAGTGCAAATATTCATTCCTTGATATTCAGATTTCTATATGCTGGGTTTCCCAAGGCAGGGAGCACCAGTTCCCTTACCTGTTCCCGAAGACGGAGGAGTGACGGATCCTGGGCTGTCATCTTCAGGCTCTGAGACAGTGACTGTGGGGACTGTGTCAGGACTTGGCTTCAGACAGACATCTTGCTTTTCAGGGGTCTTTTCCTGGATAGCAGTTTCAACAGAAGGCTCCATCTCAGTCAGCGTGATTTTGACGGGGGCAGTGATCAGAGGAGCGCTGTGCTGCTCTTCAGAGGGATCATCTGTATAAGGTGTGAATGTTGACTCTTCAAATAAGTGGTCCTTGTGAACTTTTCCCTCCACAGGAATTGGTTTCTCTGGTTCACGTACCTCTTCCAGTTTTGTTGAGATTTCAGAGTCTTTATTCTTAAAGTCCGAGTCCTTCTCTTCCAACTTGGGATGATGTTTTTCCTGATATTTTACTTCCTCTGGCCTGGTTATGTCAATGTATTTATAGGCTTCTGCTTTCATCTGGTCCAGGGGGTCTGCGAAGATCTTGCTCACTTCAGTGGACTCTGCAGGAGTCATCTCAATTCCAGAATCAGAACTGAATAAGCCACGAAGCTCTGTCCCAGGCACATCTGGTAAGGAGGGTACAGGGGTACTCAACTCCTCAGGGCTCTCAGAAGTGGTGGCCTGACCATTTTCCTTCTGAAGAATTCCAGTGAAATATGTAGAATCCTCCTTAGGTGGGATGTCGGAAATCAGAGACGTGTAACACGATCCTTCCCCATCTTTTGATGCTGTTGAAAAGGTGTGAGCCATGGCTCTGGAGACGTCAGCCACACCTACAAATCAAAACAGCATCAGACAGTGAGAGGGAGCCCAGCTGCAGTTCTCTCTCCCGCCTAACCCGCCCCGCCCCGCCCCGTGGAGACACAGCATCCTTTCTCCTCAAGACCTCAGGTTTCCCTCAAGCACACTCAGGTTCACTTTCCTTGTGTCCCTGACAGCCCACAGCACTGTATCTTCCTGGCGGCAGACTGCAGAGGTTCGTGTAGTCTGCCACACCCAGAGAAGTTGAGGAGAGATCCCGGAGGACTAGAAAGTTGATTTTCAACATCTACTACCTCAGTATACAGTGACTTGTCTTACTTCGTATTGTTCAACAGAAGCCCTCTTTGCATCTAAAGTATTAGTGACTCTTTAAGTAGATGTAGAAATGTAGGCTAATTCAGGTGTGTAAATGCAACTACAAGATAGCTCACTGGGGAGAGGGGCTGCTCCTGGAGTCTCAGATTGCTAGGAGGGGCCTCAAGAGACCCCCTAAGTCATCCCTTTCAGTCAGGGGCGCCTACTCCACCTGGATGGATGCCATCCCTTCTCTTTTTAAAGGTTCTCAGAGAAAAGGACACTCAGTTTTCTAATGGCCTCATCTGAAAGTGGTTATCACCTTGATGGAGCACTTCCCTATTTCTTCAGTTTTCCTGTTCCGTTTCCCCCTCACTCACCCATCTACTATGCATTCTTTGCCTTCCAATGACATTCAAAATGACCCACTAAGAATTCTTAGTGTGGTGCTAAGGGTAAAACAAGTTTCTAAGTTTGAATTTATAGAATGTTTTCACCTGACATTCATTCTACTCATAAACCAGCCAAAAAAATTCATTAACGGCAAGAATAGGGAAACCCTTTATTATTTCTCGTAGGTGTAAAAATGCTGCCAGAAGGGAAGAAAACTAATATTTATTGAGGACTTATTATACATAAAGCAGTGAGATTTTACTTAATTCTTACAACTATTTTATAAATGAAGCCGCACACTCTCAACACATACACACACACACACACACACACACACACACACACACACACTCAGTTTTGAAGACACATTCAAAGAATATTCCAGATTAGGCACCAGCTCATAAAAGTAATATATGTAGTAGCAGTGATATAACAATATTAATAGCTAATATTTGAGTGCTTGCTATGTATCATAGTTTCAAGATTTTAATAAATATTGACTCATTTAATTATCAAAGTCATCCTAGAAGACCAGTACAATTATTAGCCTCATTTTAAGATGAGGAAATCAAGGAACAAAGGAGCTAAATAATTCACCTAATTTCACAGGCAGTAAGTGGTGGAGCTAGGATTCAACATCAAGCAATCCATAAGTCAGGAATTCTCCCCTAATGCCCTTTGCATCTCCTTTTATCAGTTTGTGAAGTATTTTTTTAAAGGTAATTTTGAATTGGGTTTATTACAAATAAACAACTTTTGCCTTTTCCTAGCTTTCTGCTTGGTCTCATGAGTCACTGATTGTCTAAGTGGAATAGACAAGCACAAAGTCCCTTTGCCGTTCTAGCACTCTCCCGCCTCAGCACTTTTGCATGAGCTGTTTTCCTTTCTTGAAACTCTCTTCCCCAAGATACCTGACTGGCCCCTCACTGCAAAGTCTTTGCTCAAATGCCACCTGCCTAGGAAGAGGACCCTGACAACTTTATTGCAAATTGCAAACTGTCCTGCTCTCCACACTCCCTGGCAATCTGGTTCCCTCCCACCCTTCTCTACTTTTTCTTCTTCCTGTAACACTTGTTGTCTTGTCAATGGGTTTCAGCCACAGGCAAGTTCACTATGGATTCAATGAAACAGAAAAATGACAATGGAACATTCTCAGGGTGAAAGGATTATACCCAAGTTTATTCCCACGGTGGCAGGTCAAGCACTAGAATCCCATCCACTCAGAGCGAGTCTGCATGCAGCAAGCCAGTCTCTGCCTCTGGGCCACTCTGCCCCTGCAGCCACCTCAGTCTTTGTCCTCAGTGCTGCCACCACTCTAGTCTCAGCCCTCCTGCAGTCTTGCAGCTGTGCCACCATGTTGCCCAGAGCACTGGGTGGAGCTTTGTATATAGAGTCAGTAACAACGTATTGACCACACGTGTAGTGAGCTAACTGACCAGGGCCAGGTGAGAATCCTAGTCATAGGAACGTTCACTTTATCCACCTTGTCTCCTTCTAATATACCATGTAATTAACTTGTTGATTAATCACCCAATATATTGGTTATCTCCCCTTGCTGCCATGATAGCAGGAATCTAATAATTTTGTTCACTAATGTAGCCCAACACCTACAACAGGGCCTGGCACACAGTGAGCACTCAATAAATATTTGCAAAATAAAGGAAGGCCACTATTAAATTTAGAATAAGGCAGAAATAACAGGATTTTGTGAGAAAACAGGCTGGAAAATTCCCCCACATTGCTAATATTACTCCCTTCATTCAGCAAGTGGCCTAATTTTAACAGACCAGTTCAAATATGTACATTTCAGCAAAGCTTCTGGTTATATTTCCTTTGCATATGTACTTCCTTTTCAAGTTTGACAAAAAAGAAAAAAAGCTCAATAACAAAAGGAGTAATAGTAATGAAGGGCCCCATTACCTAAGCTTACACAGACCACCAAAGGAAAAGCTATTACATTTAGGTGTGCACAAGTACACTTACCCTAAAGAATTTCAAAGTTTCTTTCCTTACATGGGCTCAGCCTGCACATAGACCTCACTGGAAGCAGGGAAACCAGTCCTGAGATATTTCACTACCTGCCCATGGATATAGATCAGCAGGAGGTGTGAGGAGTAGGGGAGGGGATGCTCTCCTGGAGAAGGTGCAGTGTGTGGTCTCCAGGGCTGAGTCACAGTGATTACCATTCAACACTTACTTGAACTTCCATTGCAGGGGCCACCAGAGGGCTCCTGGCCCTTACCACCTATTCCAAGCATGTTGCATAGCCTTCCAGCCCCCTGTCTTCTGCCACCAGTTATCATACTAAACACAACTGCCAACTGCTCAGCAACTGGCCCCAGAGCTCTGCCCTACCTCACCGGATAACCCTGAAGTTCTACAGTCTGGCATTTGAGATGATGTGAATGCCACCTGGCCTCATAGCTCTGTCTGCACTGCCCCTTTCACATACACTCCACACAGGCATGCAAAGCCCTTCACAATCTCACACTCACTCCACCAGCTTTTCTAGACCTGTCTTCTGCTCTCCAATTCAAACTCTGAGTTCTGGTTAATATAAACTACCCATCACCTCTCCAACACTTTATCTCTCCAATCTCCCCATCTGAATCTCTGTCCTTCTCACTTCAAGCCCATTAAAGATTAGCAGATTGAAATGCTACCTCCTCCATGATGGATTTGTTGACCATACCTGCTAGAGCCTGACCGCTTCCTGTTGTTCTTCTTTCCTGCTGCCGTTAACTTATTCTGCCCATGTGGCATGTATGACATATGACTTCTGTATGCCCATGTTATCTCCTACTAACCTGTCAGCTCATGTCTTGCACACTATACACATAGTAGGCACCCAATACAAAATGAATAAATGAATGAATGAATGAACAATCAATCAATGAGTGGACTTATTCTATGCAGCTATGAAGAACAAACTAGGACTAACTGATGCAAGTTACAAAGAGGATGTTTGTAACCTATCATGTGAAAGGACAGTCTAGAATTTGAGTTATTCAATGATGGGATGGAGTGCATCTCAGGAACCAGAGTGATCTGATCCCCCTAGGCCCTCAGATAGAGGAAGCCCAGATCTGTGTGGCCAGGAGCCAGCATTTGGTAGGAAGTTGGATGAGACCATGATGAAAGTCCCTTGAACTGTCGGTGATGTTTGTTGCTGCTGGCTGCCACTGCAGTGAGACCCAGCTTCCTTTACTCCCTACTCACCTGTAAAACAGAATCCATGCAATTTTCCCTGAGGTGATACTGCAGAGAATATGGGCTTCCCAGATGTATGGTAATAACTGAGGGAACAGAATCTAGAGTATATCTGTATTATTTGAGAGACTATAAACAGGATCAACAATTAAGAAGAACTCCCACCTCTGACATTCTTATCCTAGCAGCTCTGTCCTGCTCAGAGCACCCAGCAGGAAATTGGAACCAGGACCCCTTTGCCACTAACTAGAGGAAGAACCAAGTCATTTGTGTAAATCACATTTATATGGAACCATGTCAGAACCCTCATAAATGCAACAAATAATCTAAATACTTTGAATGTGGACATGTCCCATTCTCTTAAATTGAGCTAAATACCCTGAAGGATTCTCAAGGTTCTAACTTACTGAATTTGAAAAATGTTTATACATTACATGGTGCCTATCAGATAGAACTGTTGAAAACAGGAAGTTCTACTGTACAGTAAATTATGCAAGAACAGACTCCTGTGGGATTGTTGGAACTGAGAAGCAGAACTGAGCCTCAAGGTTCAGGAAATCCAATTAATTCTTGTCAGCACTTCCTGCAGAGTTGGCAGATGTGGGAACTGAGGCAGAGAATACACGTCAGTTGCCCCAGGTAGAAAGCAATATTGTTACATTGTTAAATACAAATCCACTAAATAAAAATGTTCTTCTTGTCTGAACTAGAAATTTCTACTTTCTTTATATATAACCAAGGATTCTTTGGAATATTTGACTTCTTCATTCTCTCTGGCTGTTTCCTTGGCCATCTAGAAGTCTGATTTCTATGCAGGCAGATGTACTCAAGAGTCAGTGTGCAGACCCACAGATGCTCTCAGGAGGCAGCTGGATGGAAGGGCACAACAAATTCAGTTACTTGGATGCAGTTAAAATGAGATTGAATTTTAAAGTTTCAATTTACAAGTACCTTTTCAGAAAAGCACTTATCATAAAAACTGAAAGATTCATTGATCACTATGTCTAGTGAATAGATAAGTGGAAGAAGAATGAGAATAAACTGAAACTACTTTCATTGAATCACATACTCCAATAAAATCAGGCTTTTGTATCCACCCATATTCTAGATCAGAAATAATAATCATGAGCTAGAAAAATTCATAAACAATGGGTGTTTTATTTATTTCATATTTTTAATTTTCTGGCAATACAAAGGAATAAGACACCAAAAATAACTTACTGAAGATGGTTTTACTTTTCGCAAGGATATTTCAATCCTAAAATCCTAATTCTTGGGTTAAGAACTCTGACTCATCCTCAGAGAACTGAGCTCATTTGATGGCAAGCCTACAGGTTAGGTTTGTATTCCGGCTCTACTGCTGTCAGTTGTGATACTGTGGGCAAGTTAGCCTCTCTCAGCCTCAGTTTATTCATTTTGAAAATGGGGGCAATAATAGTTCCCATCTTACTGGGCTGCTATGAGGATTCAGTGAAATGATGCACTTAGCTCTGGGCCCTGGCACATCATGCACACTCATGCATGAGGGCTGTGGGTTTTATTATTACCTCTACTTTCCCGGGACACATTAGCCATTCCAACATGCTATCACCTGTCCATGAGTTTGGTACTTGACCTCTACTGACATACGATCTGGGTCATTTGGGCCAAAAGGAGTTAAATATTGCCAATCCACAATCATGCTTTCTGGGGTCTGCCTTAGATACTAATGTCCCCAGAGGGTAAGGCACTGCTGCCTGCAGAGCTCCATAAGCAGATGGTTGTTTGTGAAGCATTTTTTACTGATGCGTGTCATGAACGTGGTGATGACTGACTTAAGCATTAATAGTTGAAACTTACAAAGATAATAGATAGAAAAGGAACAGGAGTAGTTCGGCGTCCGTGGATGAGCTTTCTCCCTTTCAGACAGAGCTCATTCTGACTCCTCAGGGGGAGACACGAGGGTCTATGGCTTAAGAGGATACTTGTATAATTCAATAAAGCCCCTCTTACTGCTTTGGAATGGAAAAAGAGAATGCCAGGAAGAAAGGCTGATTATACTACAAGGTTTTCTGAGCACAGAGGTAGACACACTCTGTTAGAGAAACATCTAGCTTATCCTTTTCCCTAGATGAAAAACTAAACAAAAGAACACCAATTATCGTTTGAATAAAACTGCTTCTGAGAGGTACTGGGGACATTAGTCTCCTTAAATAGAGAGATGTATTTTTAAAAGGGGAGCATAATTTAAAAACTAGAATGACAGTGGGAGTCGGGAGAGCGATACACATTAAAATTCAAGTATTAAAGGCCAGAATCAATGACCCAAAGTGAATGTGCATATTCACTTTCCCCAGAATGGTTTTCCCTGCCCTGCCCATATGATGGATGGCAGCCTGCACAGAGGTTAGGCTGTGAGGTTTTTTCCCTGAAACTCCCACCCATCTTTTCTGAGTGCTAAGAAATCAGCAGGCTCAGAGTAAGGAGGCCATGACACATTTGACAACAGACCATTTATGAGGGATGGATATACTGGGGAGGCTCCAGGAGCCTCTCTTCACCTAGAAAACATTCTCCTTCTGAAATAAAGTGGTCCATGATTTTACATGAAAAATGGGTGCTAAGAAATCCATGTACACCCATTCTTTAAATTTTTATCTATGTTATTAGTTATTAATTAATAGGTAAAAAGGAAAAAACATGAGCCTGTACCCTCTAGCAAAGACTCTAAGCCAAAGCTGATGACAACCTTTGGGGGTTAAGAATATGAGTAACTACTCTTCCTTTCCCCTCTTGATGCCTTACTTAAAGCTTGCCTGCCTGAATAATAGATTTAGCTTTTGGGATTGCAAAATTAATGCTTAATGAAAAATGATTCAGCAAGTTCAAGTTTTTGTGTCGCCCCCCCCACCCCCGCCCTCCCCCACAACCGCTTATGAGCCAGGGCTTGCACTGCCTGTGGAGTTTTCACTTTAGCAGAAGATTCTGTTAGAGGAAAAAACCTGGCCTGGCAAAGCAACCACTGACCAAGGTTCCTTGACAGTTCTCAGCAGTGCCTTGGAAAGCACAGAGCTGCTGGACACTGAGATGGAAGTGGAGTGGATGGTCTGATGAGCTTGGAAGGGTGAGAAAATTTTTGCCTGCTTTGGGAGACAATCTTTTTGGGGAAAGGGAGAGTAAATATTCATTTATAATTTACTTGGAAGATCCTTAAAACCCTACAGAGACCTCCTATTGCTTTTTTTTTTAACAACAGCTTTATCGATCTATAATTCAACCATAAAATTCACTCTTAAAGTGTACAATTCAGCAGTTTTTTGTATATTCCGAGTTATCCAACCATCACCACTATCTAATTCACCCACTTAATTTCCATGCATTCTACTCTTAATGTTTTCAATACAGAGAAAGTTCTAAGTTACCTCTGCCATGAAAAGAATTACCTTTGGAACAGAAACAAGAACTATCCCATTCTATTTGCTTATAGAATTTTGCTCCCCAATTCCCAAAGAGGAAAATAATTGTTCTTGGCCACATTTCCTCAATGCTATGCATACACAGATAGTAGCAACAAAAAAAACTATATACCATGTATTTCTGTTTGTACATTTCTGTTTAATGGTTCTTTGCTCCCTCCCCTCCACACATAATCATCTAGCTAATTCCCATGATTTCTTTAACGTGATGGTTCTCCCTTACTTCCCATTCCATGGCTACGTCCCCAGCTACACCCTCATTACCGTCTACTTGAATGATTGTGATAGTTTCCTAAATGTCCCTGTCTCACCTCTTGTATGTGCCACGCTGCACACAGCTGACGTATTCATCTCCCTAAAACACCACTTTCACTATGTCACTTCTCTACTCCAAAGCCTTTGATGGCTATCTTCGTCCATCCTTTGGCTTAGAATTCAAGATCCTCCTCAGTGAGGTCCCAGCCTGCCTTATGGTTTTATTTCTGAGCCTGCTCAAGAAACACACCTGATCAAGCCTGCAAACATGAGATTTCCAGCTTCTGTGCCTTTGCCCAAGCCTTTCCCTCAATTGAAGATCTCTGGGGATGTCTCACCTCCTCTAGGAAGTCTCCCCTCCCTCCCCACTCCTCGATGCTTTCTTCCTCACCTCCACTCTAAGGGCTGTGACCATGTGTTTGGGGCTCATTGGCTTCACTGCCTTTTTGTCAGTTAGCTTCTCCTGTATACTTGTGTGGAACCACATCTTATACTTCTGCATATCCCCAAGTCCCTAGCACTGTGGCAATGCACATCATACATGCTCAGTAATTACTGACTGAATGGTTATCTCCATATTACTTCCTGATTGAATCACACTCAAGAGCTTTTCAAATAAGCTTTACCATCAATCATGTATTAATTCAATCAAAGATTTACTGAACACTTACCATGTGCAAAGCACCAAAATCAAGAACATTCCCCTACAAATATAGGCTCAGTAACCTAGTGTGTCACAAACATTCACCCTGAAGTCATTGTTTCAAACTGCAAGTTCAGGTCCCCTGGCTGCTCCTGGTGGTGATGCTAGGGAGTGGCAAGTCTGTTAGAGCACTCCATTGGAGCAGGGAGGTCCTGCACAGAGACTTTAATATATCCTGATTCACCTTTCTGGTCACACATGACATTATCTAAAAAAATGTCTAAGGATTGGAAGAGTTCTTTGAAGTAATCTAATTCATTCCCCTTCCAATCAACAAGAATTCAGAACTAAACATCTCCCAACCTTAGTTTAAATATTTCCTTTGATGGGATCTCATTCCTTGCTATGCACACCTGATTATTAGTAAGTATTATAGTTAAGAGCCCAGGCCCCAGGGTCAAATGCACTACTGTGAATATTTGAGTCCACCATTTACTAGCTGTGTGAATATAGGCAGATTTCCTAATACCTTTGTGCTTCACTTTCATCTTAATAGTAATTACTACCTGACAGGATTTCTGTGAAGACTAAATGAGATAGCGGAATTAAAGCACTAAAAATCAAGTCTGGTGCATATTAAGGGCTCAATATTCTTTTGAAAACTGAATTTAAATATACCTCACTGTTGCTTCCAGACTTTCATCCTAGGTTTATTTTCATTGTCTATTAGTGGAAACAGACACCTCAAATAAGTAGAAAACCACACAGCATATAAAGACCTAATCTACCTAATATATAAAGAGTTCCTAGAAATCAAGAAGAAAAGAACATCAATTCCTTTTTTTTTAGATAATGGACAAAGGACAAGAATAAACACTTTGCATAGAAAAGTCAATATAAATGACTCTGGAACATAAAAATGCAAATTAAAATAATCTTAAAATGACATTTCTCCCTCATTAGACTGGGAAAAATTCAAAAAAGTTTGGCAATACACTCACTGGTGAGCTGAGAAAAAAACACACTCTCATACTGAGAGGAGGCTGGTAGAAATGGAATATGATACAACTCCTCTGGAGGGCATTTGGCAATTTTACAAATTACAAAGGCATTTACTCTGCAGCAATCTTACAGAAATTATTCTACAGACATAGCTGCACATGTATAAAATAAATATGAACAAAGTTGTTCACTGCAGTTTAGTCTGAAATAACAAAAACTGTTACTAAGTCAAACATCCATTATCAAGGCCTGGTTAAACAAATTACATACTTTTACACATAGAATACTGTGTAGTTGTATAAAAGAATGAAAACAATCTTCATGTGCTGAAAATGGAAAGATTTCCAAATAAATATTGTTACATGAAAAAGATGCAGAAATGATCTGCATACAGATATATAGATACAGATATATAGAATGCTAACTCTCATGTAAGAAAAGGGGAAATAATATATATTTGCATTTGTTTGTATCTGTATAAAGAAACACTGGGAGGCTACACAAGAAGTCAATTACTGACCCTGAGGGTGGGACAGGATAGAGAGTGACAGAAGTGGAAGGAAGCCTTATCATTGAATACTTTTTTAAAAAATTATTTTCTTTTTTCAACAAAATGAATGTATTACTATTTAACATTTTATATAATTTCAAAACAAAGAAAAAGGAAACAATGTGGGCTGACAGAAATAGTGTTGCACAAGCTATAAAGGGAACCCCAACCCAGCTTCCTTCTTCCATATGAAAGACATTCAAAGATTTGAAGACAGATATGTCCCCTCTTAGGTTCTCCTGGCTAAGGCTAGAACCTTCTTCTTTCTAACTTTCACCACTTTTGTTCTCCACACACTGTGAGCTCCTCAGAGACTGTACCCTGTGCCATAGTGTTTCCCTCGTGCCCAGCACACTCACTGGCACATAGGTGTTGTTTGATAAGTACTTACAGAATAAATGAATGTTTCCAGACACATCATACTGTCATCACTGGCGGATGCACTATCATTTGTCATCGTCCCTCTAAAATCTGGACCTGACTACAAGCTGATGAGGATAGAGAGGGACAGTGAGACTATTTCCCCTCCCAGTTTTGATTTCCTTGACTTAAACACCCTATTTTGATTCACAAACTCTTGTAATTGCTGCCCTGTGCTATTGGTTCATGTTGCATTTGTGGACAATGAAAATATGTGGGTGCACAAGTTTTTTTCTAAATAATTGCATAATTTAGCATAGCACTTTAGCCATAGCACTGGGTGTATTTCAAAAGTCTGAAAGACATTAAAGTCAGATGCAAAGAATTTTCATAATAATACCCTATGACCTGCCTCTACCATGTAGAACAGACTGAAGACAACACTAAAAAGGGCATTTACCTCAGTCTGGAATAATCCACAAAATCAAGCTTAAGCTGGAGTTAGGTTATCTCATTAGAATGTATTTTATAAAGGGAAAAATGTATGGCTACATAGCCATCCTTGTATGGCTGCCACCAAACAATGCTGTATCTTGACCAAAAAAAAAAAAAGATATCCTTCCTCTGATGGACACAGGCCTGTGTTACAGGTGTACATCCTCTGCTGAAAGTCCTGGATTTTGTGCCAGTATTGGGAACTGAATATAGGTCACTGGGATCTAAAACAATGTCATGGGAAGTGATACACTTTGGGAGGTACAGAAGGAAGGACAAATGAGGATGATGCCTGAGGGATAATTCCATTAGAAAGATCACAGAGCACTTGATGTGCCATGACATGGTGTGACGTGTGTGCCAGCACACACGCTGTGGTGTGCCGAGGTACATGCTGGGTCGCGGTGTTGTGTGGTGTGACACGACAGGGCAGCAGTGTGATGGGAGTGGGACACGGCATGGCATGTGGTGTGGCCAGCATTCTGTAACAGAACAATCACCAGCATCAGAGGACTTGGAGCTCCATCTTAATTAAGATTAATGACCTTCAATAAGCCATTAAACTCTCTGATGGAGACCCAATTTTCTCATTTGCAAAAGGAAGATAACTTACACTTAAGTTATATGCTTACTATAGACTAAACAAGAGAATTAAAGGGATTATCTCATTTCAAGATTAAAGAGACTTTTTTTTTAACCACACGTGCTATTGATGAGGATCTTGAAGCCTTGAGTGTTAGGGAACTTGCTCTGAGGGACACAGCCAGGAGTGACAGAACTAGAACTTGGATTCAGGGCAATCTGGCTACAAAGCGGATGCTATTAGCACCGTGAGGATTAAAGGAGGCTGAATGGTTTGTGGCCGGCTTCTTAAGCAAAGCTAGATGGACCTGAATTTGGAGTCACGTTACAGCTAATGATGCAGTAAAGTAGAAAGAAACCATCTCTGTACAATCTCTTCACAAAGTAGAGTCAGCGGCCGATCGATGTTCATTTCTTATGTAAATGACTAAGCGGTTGTGGCAAGAAAGTATGTTCTCAGGCTTTCGTTTTCCTGAGAGGACATCAAAGTGGATTTCTGAAACTCTTAGGCTGAATACCATTTTGAGGTAGCTGGGTAAAAGAGAATGGTTTATTTTGAAATGTAATTATCATTAGCTACCATTTTGCTTTTTATACAGTATGCCTTCTTCCTCAAGTTTTCAAAATCTATTTCTTCTAGGCATGGAATATTTGAAATATAATTTTAGGTTTTGAGCATTTCTAATTTCAAACCTAATCTCATGTTGGAATGCATGATGTGGAATAGAAACAAGTGAATGACTTCTTGGGACAAATTAGCATAAAACTGGAATTCAGGGCATATCACCTGGAAAGCTCAAAAGCAAATCCTTTGACTTTCACATACACACACTCACCTACATGCAGTCAAGATCAAAACATACACAGAAAATTTATTCTGCTAGGTGTACTGAAAATGGACCCGAGGTAGCCATACTTATCAAAGAAAGTGACAAGAAAGAATTCATTTTGCTCCTCTGACCTAGCTGACCTATGGCCCGAAGCAAACGGTGTGTTTAAAGAGGAACAATAATTCAGCTGTTGACATGCCAGAGTCTGGGAGTATTGATCCAAGTGGCTCTGGGTGCTCAGTCAGGAAACTACAACAAGCTCTCATTTCTTTCCACCTTCCTTCTTAGTATCCACGGGAAGAAAAAGGACAATAAATAATAAGTAATAAATCCAAAACACATAATTTCTGATGTTGATACAAAATTTGAATCAACTCCAAATTCTTGAGAGGTAACTAAACATTGTGTTTTTCTATTGTAACATACCTACAGGATGATCGATGAAAACACATTGTGTTTTTAGGAATTTGGAGAAGGGTTGCCACTGTGAGGTAAGCAAGACTTGCACTGGGCTTTGACAATAGGCTTAGTTTTAGGGAGGCAGAGGGAAGTGGGGTAAGTTGTTTTAGGGGCAGAAATAATAGCAAAGCCAAGAGTGAAACAATGGGGAGGAAAGAGTCCCAACTCCAACAGGAGAGCTTGGAAAGCAGTGGGAGATCAGGCCAGAGGGGTGGCTGGGACAACAGAGCCAGCGTGAGAGTTGTATACAGGCAGCAGTTGGTGATGGTTTTAGAGTGATTAGTCCAACAACAGCTTCCACAATGGCAACATGTAGGTTTGGGAGTCACATCAAATGATTTGTGATTTTTTTAATTATGAAAGTAATAATAAATAAACATGATAAAAACATTTTAAAATATAGACATACAGAAATTAAAAAGTAACAGTTCCCATCCCTACCTCTATTTCTCAGAAACAACAACAGCTACTAGTTGGGGAGTTGTAGACATTTTATTATTTTCTATATGAATTGGATAATTATGTATATTTATATATACTATACCAGATTATGTGTATATATGTGTATATATATATATATATACATATTATACTCACACACACACACAAACACGCACATGTACGTTTGGCCCTGGATACACACACACACACACACACACACACACACACACACTCACATACTATACCAGGGCCATACTTCCATTTAGGTATATAGAGATCTACCTTATATTTTTAAAAGTCAGTACTCCAAAAAATAAAGGTTTAAAATTCATTTCAACATTCCTTTCTGTTGGCCATTTATGCTGTCACCAGTTCTTTGGCTATTATAAATAACAATGCAATGAACATCCCTGGAGTGACTTTTTGATGAGACCATTGAGGCTCAGGAATGAGGATATTTTTAAAGTCTTTTTTACTTCAGTACATCGTTATTTGAAAATGGTCTAATAAAATATTCTTTTGTGTCAAACCTTTACATCAAACTGGAAGAATTCGGAGAAAGCATGGCAAAGAAGGAGCAGGGCTCAATAATATAGAAGCTAAGAAACAGAGTGGTTCCAGCAGATATAATGAAAATATAGTGAGCCTCCACCAGGCCTCGCATTTAAGTATAGCCTGCAGTTCTAGGCTCTGGACAGAATCTCTCTCAAGGAGACTGGAGAAGGTGGGTTCAAAAGAAAGACACAGAAGTACCTGGTGAAGGATGTTTCACAGAATTGAAGGGATATGAGTTCAGTCTTCAAGGATGTGGAGGATTTACATATGCTAAAGAACAGGTAAAGGATTTCCAAGGACAGAACTGTTGATGCTTTGATGTCAGTCAAACACATTCAGAAAGTTATTTGAATTTCTATATATTCCATCTAAACTGGACATGATCTCATAGTCATTTTTTTGAGTAGTCTGAAATGGATCAGTCATGTCTGAAGTCAAAAACAGATTCCCAAAGCAAGCTAGTATGCGAATAGTTAAAATGGTCTGGGTAAAAATCACAAATAAATAAGAGTTTGCAGGGCATGCTGCATTCTTTGTGCTCTAAGACTTCATAAAATGAGAGCAGAAGCAGAAATCAAATGTGTTCTGGAAGAGGAACCAGGAACCAATTACTATGTCAATAATTCAATATGAGCATTAAATTTTCATGGTTTAAAAAAAATCCCTTAGAACAATCTGCAGGACATTATCTCCCTTGCCTGGCATTTGGAGCTCTCTAATCATGACTCCTAAGAACTGTACTGTGTTCTAGTTAAGGACTGAATTAACAGATTGGGCTACAAACAAAAGCCAATTCCACTTAGGTGTTTGGTTTTTCTTTTTAATGGTTGACAATTAGCTGGAATTTTCATCTGTCCCTCAACACAAAATGGTTTTCAAAATAAAGAAAAGAACAATTGGAAAGAAAACAGAATCAAGTTTTCCTTTCTTAAGTGTGTAGACACAGGCCAGAGTAAATGTATCCTTTCTGTTCTTTGTTTTTATTATTTTTGCTCCCAATTCACGTACATTATTCAACATATTATTTTTTACTACTTGGGAGTGAGTAAGGCAGATATTCTATTTTGAGAAGAAATCAAGGGTTAAAATAAGCTATCCAGCCGCTGGTCATTTGTCAGATGACCCCAGAGAGACCTGATTTTTGAAAATGATACCCCTTAAGGGAATTCTTTAATTTGTTAATATTTCAGATTTCTTCCCTGAACAGAAAGATTAATAGTTTCAATATTATTTCTTAACATCCTTATACCCTATAATGAATCATTTCTTCCTAACCAAAATAAATGAAATGGAACTTAGCATTTGTTGAATACTTGCTATGTGCCTGCTAGTCACCATGCTAGATGCTTAAAGTCTCATTCATCCCAATCAATAAATACGTGGACAGTCTAATGTAGCTATTTGGTAATGCCAGAAGAATTACTAAGACAAGACAAAACCTAATAATGACATTACAAACTTGATATTTTTCAGTATTTAGTTACTTAACTTCATTCATCCACTATATACTCAGCGCCCACTATGTACTAGACATTTATCTCAGTTTCCGGGGAAATAACTGAAAGAGACAGACATATAGTGCCTGGTCCTGTAGAGGTCAGAAACAACAAACAATACAACTATGCAGGCATGGCAGGGACTGCTAACTGTCCCCATGTCTATCCTGTCCTTTCTCTCTTTAGCAGTAGACCCCCCCAACACACACCCAAAGAATGTTGGCATATGGCCACCCAGCTAAAGACCACACCTCCCAGCCTCCCCCAGATGAGGCCAGGACTGGGATGTGAACAGAACCCACATGTGCTGTTTCTGGATCGCGACCTCAGAGAGGAAGCTGATTGCCCTCCACTCTTCCTTTGCCCTTCCCATGAGCTAGTCCATGAACATGGTCTCACTGAGGCAGCTTTCACAATGCAGATAAAGGCAACACTCAGAGGAGGTGATTGGCAACAAGACTGAAGGAATGAGCAGCCCTGGACGATCCTGGGACAGGCCCTCACCTGACCGCCCCTGCCTCTGGACTGTTAAATAAAAGAGAAAAACTTCTGGGTTGCTTGAGCAACTCTATTTTTGTATCTGTTTGTTATAGAATTTTAGGCTATACTCTTATACAGCAGACAAAGAAAATAACTTACAGTTAAAAGTGCTCTGAAGGAAACAAGTAGATAAGAGGAAAAAATAAAAGGGGAGAGGGTGGGTTACTTTAGATAAGATGTTCAGGCCACATATAAGCTGAGACCTAACCAATGAGGAGAGGTGATATGCAACTTTTAAGTATTCCTATGATGCCTTCATGTTTTGACTGTTCTGTGACAGGGTGCAAATAATATACACCTATACAAATGCCCTGGGATAGGCCCATTTCTGGAGCACTCGATCTCTCTGAATGTGCCAACATCATCATTTTTATGTGAAAAGCCACATACATCAGTTAACCAGTGAGTGACACACCTCACTGCCTGTGGTCTGCCTGTCTTACAGTGGCTGTCTGCCTGTCTTACAGTCACCTTGCCCAGGAGATGCTTGAGGGCAAGCATAGTCCTATTGTCTCTTTATCCCTCACATAATACTTAGCACTTACAAGAGCTCAATAAACTTTACTGAATGACTAGGTTTATAAAGTAGAACTCACCAAATGTTTGAAAGACTCCCTTTTCTTTGGCAACACAAAAATAGGACCTCAAAGCAGCTGTATCTTTTCAGACAGTTCTTCCTACGGCTTGGTAATGGCCCAATGACTAAAATCAGGATTTAGATCATCTTTCCTGCCCTGACTTGAGCTAGACAACTCAAGGTAACTGAGGTGGGGCCATACCTCAGAGTGGTGGATGCACTGTGGCTCTTGATCTGGTCTGTCACCTTTGCCCACACAGCGCAGAGCTCAGGACTGTGTTTAGAGGGCTAATCATCTGAGCCCTCACTCCCCACCCCATTTTCTACTCTTCCAATGATCCAGGCATGAGGGAAGAGGAGCCTTAGCCTTGAAGCAACTTTTTCAGGGCTTTGAACGTCATCACTATCATGTTAATGTGGTTCTGTTCCTTTCATTTAATTTCATGTGCCTCACTATTAAAAAAATACCAGCCAATAAGGATGACAATAGCTGGAATTATTTAACTTTCCTATGTGCTAAGCACTGTGCTAACTGCTGTGCATGCATTATTAACTCATTTAAGATATTTAACAAGCCTATGAGGCAGCCATTATTATCCCCATTTTGTAGATGAAGAAACCGAGAATTACAGAAAGTAAGTGTCTTGAACAAGGCATCACATTTCTAGAGTGACCAATCATCTCGGTTTTCTCAGAATCAAAGGGTTTTCTAGGCTAAAAGCCTTTCAATGCTAAAACTGGGATTGCCTTAGGGAAACTGAGACAAGTCAGTTACCCTACAAGTATCTGAAGAAGAATTCGAACCAAGACTGTTGGCTTCTAAAACAATTGCTCTTAACCATGATGTTATACTGATTGGTTCTTTTTGTGTTCATTACTGCTGTGGACTGAATGTTTGTGTCCACCCAAAATTCGTATGTTGAAACCCTATGCCTCCAATGTGATGGTATTAGGGGGTGGAGCTTTGGGGAGGTAATTAGATTAGTAGGATTCGTGCCCTTATGAGAGGCAAGAAAGAGCGTGCGGCTCACTGCTCTCCACCATGAGGACACATTAGAAGCCTGTGACCCAGAAGAGGATTCTCACCAGAATCTGACCATGCTGACACCCTCATTTTGGACTTCCAGCCTCCAGAACTGTGAGAAATAGACTTCTATGGTTTATTAGCTTCCCATTTTATGGTATTTTGTTATAGTAGCCTGAGCTGATAAAGACAATTACTAAAAAGAATGGATGTTCTCTCTAGGGTATCTAGCAAATGTTGAGTGAAGACAATGATAGCCAGGAAGACTTTTACATGAAGTCATGTCATTCTGCACCGTAATCTCCACTAGTGTTCTTCAAAACATTAACATACACACTTTAAGAAAGATGCTTTTTGGTTTGGTGCCTGAATAAAGTCAGTATTAATACATAGCAAGCATTTCTGAGGCTGCTGAATATGAACATGAAAATGAAAAGATTCACTACTAAACTTCACTGTAAATGAAATACATTTTTCATGGACACTTTCCCCAGCAATTAATTGTTTTGTCTCTAGAATTCCAGAATGACTGATGACAATTGTGCCAGGGACCCTGAAGGAGCAAGCCCTGCGCCTTGCAGAACTGGGGTCCCACAGTGTAGGAAGGCGAGAAAGCGCAACGCTGACATGCAGTCTTCTAAGATTGGCTGTGCATGTTTTGTTTTGCATTCAGAGTAAACTTCAACAGAAGTAAGATAAAAAGAGTTATTTCTCTTTGCCTTTATCACACAACAGTCTACACAATTTCTGACAACATCAAAGGCTTAGGCACCTCTTGGCTGGCTGGTTCAGGAAAAAAAAATCCACCTTCATTCATCAAATGGTCACTCAGTGCCATCTATGAAGGACACCATATGAGCAAGTACTTGTCATACCAAGTCAGGCATAGTCTGCTGCCCTTCAGGCGCTTACAGAGCATTGGCTCCAGCTGCGAGGAAAGGCAATGAATGGAAGATACAAGGACAATGGTTGTGGAAACGCACAGGAAGAAGCGGTCCTTTCTGACTTGTGGGACATGAAGGGGCGTCCCAGGGGAGTGGGTGTTTCAGTGGACAGGTAAGAGGCTGCAAGAGGAGATGGAGTCTCACCCTCTCCAGGAAGAGAACACAGAATGAGCAACGCTATAGGAAAATCCAGGTCTTAAGAAAAGGTTTGTCTCGTGTAGTTAATGCCACAGATAGTGAACAAATAAAACAAACTAAAAGCCAAATCAACACAGAATTTGGAATTTAAGTGATATATTCATGATTTCCTCTTATTTAGATGGTTGGGCTCTGGAAGTGTATCATGTTTGCATTAAGGTCAGTTCAATATTCTCAGAACTCTACTTGTTTCTATGGTTCTTTCCCAAAATTTATCATCAAAAACCTAATGTTATAGTCAAGCTTTAGGTGTGCATGTATGTGTATATGTATCTTTATTGTCAAAAGCTACAGGTTATGGGAATTAACAGTGATTAGATCAATGACAGGTATTCATAAATGAAAATGAAGACTTAGATTTTGAAACCAGGTTTATTTCCCAGAGGCTTGCCAGCTTTGAATATTTTATTTAAGAATTATGTAATGGCATGAGCTTTCCTTCCTACATTGAAGTCACCCATCATCAGCAGGATCTGTATTTGGAATTATTGCTCTAAAGGTGGGGATAGGATACCTATTTACATCCTCATTCCCCAACTGATACTTTGATACCATACTTGCAAAATGTCTGGGTAGAAGCAGAGACCCATCTGTAGCTATGTGATCCATCAAAACCCTAGGCCTCAACTGGAGGCTTCAGCAGGCTTCTCACCAAATGGACTAAGAATAAGCAAGTTGCTGGTACACCCATCAGTCTGGACCAGGTGCAAGAAGTGCAGGCCTTGCTTTTTAATGTGCCAAGCTGGCTTCTTAACTTCTGTAAAATTAAAACCTAAGTGCATCTGTGAGCACCATGGAGGTATGTGAATCATAAGCATCCATAAAATGTCATGCCTAAATTAAGTCTTATCATCAAATAGTATTTATTAAACGCCCACATACTGCATTCACATGGCAGGGTGCAAGGCACATTAGCAACAGAATGCTATATCTTCATCCGTGAAAATGCTTCATAATAAAATGCCAAACTGCTGCTGGAGGTCATAAAGATTATTCTTTTACTGTGAATATTCTCACCATAAATTTTAGATAAACAGCAGAAAGGGGTAACATCTCCCATATAGTGAAATCTTCACTGAGGTGCTTCATGCTCAATTATCCTTGTCAGTAAATAAAAGGCTTATATGTAATTCCAATTATGCTTCTTGTGGATATTACAAAGTATTCTCAGAAAAGTTAATCATGGATGGATTCATGTCATTTTGTACTGTGCTTTTTAAAGTAATGAGACAATAAGGAACACTAAGAGAAGGAATGTCTACATTTAAATTGGCAAAGAACTACTTGATTTTAGACTTGAGTATCCTATTCATTAATTATTGCTATTGCCTTTTGTAATTACTTCTGAGAACACATAGCCAAAAAAATTCATAAAAGTTAAACAAACAGAACATTTGAAGACAACAGCACTGAAATTACTTTTTATATCTGGAGGCTATACACACAGTTGCCAGAAAAATAAAATTTTTAGTCAACCAAGTGATGTTTTGTCTACAGAATATTAAAAAAATCTTTGTTTTCATATCATATAATTGGCTCTTTAAAAACTTAAATGTACTAATTAACCTGTTCTATCCACATCTTTTAGAATGATCCTAAGATGATTTCAAATCTGAATGAATTATGCTATCCCTCATAGGTTTTATTTTTGATTTCTCAGTGACTTTCATTTACAAATATGCTCATTATAAGTCAGTTCCATTGTTCAACTTATTAACAAGTACATTTAACTGCCTTCAATGTGCTCACAACTCTATTAGGTAATTTTAGTGCCACTAAAGAAGCAAAAGAAGGTCAAAAGAACAGTTTACACCTTTGCCAATTAAGTTCCATGACAGCCCAATTCCTTCTTCTACTTCCCCAAGATATAAGGGGGTGGGGAAAGCACAGTAAGAGGAAATCTTTGCTGTTGGTGAGTCCTTAGCTAACATGATGCTAAGTGACTGTGCATCTTTTAGGTCACTGCCTTTCTGCTCTGGGAAGCTCCTAGGCTATGAAAAAACTCCCCCAGGATGAACAGGACTGAGGCCCTTGTCCTTCATGATTTAACATCTTAGGTTCTCAAAAAATGGAGGCAACTCATTAATAATATCCTTGTAGTCAATAAGGGACTTTTTTTTTTTTGCCCTTTTAGAGATGGGGAAATTTAGGACTTAGAATAAAATAAAAAGATGTACTACTTACAGAACCCTGTGGTTATGTCTCTGGCATCCCTGTGATTGAACTCTGGGTAAAGGGCCTAGGTGATAATGGGGCTCTGGTGCCTCAGTCACTGCATCCCTTGGATAAGGTTCAAGTTTTGCCCAACTCAGACTGCATTCTGTGTCTAATGAATAATGTTACAGTAAAAATTCAGAGCAATGAATTTCAGATGGTTTGCTATAAATATAGTAGTACATTTGTTAATTAAGGATATAATTCCTTACCTTGAAGTAGTTCATAAGTTAGGCCTTAATTGCATCATATTTTTTTAAGGATTTTGTTTTAAGTGGCTTCTCAGATAAGTGCTCCAAAGACAGTAAAGTGTAATTCTATGAAACATGTTCCAAAGGGTACTGTATCTCATTAGCTATAAACTAATCATGCCTAGTAAGTTATATTAGAAAAAACATTCTTGCCATTTATTTCTTGGTATAGTAAAAACAATATCAGATTAAATCTAATTAAGAAAAACTAAGGGTAGTACTATATCATGCAGCTTACTGTGTGGTTCCAAGAATAAATGAGGAAGCATTCTGTATCTTGGTATCTTCTGATGCTAAAAGCTAACTTCTAATAAATAAACCAGTACAAAAAAAGAGAACTCACTTTAAACCAATAGCAATATTCATTTACAGATGAAAAACATTCTCATTTTGGGTCAAACCTTTAAATATCTCATGAAAGCTAAATTTTCCATAATTGAGTATCAGAAGTAGTTTTCCATCAAGTGAAGAACTCCTGAAGACACGGTAGTGTCCCCACCTGAGTTCCGAACTTGGACCTCTCTGTGTAAGATTCAACAGGGACAAGCACATGAAGTTAAAAGCAGGCGGGAGCGCCATCAGGGCCCGCTACTTAGGGCTGGATGTACCTGGGCTTTTCATTTACTGTCCTTCTTCCTTCTACGCTGCTTTTTGATCATCTCATTAATTACCTTACCCACAAGAAGATGAAATCAAAGGAACAGACAGGACAAGAAACAGATATTCAGTCCATCCTCTGGCACTTCCTTCTTGACATTTTAAGAAAGGAAGCCCATAATAGGATGATGGAATGTAATGACTGAAATAATGATTTTAGATTATCTAAAGGTGTTATCCACCTATGCCTTTCTTCAGTGTTAATAAAAGAGTGTCATTGTTATTTCTCCATTATTGCAAATTGGGATAAGCCTGCGTACATGCTTGCTAGCTGGAATGACAGATTTACACATCCTGGGCTAGTATACATACTATGGTTTAAAAAAAAAAAACAAAAACAACCTATCTATACTGAACTGCTAGTACCACTTAAATGAAAGGGAAACTTTAAATGTAGCAGAATTTAAACATAATGCAACTGCTGAGCTAATTACAGCACAACTATGTATTGTTTTATGGCAAATAAGGTGAGTTTCTTACTAAATTGACCTTAAAAATTGCTGAATTTCCCCCCAAAACATTTTACATCCCACTTAGTAGAATGTAGAATCAACTCTGAATGAAAACTGTTTAAGTGATGTATAATCTACAACATTATACAGATTGTTATAATTTGGCTCTGAAGGGTTGGTTTCTTCCAACCTCTGCAATTTTATATGTCACCTGCTGTTTTAAGCTGTGTCAACATGGGCAAAAATTGAGAGCTGAAGTAATTAGGCAAATAATCCAGGCCAAAAATATGACTGAGAAAGAAACTATTTGGCAGTCTCTCTCTCTAATGATCAAATCCAGTTCATAATAGTCTAATTCTTTAGTCCCTCCCTCCAACAAAGGTCTCCAATAAAAGCATATGGAGTCAATGAATTCAAGTCATTTTCACTCAGAATCCAATATTTATGTATGTATTCTTCATATCCCCTTCTGAATAAACCATGACCGTGGGGAAATCTGGTCACAGTACTTCACCACTACTCCAGTTGAGCTTTGAGGAGCAGTACGGTAAAAGTCAGCCAAGAGCCAACTCACAAAATATGCACAAATATTCCCACCGGGAGACCACATGATTGGAAGTCACTCTGCTCAAAAAATCTTCCAGATAATTAATGTGCCACCTTTTTCTTATTCATTGAAGAGACAAAGCTGGCCTAGTAACCACTTCTATATTGCTTTACTGATAAGTATTTCAGGAGAAAACTGTTGTAGTAATAAACAGAAACCTCCTTCAAAGCTATGGCAAAGACGGATGCCTACCCACGTATTCATGCTGCCTGCCCACCTTACACTGGTGTCGCTGGCACGGAGTTGCTGGGCCAGGGACTACGTTTCCCTGCCCCTTGCCTAGGTGGGTATTGTGACTATTTCTCGCCAATAAGATGTGAGCGTGGTGATGCTGTCGCCTCCCGGGTAAGGTGGTTAAGAAGGGGGCTTCTCAGTCACCTCTGTTCCTCTGTCTACGGGCTGAATGTCTCTGTCCCACATAATCTTAAAGACTGTATATTAAAGATGGTAGAATCAAAATACAGAAGAGGCCAGGGTCCTTGGATCACCATTTGAGGGCCATCTGTACGCTGCTTGGGAACACACATTTTAGACCTTATGTGAGTGAAAATAAATGTCACCTTTGTTTGAGAAATTATACATACTTGGCTTTTTTTTATAGTAGCTAGAATTACTCTAACGTGACAAAGCCTGTTGCAACACTGTGACTATGATGCACCTCAGAAGGCTCTCTCCGTGAGACAGCGGTGGTATCCAATGCTTATAAACCGCTTACTGTGTGTGTGTCATACACCGTTCAAATCCTCTGTAGGTGCCAACTCCCTCAATCCTTATAACAGCCCCACAAGGTAGGTACTGCTCATTCCTCCCATTTTACAGATCAGAAAATTGAGGCACAGTGAGGTTAAGAACACACAGCAACAGACATTGAACTGAAATACCAATGTATCTAGAACAAAGTAAGACACTTTACCTTCTATATTTTGTATGACAAATATCAAATTCCTCTATTTCCAAGCATACTTTAATACATTCTACAAAAAGGCAGTAAAAATTGTGGACTGGTAGCCTGGTTTATTAAAAAGGCCATTCACTCATGGAATGGCAAGTTGTCTCTAATAATTAAATAAAGAAGAGAAGCCTGAACTGTTTGAATTCTGAACTGTTCCTCTCACAACCAGGCATAAGAAGCTTTAAATTGGGGGTAAGAGATCAGTCAAAATAATAAATGTCCAATAATGGGAGTCAAATGAAAGTTGATTCAGTAAGATACCATTTGATAATCAAGTTTAGTCCGTTTCTGTCACTTCCCCTTGATTATGCAAAAGCCTGCTGCCTCTTGGAGAATGAATACTTTGCGCCAACACTTGTAAGAAAAACATGGGTTCCTGAGCCATTGTTCTTCTCTCCCCTTGTTTTGACACGGTCCATAAAACAGGAACTTCCTTGGACTTGGAAGTGTTTGGGGGGAAATTCCATGTAGCCCTTCTCTTGGCCTCATTTGCCCCTGTCCAAGAGAAGAGGCTGAGCCTTCCCCTGCGGGGTGGGGCTCAGGAGCCTCAGTCCACCTTCCCCAGCCGGCCAGCCTCTCACCCTCCCCACACTCCTCTGCAGATGCACACCCTGTCCCCCCTTCATCCAGGCAGAGAAGGACCAGGTCCTGCTGGGGACCAGATGGAAAATGCATTTCAGGAGGAGAAGGAGTAAAAAGCCCATTTATCACCACAGGTCTGAGCTGTGCCCTCCAACTGAGGTTCACCAGTAATAAAGCAACCTTGTAGACTGGAATCTGCCTGGATTGGTTCAGAGCTCAGAGAGAAAGGAGTAAGATTAATCGGCACTCTGGAACTCCCACAGATATCCTAAATTATTTATCGAGCTATAGGTCCCAAACTAAAAACTATCCCCCTGCCATTCGCTGGTTGACAAGCAGCGATGTGTGAGTGCTCATCATGGGGCCATGCCATCGCCTAAGAGGACGGAGCTGTCAGCACGAGCCTCCATGGCCCCTGGGCACAGAAACCTCTTTGGAATTCCACCAGAATCACAGAAAAGGGTGCAGACTCCCCTTGGCGCTGTCCTTTGTCGGTGCCACCCTGTGGGCCGGGAGCAAGTGCTACGTCTCATTGTCTGGGCATGGCGGGTCATCAGTGGCCTCTTGCTTAGAGGCGCACCCTGAAATCCTGGGGAGCCCGCTTGCTCCTATTTGTTTGTTTGTCTTTCATCATGGCCCCCAGACTTTTTACCCCTCAGGACGTCCTTTCCTCCCAGGAAGCTACTCAGATGGCAGTAGATGGCATTATATTTGCTAAAGCTACAAGACTAAGACCAAATTCCATTATAGCAGTATTTCCTTTTAAGTTTGTGCCAACCCGGTGGCTTTATCTAATTGCCTTTCTATTATGACTGGTAGCTACAAATGGCTCTTTCTTCCTTTTGGCCATTAACTTGGCTCAAACTTCTTCCAAACAATTTCTTTCTGGAGTAAAATAGAAGTCAAAAATGGCTTCTTTGGCTCAGCTGAAGGACATTTTAATGCTGTACTCTGAATCCTAGCCCCTTTACCCCTTTTTTAGGACAAGTTTTTTTGGGGTTCATAAATGAAGTTTTAACAATCCGATCTGAATGTTAAGCCATAGGCAAATGGTAGGTGAGGTAAAAGTTAGCTTCTTTTTTATAAATTCAAATACAGTTGGTCCACAATACTATATTGGTTTCAGGTGTACGACATAGTGATTCATCAATCACATACATGACTGAACGCCCACCACAGACAGTAGAAAAAAACAACAAATAAATCACAATTATTTCAGGAGCTCCTAGTCTATCTGGGTGAGAGAGGTTTGCAAACAAAGAAGTCAAATAAACATCACACAGGTTGGGATGTTGGTCCAGCACACAGCAGACATACATAAGAGAGGGTGGGCAGGCCTCCTGAAGAACAGTGAAGCCTGACATACACACAGGTACTTACCAAGGGAAACCAGGGTGCAGGCACCCTGGAAGACCAAGAGAGCAAGGCCTCTGAGATGAAGCAAATGATTGGAGATGCAGGGCATGGAGGAGGCTGGAGCGAGGGGTGAGGTCAGGTCAGGGAGGGCCTCCTGTGCTATATAAGGCCCTTGGACATTATGCTATAGCTACAGGGAGTGACCAATGGGCCTTAATCGGGAAGATCTGACTAATTTCAGCAAAGTCATTCTGGAAGTGGAGAGGTAAACAGGTTAGGGCCAGGGGAGTCTGGAAACAGGAAGATCAGGCTAGAGGATAGAGCAGTGGTCCAAGATAGCAATAACAAAGACCGAACTGGAGCAGTAGCAGTGGAAGCAGGAGAAATTACAGGAAGGAAGGATTTGATACCCATTAGGCATGAAGGCTGAGAGTGGGGAGAAGCCTCGGGCAATCCTTGAGTTTTGAGCCTGGCTAATTGGGTTGATGGTAGTAGAACTTCCCAACATACCAAGGGCAGAAAGAGGTTTGGGAAGTCGGGAAGCTAACTCTATTTGGGGTCCACTGAGTTTAAACTGCCTGGGAAACATACAGATGGAGCTGCCCACTGGGCAGGAGAAAGGAAGGTGGGAAACCTCAGCTTAATGGTACATGGAGCCATGGCTGTAACGTGAGGATGTGGAAAAGGCTGCCGAGAGGGAAGCTGGACTCCCAAGGAACCAAACCTGCACTTAAGCTGCGGGGAGCTGGAACCAGCAAGGAGACACTGATTCCCAACATTTTTGTTCTAAACAATAGAGAATGGAAAATGGTTCCTACCCTATAAGGAGAATCAGGCATATTCATGGTGTTCTGGCACATTTTTCCCAGGCTGCCTAGTGATTCTGAGAATTTGCCTGACCTGTAGAAAACCTAGTCCAGCCCTGTGCATGCACATTTAAATTGTCCATTATATTGCTAAGTTCTTTAATTACTGCTCAAAACCTCATTGCTTTTCTTCTTTCCCCTACCTCCACCTTGCAATCTAAGAGAACATGAAGGCAAAGATGTTAAATGCTTTAGCAAGGATTACATCACTAGTCAATAGCAAGGCAGGAATTTAAGGACCAAATCATTGCATTTCCCTTCCTGCACTTAACGTTCTACCAAGATTGGAAGGAAAAGTTTGCAGATGACCCTGGACTAATTGGTATTTCCTGTGCACCCTGGCCTTGGTCCTCTGTTCACGGCTCTTGTGCCAACCGCTGCTGAAGTCTTGGGGATAAAAAATGAGAGGACATGATCCTCAAGGAAATCCCAGGCTGCTGGGAGGCTGGACGGTTGAAAGAAGTTACTGTGAGTCCTGCTGTGAAAGAGGTTTTTGCAGGTGCCACCAGGGCTGAAGAGGGAGTGCCGAATTCTATCCTAACGTCTGGAGAGGAGATGGCAATGTTTGCACAGCAACCTAACTTTCTTAGCATGTAAACACAATCATAAAAGCAAAGAAAGAAATTAAAATAAATTAAAGAGAATCTATGGCCAATATGAACAAAACTTAACATCATCTAGGACGTATATCCAACTGTCATGAAACTGAGAGGAAGCTTGGGGGAAGAAAAACTATAATAGAAAAAAATGTTACCTAATGGTGCCAACCATCCAGGATGTAATCAAAGCTGGTGGTTATCAAATGCAAGAGAAAATATGGAACAGAACCATTTTAACTTATTGGAGAAGCTATGGAAAGCAGAGCCCAGGTCTAGTGCAGATCTCATATCTCATATACACTTCGCCAGTTTTTCTCTCTCTCTCTTAACTATTTAAGGGCAATTCCATTTCTATTTGTTTCTTCTCATTGCTTCTCACAAATAAAGGGCTGAGGAGACTGAATTACCATAACATAAGCTTATTTTGGTAGCAGTAAATCCAATTGTATCAGAGACAGCAAGGTAAATACAGGAAGGTGCTGCAAAACCATTAGTTGCACAAATATTTACTCATTTCACTTGCAATTTGTGCAGTAGGTATAATGTTAGAGGTGGAGGCATGTATCTTAGCATGAAAGCCTCTCAATTTCTCATTCCACCTCTCCTTTTCCCTATAGCACTATTACTGGGTGCTATTCTAGGGCATGGCGTCTGCATAGAAGGCACATTTGTTAGCATATAATGATTACATCATAATTAGTGTGAACTAATTACATAATAATAATGAGCAGACCACACAAATCATCTTTTATTCCTATACCTCATTTAGTTCCCCAACAACCTTGTGGAAATGGAAGTGTTTGCAAGAAGACCACATGGACAGAACGGGTGGGCGGAGCTGGGATCTGAATCCAGGACTCCCTGAGACCAGAGCCTGGGCTGCCCTTCACTCAGCCATCTCCTTTCTACTTGTCCAGAGCATACCAGAACGAATATCAGACCAGACCTCTTGGACCATTTTGTTTCTTTTTCAATAACTTCATTGTATACTTCAGTATCTTTATAGAAACAAAAATCTCCAGCATTTCAGTCATTCACTACTTATGTCCCTGTTACTGTTCTATTCCAGTTGTTACTATACATATAATGTTTTACTTTGTTGTGATCAGAATATAATTTTGATCTCTGCTTTCTCTGCTCATTGTTATTTCAAAATCTGGCTCCACCTTCTAGTATGATTCATACCACTTGTCATATTAATGGCCACAAAATATTCCATTCTGGCCATTATTTGGTTTCCTTCCAAAAAACCACAGGTAGTTTTCATGTACCCTTTTCTCCCAATTCCTACTATTACTCACTGCCATTGAGATGTTTTCAAATTATAAGAATTTCTAAAGTGCCTATCACTTAAAATTTATGTGTCTTGTACATTGAGTTCCTTGGATATGAAGCTAGATTAAAACTGAAAAAATGTGGAAGTGAGTAGGCTACATACGAATTACTTAAAAAAGTAAGATAACAGACAGCTTCTGAGACATCTTTGGTATGAAAGATAGACAATTCATGAAGATACGATGAAAAAGAATATAGAATCACAATACAGAAAAGTGGGTCACATAGGTACTGTTATTGAAAAAGAGCTACCCAGGAACACGGTCCAGCAAAACCTACAGGAAGGAGAAAGTATATTCTCATTATAATCCTCTGGTCTTGGACTCTTCTTTTACCAGGAAAAGTAGCTGGGAGCAAGAATTAAAGTTGAAAAGATTAAATAACTCTCTATCAATTTAGATAGTGGAATTTTCCCCTGGGTTGACAGAGCTGGAACCATCTTAAAGCATCAGTAAAACTTCCCTCACACAGTTGTAGAAACAAAAAAGTCAAGTCAGCCTTTTATCTCAAGTCTCTTACCTAAATTAATTATTAAGGGCCAGTAAAGAGGCAAAATGTAACCAAACGACAGACGAGGTAGAATGAAATATGGTCATGATTTTCTAAGAGGCTATAATGTTTTGTTTTCAGGTTGAGTCCCTGATTTATAGCTGCCCTATTGCTGCAAGGAAAAGTATGCACTTCACCAACACCTTTTCTTCAAATACCTGCTATGTAATGTTGCTGAATTACAGCAGTTATTTGTCAGCACAATTTTTCTCTTTTCCTGTCTTAGTCATGAGCTTCCTTCTTCTCTTGCACAGAATGATTTTTTGATCATCACCCAGAAAGGGGCAGTGGAGATGGTTACAGCCAAGTGTGCCCTGTGGGCTATGTTGATGGTTCAGCGACAGCTGCAGTGGCCCTGATTACCATGACCCTGTTCTGTGCTAAGCACTTGGCACACTTTGCTGTATCCCCTCATTTACACCCCCAACAACCATGTAAGTGAAGCTCTGTTGCTTTGATTGTACAGATGAAGGAAGCAGCACAGAGAGGTTAAGAAAGTTGTCCAAGGGCACACAGTGGCTAAATTTCTAACCCAAATCTATTTCTCGATCTTATACTGTGTTACCTCCCTACACGCCTAAGTATAGGTGTTTTTTGGTCAATCACAAGTATTTCTGAATTTCCACTGTAGATGCAATAAAATGGAGAACAATATGCTCACTGAAATTCTGGGTGAGGTGGGAAGCAGAGAGGGAAACAGGAAAGAAAGTTACCCTGGTGGGGCCAAACTCCCCATGAGAAGCACTGGAGTGGGGCCTGGATGATACTGTCCGGGAGGCTGGGTGCACTGAGGCACACAATCACCTGAACTACGGAAGGGCTGGAAGGTGAGATGACCAGGAATGTGAATGGGGGGAAGAGGAATAGTAGGTGAGGTGGTCAAAGCTGTGTGATGTGGGATATGATTCCTCCTCCACATTTTCTGATTCCTCCTTCTGATTTTCAACAGAGACTAAGCTCACAAAACACCCTGGGTGTTGAGCTTTCTTGTTGAGAGCAGTGAAGGAACAGCCTCCAGACTCAAATCACAGATGCAGGAGAAACAGTGACCAAACCCTTCCATTCTCCCCTGAGCAAAAGGGGGGCCAGGGTGCGACCAGTGACACCTGAATAACACAGGGTATCCCTGAGGGCCAACCGAGGTCACTGAGGATATTATTCCTTTGAGGAATACACAAGGGAATACAACAAAGGGTAATTTTCCACACCAGCTAGGAAAATGTACTATAAAACTCTAGTAATTAAAAGCATGGTATAGACAAATACATGGAAAAAAGTAGGTAATGAAATCTTATACTCTTATAATTTTCCCATCTGGTAGCCAAAGAAAAAGGTATTTCATACTTTGAATTTGCATTTTTCTCGTTTCCATAAAGGGTATGAATCTTTACAAATGTTTATTGGTTATATGTCATTTCTTCCTCAGTGCACTGACTTATATCTTTTCTATATTTCTATTAGGTCATCTGTTGCTTTTATATCACTTTGTTGGAACTCTTTACATATGTTTCAAATTTTTCCATCATCATCATTTTCAACTTTATTTGTGGTTATCTTTGTTGTACCGAAATTTTAGTTTACATGTGGTCAAATCTGTGGATCTTCACCTTATGTCTTTTGGGTTTCACAGATTGTGGGCAAAATATTATTGGAGCATACTTTGGCATTGCCCTTTCGTAGAGCCTTCTGGAAGGCAACTGAGCGGTGCTTCCTTTCATGCTGAAAATTCACCTTTGTGAAATGTGTTATTCCCTCTTTCTTCATTTGAATATTTGCTAGAGAGAAACTGTATACCATATGCAAATTTATATTGCTGGGAGAGTTAAGTGACTCTTAGTAGCCAAGGAGCAAGTAATTAGTGATACATTTGATTCTATAACTACTGGGGTATATATTGCAGGAAAACTAGGACTGAAAATGAGAGTGGAAACACTGGTTGAACTTATAGTTCCGGGTTTTTTTAACTGATACATTTTAATAACAGGAAGTCTTTCTGAATCTGATTTAAATATATTCTGACTGTCACTTTTTTGTTTCCAGTTTGATCTGTTCTCACACATTTTACAACACTACAAAACTTAATCCAGAGTTTACCTCACTGGATGAATCCAGCAGTAACTGCTTCAAACAGAAAGGCATCTGCCTCACAACTGTAAATATGTTGGCTCATGTTCTAAACCACTGAGTTTTATCAACCCTAATGCAGCAGGTATTGTGTTGGACACCTTTTCCACTTACAAAACAATGTATTTTCGAACCATTATGTTCATCTAATTAATAAAATTCACCAAAAAAATGCTCAAGCTGTTTCATCTTAATTCTTCTTGCAACACTGTTTCATTTTTCTTATTATTAAAGCAGTCTTATTTTGCATTATACGAGTTAATTTTAGTGCCTAATGATATAAGTACATTGCTAAAACCCATATGAAAAATTATAGCAAAAGCAAAACACATAAGATCGGAATGCCAGGATAAATTTTATCATCTGGTGCTTTGTCTCCACCTAAGTACATTTGTTTCTCTCCCATCTGTTTAGAAACTTATTTAAGTAAATTAACATTTCTCCCAGAATTAGTCTGGCTTCCATATCAAATGGCAAATATCTTTACTTGAAGAAACTTGGCATATTTTATTAGTTAGCCCCTATTACACACACACACACTATGTTATAACTATTATTATCCCCATTATACAGATAAACAAACTGAGTCTGGAAAAGGTAAAGTAACTTGCCTAAAGTCATACAGTTCTTAAGTGGTATACATGGAATTTGAACTAATCTTGTTGAGCTGCACCTCCCCTGCTGTTTCCAATACAGGACACTTCCATCCTTCCACTCATCCATGAAGGTCATCAGGATGGTGTCATTAGGGACTCCAGGGTTGGTGCTGCCAGTGTCTCTTTCCTAAGAGACACATTCAAGGGAGGTCTTAAGGGCTCAAACTCCAGCAGGTATGGACACTACTGTGCCATCACCAGAGGCAGTCCTTTCCTCTTGCTTCTCAAACTCTTCCCTGAGCTTTCACTTATTGGCCCCAAAGGCTCAGAAAATTTCTCCTAGATAGCAAACGAGAAGGCATAGAAAGCAGCTCTCTGCTCACCACCTCGAAGGTGGGATACCCCAGAACAGCCCACCAAAGTCAATGGCCCAATGAGGACCATAGCAACACAGAGTAGGAAAAGGGACAGCACCTTACTAGACCTACCTGTAGTTTAGTACATGGCCCAGTTGAAACCCCATCTCGAAAGGATTTGCAGTCAAATAGGCCTAGGATTGAATTCTGGTGACACTATTTCCTATTATGTGACTTTTGGTGCAACTTTTTTCACTATTGCTATCAGTAGGGAAGATTACAACTGGCCTTGTCAAGGTCCCTTTCAGCTTCTGGATTTTAGGAAAGGGCAGAAAAACCTACAAGAGAGGATAAGAGTTTAGGATAAAGAAGAAAGATGGGAAAAGGAAAGAAAACAAAAAGGTAAAAAATGATAACCTAAGGAAAACTCCCCTCCATTTCTGTTCTGATGAATACATAGGCTGAAACTCTATCACAGGACAAACTTCTGGCCAATTTTTCACCTTTGCTGTCTGAGCAACATAACCATTGTGAGAGAGAAAAATAGTGACTTGCCTGGGACTGTGTTGGGCTTGTAAGAGTCATCATGTCAGATCTTAGTAACTGAACTGAAGCAAAATGAGTAATTCCAAAAATATACCTTCCAAGTACCAGAGATAGTCCTGAAGACTCTAAAATGGAGCAATCAGAAATTATTTGGGGAAAGCAATCAAGGACAGAAAAGTACTCGAGGAACTCCTGCTGTATGTGTATGATTGAAAAGAACATTAAATTGAGATGGTCTTTGGCTTAGAGAGAACTTGCATTTCCCAAAGTCCATTTCAGTCAGTATTTGGAACCTGAAGTGTATATACCTATCAAGAAAAAGAAGCCAGGAATGGCAGTTTGCTCGGGCCCAGGGAATGCTGTTTGACTCACCTCAGACCTGAGCTGTCTGGGAAGAGCACACAGAAGACAGTGTAAGAACATGGATCACTCTAGCTGGGTTAGGCACCCCAGGTTTAAACCATTGACCTACTTTTTATTAGACAGGTAGGGACCTGGGTAAGTAACTGAACCTCCTTAATCTTCAGTCTACTCTTTTTTTCCACAGTTTTATTGACATATAATTGGTACAGAAAAATACTGCACATAACTAATGTATACAACTTAGTGAGCTTGAAAGTATGTATACACTTACATTTACCATGGCTGCAATCCAGGTAATAAACATATCCATCACTTCTAGAAGTTTCCTATGTCCTTTTTTTGTTTCTTTTTTGTGGTGAGAATACTTAACATAAAATCTACCTTCCTAACAAATTTTGAAGACCACAATACCTTGCTGTTAACTACAGGCATGCTACTGTACAGCAGATCTGAAACTTACTCATCTTGTTTGACCATAACTTCATACCCATTGAACAATTCCCCATATTCCCCTTCCTCCATCCTCTGGTAGTCCTCATTCTGTTGTGCACTTCTATACCTCTAACTATTTTAGATGCCTCTTATAAGAGGAATCATGTAGTATTTGTCCTTCTGTAGCTGACTTATTTCACTTAGCATAATGTTTTCCAGGTCCATGCACGTTGTTCCAAATAGTAAGATTCTTTTGTTAAATGGACATGAAAATAGCACCAGTCTCATGAGTCCATGTGAGCAGGAACTAAGAAGCGCTCAGCATAATCAGCAATCAGTAAACATCAGTGACTGCTAGTATTAGTAACAGAAAGGCAGGCCTGATCTTCTCTATCCTCTTCTACACAGCTTTAACCTGCTAGTGTGAACTCAGCATTTAAGAAAAGCTACTAACAGAGGAGATGAATAGACATTTTCCCAAAGAAGACATACAGACAGCCAATAGGCACATGAAAAGATGCTCCACATCGCTAATCATCAGGGAAATGCAAATCAAAACCACAATGAGATATCATCTCACACCGGTCAGACTGGCCACTATCCTAAAGACAAGACATAACAAGTGTTGACAAGGATGTGGAGTAAAGGGAACCCTCCTGCACTGTTGGTGGAAATGTCAATTGGTGCAGTTACTATGGACAGCAGTATGGAGGTTCCTCAAAAAAAAACTAAGAATCAAAATACCATACAACCCAGTAATTCTACTTCTGGAATTTACCAAAAGAAAACAAAATTTCTGATTTCAAAAGGTGTATGCACTCCTATGTTTATCACTGCATTATTTACAATAGCCAAGATATGGAAGCAACCTAAGTGTCCATCTGTAGATGAATGGATAAAGAAGATGTGGAACATACACACAATGGAATATTATTCAGTCTTAAGAGAGAAAGGGATCTTGCCATTGGCAACAACATGGGTGAACCTAGAGGATATTATGTGAAATGAAATAATCCAGGTAAAAGAAGATAAAAACCATGTGATTTCAATTATATGTAGAATCTAAAAACAAAACAAAACAAAATGAAAAGAACAGCAATAGATTCATAGACACTGAGAAGTGACTGGTGGTTACTTTGGGGGAGGGGTTGTGGTGGGTGGGTGAAATAGGTAAGAAAGAAAGAAAAAGGAAGGAGAGAGAGAGAGAAAGAAAAGAAAGGAAGGAAGGAAAGAGAAAGGAAGGGAAAGAGTGGGAGAAGGGAAGGGAAGGGGAGGGGAGGGAGGGAAGAAGGGAGGAAGGAAAGGCCATGAATGTGGTAGAATTGTACTCCCCTAACTGGGATTAAGAGAAGAGACTGATAGCAGGATTGTTGAGGCCAGGGTGCCATAGAGACTGGGTGATATGTATAACCCATATGTGTGCGCATGGTTAAAAATGCAAACAGGACAAATGGCATAAAATGGAAAGAAAAATGCTCCCTCCCTTTCTGATACCCCATCACTGCATGCTTTGTGTGTCCCTCAGGAAATTCTACATGCCTCTATTAGCCTAAATCAATCTCCATACCTTTTTCTCTCACTATACCTGTGTCAAAACCTCTTACTCTTTATTCACACAAAGAAATTATATGTGAGCTTTTTCACCTGTTTTCTTTTTTTCATTAAATAATACTCCTCAGAGCTCTTTCCACATGTGCAGTTGTAGATCTGCTTCATTCTCTGTAATGATTTAGGAGTATTCCTTTGTATGAATGTGTTTTAATTTTTTTAACCTAACCCTTCCCAGTGGACATTTAATTTTTTTCTCAGTATTTTATAATAACAATATTTCAATAAACATCCTTGTGCACATAAATTGACATATTTTTGCAAATTTATCCAGATGGTAAATTTCTAGCAATGGGGCTGCTAAATTAAAGGGTATGTGTTTTTTTTTCTGTTGAGAATTACTGCCAAATATTTCCTTGAAAAATAATACCCTAATTTGTACTCCTACCCACAGTACAAGAGTTCCTGCTTCTTCTCACCTGGTCAACAATGAATGTTAGCAAATACTTAAAATGTTGCCATCGGATACAGGAAAAATAACATCTCATTTTATTTGGCTTTTCTTTTATTATGAGTGATATAATCATAAGTTTATTAGCTTTTCACATTTGTTTGCCATTTGTATTTATTTTTCTATGAAATTCCTGTTCAGATTCTTTGCCCAGTTCTCTGTTGTTAAAAATTTTGTTCTTTCTTTATATCAGCTAGATTAATTGGCCATTTATCATATCTTTTTTTATATTAATTTGAAATGCTTCATTTTTTAATACCAAATGTTTATATAAATTTGTTTACTTTTAGAAACTTTATTCTTTTTTTATTTTTTTATTGAAGTATCATTGATATACAATCTTATATTGGTTTCAAGTATTCAACACAGTGTTTCAACAGTTACCCATATTATTAAATCCTCATTCCCACTAGTGCAGTTGCTATCTGTCAACATAGGAAGATGTTACAGAATCACTGGCTATATTCTCCATGTTGTACTACCATCCCTGTGACCAACTTATATTATAATTGAGAATTTTTGTGCCCTTTTATCCCCCTCACCCTCACCACTCACCTATCCCAAACCCTCCCCTATAGTAACCACCAGTCACTTATCAGTGTCCAAGTCCACTGCTATTTTGTTCATTTTGTTTTGTTGTTTTTAGATTCCACAAATAACATGAAATCATGTGGTACATGCCTTTCTCCTCCTGGTTTATTTCACTGAGCATAATACCCTCTAGGTCCAAATATGTTGCTGCAAATGGCAGGATTTCTTTTTTATGGCTGAGTAATATTCCATTTTATATATGTACTACATCTTCTTTATGCAACCATTGATGAATACTTAGGTCACTTCCATATCTTGGCTATTGTAAATAATGCAGCAATTGAGAAAGGGGTGCATTTATCTTTTTGCATTAGGGATATTGTTTTCTTTAGGTAAAATCCTAGAAGTAGAATTACTGGGTCATATGGTATTTCTGTTTTAGTTTTTTGAGGAACCTCCATACTGCTTTCCACAGTGGCTGCACCAATTTGCATTCCCACCAACAGTGTAGGAGGGTTCCTATTTCTCCACATCCTCGCCAACATGTGTTATTTCTTGTCTTTTGGATAGTGGCCATTCTGACTGGTGTGAGGTGATACCTCATTGGAAAATCTTTATTCTTGTCCACTGATCTATTTCTTTCCAGCTCTAAACAGTTTTGGTTATGAGCTTCATAGTTTATTTTCATATCTTGACTGGTTATCATTCTCCTCTCCCTATAATCTTCTGGCTGTTGTTACAGGTTTATTTTCCAGATGGGCTTAATTAACATTTTGCCATATTCTAAAAAGGATACTTTGATTTCTAGGTCACATTTATTTAGAGATTTAGGGACAAGTGACTTTTTTAGAGTTTTCCTATTCAAGAATAAGGTACAGATTCACAGAAGACTTCTTCTAAGTCCTTTGGTAGATTTTTAATGTTAATTTTACATTGGCCTTTTGCAGATTATGTAACATCACTAATTTTTCCTATACATTTTCATCATTTGGTTATTAAGTAGGATCTCTTCTTCTTTCATATTTTCTATTATTTTTCCTTTAACAATTATGTAATGAGCCACCTTACCATGTTCTGTTAACATTTTGAGCAGCTTTTTTAGTTTGATTCTCTCAGGTTTTCATGACATACAGTATTTTGCTTCCTCCTTTCTAGCAGTTTATCTCTTTCTTGGATCCAAGCACATTTGCCAAAACAGGAAAATCCTAAATAATAAGGTTAGGTGGCATTTGTTCATGATTTTAATTGGAAAGCATTTAATGTTGTATGATTTATGCTTTTATTTTTTGAACTATTAAGAAAATATTCATCCATTCCTATTTCCCTGTTACCTGTTTCTTTTTTTCAGGACTGAATGTTATCAAGTGCCTATCTGGAAGCGATTAAAATGATCACATGTTTTTTATCCTTTAAGAAAATTTGACAAAGAATAACAAAATGAATTATAAAAGAATACTTTGCAAACTTCTATGCAAATAAATTTGAAAGCTTGGTTGAGATGGATGCTTCTCTAGGAAATATATGCCTGGAGATCTTGTATGTTTGAAAATATTCTGCTGTCCTTAGACGTCAACAATTCAGCTCGGTATAACATGTTTGAGACAAACTAAATGATGCACAAATCCTGTAACTCAGAAATTCTAACGTTTACCTTAGAGGAATGTTCACATTTGTGCACAAACACCTAAGGATGTCCTTTGCAGGCTTATGTGTAAAACTCACAAAATTGAAAACAGTCCAAATATCTACAACATACATAAGTTAAAAAGAATAAGAAGCATTAACAGGTATCCATAAGAACAGATCTAAAAATTTTTGTTAAAAAAAAAGCAAGCTGCATAATGATGCTTACAGCATGATACTACTTATATTCATTAAAGAAAACACACAAAAACATTGCATGGTTTGTACAGGCACATATATAAAAGCATAGAAATGAAAATTGGAATGATATACATACTAAACTTATAGTCTGGATGTGTGTTTAGGGACACACATTTTTATAACAGTAACAATGTTGACATTCATCATGTCTGATATGTGTGTGCACACACTCAAACGCATGCACACACACACACTGAGGAAAAAGTGGTAGGAACAGACAAAACATTAATAGTTATTTCTGACTGGTAGTAACAACAGCAGTTTGTATTCCTCATTTCTGCTTGTTGATGTTTAAATTTGTAACTAATAATTATATGAAATTCTTAAATCCTTTTTCTTCAGGATTTTTGCATACTCTGCTACATTGTTTTTGTCTCTGATTGTTGCTTTGGAGAATTCTGAGAGCCTGATTTTTCCTACGTGTAGGAGATTTGTTTTTATGGGTGAAGAAGATTACTGAAGCATTAATTCTCCAGCTTCAAAGGTAAACCAGAGGATGTATGCCTTGGAATTGCAGCTTCTGTATCAATGTTTCCTGGAACATAGTGTGTTCATTTAAGCTAAAGTGATTTCAGGAATTTTGGGTAATTTTAGTATTTTTTCTGTCCCATTTGTTCTATTTTCTGACTCAGAAATACCAATTTTCCTTTTGCTATTATCATCTGAATTCCAGAACTATTATCTTCTAATGTTTAAATCTCTTTCCCTTTTGCCCCCATTGATGATTTCAAACCTTTCTTCTATGACACTACTTCAGATTCTACCTATCCTCTTCTTCCTATTCCTAATTCATTTATCATTAGTATAGCAATATTGTTTTGGCCCTCCAGTTATCTCTGGCATTTCCCTTTTTATCTCACCCTATAGCTTTATCCTTGGTTCCCTTTTCATTGAATCCATGCTCTTTAAGTTCTTTATAGCAAAAAACAACATTTAATGTGTTTCCACTTCATGGCTAGTATTCTTCCAAACAAATTCTATCCTCTTCTTGATTCTCCTTCTTACTCCTTCGCTCTTGCCTAGTTTCCGTGTGTTTTCTTTTCACCCTGCTCATGTTTAACCTGAACAGCTCTGTCAAGACTGTATAATTGCTTTTTGGCTGTCTTCCATATTAGCTGACTCCTTCATCTTTATTTTCAGTCTGAGAGTTGGCAATTTCAAGTTCTCTCTGGGGGTCAGTTCAGCTGGCATTTAAGCACGTATAGTTAGCAAACCTGGCTGCTGATCTTGCATCTCTGCTCCTAATAAATAAAGATCCCGCATCTGGGTGCACACCTTCTAATTCACCCTACACCAGTGGAAGTTATCCTCATTTTCCCAGTTTCCCAAGAAGGTAGAGCCAATGAAGATTCATTTAGACAAACCCCATGTCTTCTTTCTCTGTGTCCTCTCTAGCCAGCAGTGGATCCCACTCCCTTCCCAGACAACAGAGACCAAAGAAAAACATTGTGGGCACATTAACATCCTGCTATGGTCCAAGGACTGGACCCTCCATGAACCCCGCCCTCCATTTACTTCACTTTACTTTACCCTTCATCTTGCAATCTGCTAAACACTAATGAGTGCTAGAGATAATTTGCTCAGGGTAATCACAGTCACTTCCTACTCCCTTCCAGCTTTCTTTCCACTTGGTCAGTCTCATAAAGGTCAGTCTGACCGCTTTTTCTTCCACAGGTGAAATACGGTGGGCTTTTCAAATTCTTCCCCAGGGCTGCCTGCACACCCCAGATTGCTTCTCTCTAAATTGAGGAGTACTGGAGAGACTTCTTAGAACTCTGTCCACTCACATTTATTCCCTCAACTGCCTCAGGGGAGCAGATAGTAAGGGATGGAAGGAGGATCCATGCAGGGTCCTGACTCGCACTTCTTTCTTTCCCTGGCTGTTACACTGCATGAAGTTACACCTCTGCCTTAGTTTGATGGCCACTGGTATATATTTGCATACTTTAAAAAACTTATTCAATCTTTGGGCATATTCCTGGCTTTTGCAAGAGGGGGATTTTGCAATGTGGCTTCATTCCATCATCTTTTCCCAGAAGTGGAGTTAAGATTATATAAATCAGGGACTCTCCTCCCAAAAGTAACTAACTACGTTTTACTCTTCAATAGTGAAAACATTCAACCTGGGGGGAATAAAAAGCTAACAGATCTATTGAAACATATGCACGTATGTGTGTGCATGTATAAGTAAATGTGAAAGCCAAATTGAGAACTAAACATATTTAATTGGGTTCACTTTAGGCAATTCTAAAAAAAAATGACAAGATAACAACTGCCTTACTATCACTAGGAAATTAAATCAGAACCAACAGTACTCTTAATGGCTCAATTCTGAGGAGGGGGTCAAAATCTTCCATTTCATGCTTTCTTTGTATTTCCTATTAATTCCAATTTCATCAGAAATACCAAAATGTACTCAACATATTTTTAACAAAATCACATTAGTGGTGAATATTATGACCTCAGAAACCTTAAATACAGAATTTGAAAACAGAATCCTTCAAAAATTGCTAGTAGGAAGCAAGAAATGGTCAATAATACTTTCCAAATTTCCTGGGAGTTCTAGTTAATATTTTTCTATTAGTGCAGAGAATTGTTAAGAGGAAATTTTCTTATGTGGCCCCAGAATAAACACAAAAGCTTCTTGTTTATTCTGTGTCATACTAGGTTTAAATTATCTATATTATTTCATGTGCCAACAGCAAGGTAATAAGATAATGAAAACCTATTCCAAAATCAGTAACAATCTGTAGGGAAAATGGAAGTTCCATGGCCAGGATCCTCACCTATACCTGTTATGTACCTGCAATAATCTAGTAAGAGATGGATTACTGTATGTGAGTGTGTGTGTGTGCACTTTATTCATATATGTTTCATTCCCTGTGCCAGGACCTTTCATCAGGGAATTCACAAAGATTCCGTTGCCTTCTCAGGATTGCACATACACACAGAGTAATATGATCAAAAAGCTACCCCAATGTACACATTCCCTTAGATTCTCTTAGGGCCCAATACACTGACACCTGCCATTGTGCTACTGTCAAAATCACTTTCTTTGAGGCCTGCTCTACCCTTAGCCCAAATGCCCAAATTATATACAAAATCCTGATCATGACTTTCAAATACTTTCTGTAGAGGCCCCACTCAACCCCTATACACATTGCCCTACACCACAGCACATCTGCTCCACTCCTGAGCCATATAAGCCACACGGTCTGCTCCCTTTAGTGGTAGATACTGTCTGGATGCCTCCCCAGCATCCATTACACTCCTCTCCCACTGAGTAGCAACCATGAATCTTGAGTTAGACCAACCCTTTCTCTAGTCCCATGGATGCTCATTGGCTTAAACTATTTGGGATGATATATGCCCTTTACCACAATTATTGATAACCCAAAGATATGCCACTACATATATGGCATTATCTTAGCCATCGTGACTAATTCAGGTATAGACAAGTGACCTAAAATTTTTCCAATCAAAATGAAACTCCATTTCTTTGTTCAGTGGTAGAGGGACAAATAGCCCTAGGAGCAGCCAGCAGCATCTTCTTGACTTACAGAGGAAGACAGGTGTGAATAATTATGGACAAAAAAGCATCACAGTCCTGAAAGTATTGTAAATGGCTGGATTAAATAACCCCAAAGGACATCTACATCCAGAGCTTCCAATTTCATCAGCTAGTAGATTTCCTTACTGTTTTGACCAGTCTGGACTGGGTGTCTGTTATTTGCAACACAAAGGCACTTGACTGACACATCTTCCTCCTGTTTCCCAATGGTATTAGAATAAAGTTTTTGTTGTAACAAAAATTCAAAATAATAATGACTTAATCCAGGATCCGTGTGGCTGCTCCATGATGTTGGGGCCCAGGCTCTTTCTTCTTGCGCCTGTCACGCCTTAGATGTGTTATTATCGGCATGGCTGAAGGTGGCTTATCACCAAGCCATTGTTCCTAGCTGAAGAATGAGAAAGGAGAAAAAGTGGAAGGAAAGAGCATATCCTTTTCTTTCAAGGGTACAATTCAGAAGTAATACATACCACTTGTAGTCATAGTCTATTGACCAGAGGATGGTTGTATGGCCACATTTGGCTATAAGGGAGACAGATATGTAATTTTTATCTAGGCAGCCATATGTCTAGCTGAAAAGTCTTCTACCATAAGAGAAGAAAAGAATGAATATTGGAGAAAAACCAATAAATCTGCATTCTGACCTTAACCCAGATTGTCCCATATGGGTGCAATAATCTATCTCCTATGATCTACCAAATCATTCCCATTTGTTCTTTTAAACCTATTTAATATCCACTCCAAATTAGCAGAATTTCAATCCCATCTGCTGACTTCCACATGAAAATAATTCCATATTGTGTGTATGTTTGTGTGCATACCAACTAAAGTTCAAATTCTAGCTAATTTCAGTAGTCTGCGACTAATTTTAATCTTTGATAGGACAAACTGGAATTAGCCCAAATTATTTTCATTTGATGACATTAAATTTTTTTAATTATAGCATAACAAGTATGGGCACCTACTCTCCAAGGTCCATTAATGAGATAATGGTTTGTTGTTGAACCATTTCAAAATAACCAGATTAATGTTAAATGTTGTGGATAGTGGCAGCCTAACCAGAATTCCAAACTTGTTCTAATCCATAAAATCCATCTGTTTGTATATCTGTTAGTGTGCATCAGCATAGTTTATTGTGAATGACTTCCCCGTGCCTAGGAAGCTACACTCACTTGCAGAGTTTTAAAACAAACACCCCATTAAGATAGTCACCAAAAGATAGAGAGCCAAACCTTGACACTGATATTTGGTACATATGCAGCACACTGGCACCTGGACTGACAGATTTAGATGTGTCTACATGGAATTGTTGCAGATTAAAGTCATGGAAGATGAGTTTGTCTTCATCCCAGTGCCCCAGTAGCAGCTCTACTCGGGATTGTAATAGGTACTTGGGATGAGGGCTTTAAAATAAATATGATGGTAAAAATTATCTGCATTAATCCAAAAATCATGTATTAATCGCCAACTGTTGTCCAAGTACGGTGCAGATAAAGAAGACTAGATGAGGTCCCTACCCCCATGATGGATTCAGTCTGGTATTACAGGCAATGTTATGTATCAGTAAAGCACTGCTCATATCATTTTGTTGTTTAAAACTGTCACTGTCCCCGTTGCTTGCAGGAAAATATCCTTTCTTCTTGGCAAGATGCATAGGACTTTAATAATGTACCAGCTCTTACTAATCGAGCACTTCCCTGTAACACCCTGTACCCTATCCATACCTCAGTATTTGTAGTTGCAGGAACATTCTTCTGTCCCACACCTCCATGACTTCATGTAAACTCCTACCTCAGCCCACTCTCCTTGTTTACTACTCATTCTTCAAAATTCAGCTCAGGTTTCTCCCCCATTGTGAGAGTTTTCTCTATCCTCTATAAACAATATTAACTACTCTTTCTAATTCTCTCCAAAGAAATCACTCTGTCTGGCTGCATTCATTGCTTATTTGTAACTGTTAATTTACTGACCTCTTTCACTCATTAGACTATGAGCTCCCAGGGGACAGTGATTTTATCCTGTTCATCTTTGTATCTTCTGTGTCCAGAATAGTGCCTTGTACAAAGTAGGGGTTCTATCAAGTTTGTTGAGTTAATGAATAAAAGATAGGTGTGTTAGTTAAGTTTGTAAATGAACTCAATGCAAATTACTGTAATTCATGAGTAACCTTCAAATTCAAGGGAGGCACTTATATTTTCTAAACATTTTCTTCCATATCATTGTTTGGAATAACACAAGCTTTTGGCTTCCACAGAAGGTTCTTTTGAAGATTTATTATTTATTATGCATGAAGCAGTTTGAATGTCTTATTCTATATAATAAACTATTGCTAAACACTAAATAAATCTTCATCCCACCACTCTGTAACATTTTCTGACCAACTCTCACAAGCCCAGAGAGTATGAGATAGGGATATACTATGAGGAAAATTCCCTTGTCCAACAACCACTTTGGGCTCCCTAATTCAAATGGGCTAATTGTATTGGTAATGTAATTTATTGGGCTATTTAAAAATCAATTTTAGAAAGACTAAAACTGGGAAACAGTGCATTATGATTTGGAAAAGGCTGTGCAACATCTAGTAGTCTTCTCTCATGCAAAGCTAGAGAGGACTCTTTTTAGCTATGCAAAAGTCCATTGTGCAGCCAGTAGCCAGAACCTACTACTTATTAAGAAGAATAACCCAGAGAATCTTCTGAGCACAGACAAAGAGGCAGCTATCTACATGGAAAGTTCTGCATACTACCAGGTATCTGTCCAGTATTAGAGGTGTCTCTTTGGTTTCAGGCATTAGATCTTCTCTCCTTCCTTATACGGAAGTAGAGACACTGGAGTCATACTAAAGATGCAAGTCAGCCTTCTCATTATTTTCACCTAGTGCCATCTCTGTTAGCACTACTGAGGAGTAGAATCTTACAGCGATGAGGATCACAGTGCCTCTCAGTGCAAATCTAGCTCTTCCACTAGCTGCATGACCTTGGGTATGTTACACCAATTTTCTGAGCTTCAGTCACTATAAAATAGTGACAAGAATACTTACTACTAAAGCTCTGCGGAGTACATGCGATAAATGTGCCCAGCGCTGTACTTGGCTTATAGTGAATGGATATTTGTGGTGGTTCTTGTTGTTATTACTACAAATAATAATGGCTCAGCTCTGAGAGGCAGTAACTCACCATGGCCACAAAGTTTATAGTGAAGACACAATGTATTAAATATTGAGCCAGGAAAAAACAGGAAATATGTTCCCCATTGTAAGGATAAGATGTCAACTATTATAAAACAGGACATCACAGTAAATCTCTGGCATAAAGGGTGTAATATTCACTTTCCCAGGAGAAGAGGCCACTAAAAATCATGACTGTCCTCTGTTAAAATGGATCATTTGCCATAAATTTATATCTGCCAAAATCATAGGACAAATCCATTAAGCAGCTGAAGTGACAATATAAACGACCCATTTCAGGATTACCAACTAAATGCTCACTTAACTGAATGTTCCCAAAATGGCCTCATCTGCAGGGTAATTCTTTTTCATATGCTGTAAGGCAGACTGGATTTTAGCCTTTCAAAGTCTGTATTAGTTTTCTATTACTACTATAACAAATTACCACAAACTTAGTGGCTTAAACAACACAAGTTTATTACCTTACAGATCTGGAAACCAGAGTTCCTGAAGTCAAGGTGTTGGCAGATGTGAGCTCTTTCTAGAGGCTCTAGCAGAGAATCCCTTTCCTTGCCATTTTTATCTTCCAAAGGTGGCTGCCTACATACCTCAGCTCATGGCCCCATTCTCCATCTTCATAGCCAGCAGCGTAGCGCCTCCCCATCTCTTGCCCTGATTATGACCCCTTCCATTATCTTATCTCCTTTCTTGACTCTGACCTTTTGCCTCCCCCTTATCAGGACTCAGGAGTACACTGGGTCTACCTGGATGATATCTCCATTTTAATGTCCTTAACATAACTCAATCACACTTGCAATGTCCCTTTTGCCATGTGTGATAACTTTCATATATTTGCCACATAAGATAACTTATTCAGGGATTAGGACATGGACACCTTTGGGGGGCATTATTGTGTCTATACCAGTGTTGAAATTAATGCATTTAAAACATTTCAAGTACTGATGATTTAAAAAGTAACTCAAACTATTAAAATGGCAATAGCAAAGGATTCTTAGTTCCCTGATAACAGTCAGTGATTTACCAAGGTCACTTGAAAAACAATTCTCAGACTTTATAGCCAATTGATGTGTCTGAATTTTCTAAAATATGTAATAATTCATTCCTTTCTAATGAGGTCAAGTGAATTACAACTTGCCTGTACAAACAAGTGTTGTACTCTAAATATATTATTTGCTTTATACACTTAGGATATTACCTCATGATTTGAGATGAAAGGAAAGTATTTAAAAATTCTTTCAAAATGGCACTCAGAGAAGAGGCCAAGGATTTGTTGTAATAACCAGGAAGGAGGGAATTCTGCTTTTTTTTAAAAAAGGTGAAGAAAGCTTCAAGAGAATCACTTCTATTAACAGTGAGACAAACTGGGGTAATCTACAAATCATCTATTTTCTCACACCATCAGAGAGCTGAGGCTATAAGGCAACCAGTTGAACTGAATTTCATACTGTGGCAAGTCCTCCCCAAGAAAATACAGAACACACGAAGTCTTTCACCTCTAACAGAGCATGGAAGGAAGAGATAGCCATTGTAAAAGGCCAGCTAAAGTTTTAATCTATTTGTAGAGGCTGAATGTGGTCTACTGCATAAGTTTGAAATAACTGGGAGTCCCACACACATAGGGACTTCACTTTCTTCTCCAAGGATCCCCATAGGGTGCTTACAAGAAAGATCTGAAAAGGCAAGAGACCAGGAAAGCCCCCCTTGGTGGCATGGGTTTGCAGAGAGTGGTTGGCTGCCAGCGGGCAACAGACATGAAATGCCACCCTCTTCAATAGACTCTTCTCTCCTACAAAGGAAACACCTTGAGACACTGGGGGAGGGAATAAGAAACCTTCCCACTGCTAGGACTCAAGCAAAAAATCTACTGCTTCTGGGAGAATAGTAGAAATAAGAGCCCTCTACTCCTGGAGGAAGGGAACGAGAACCTTCTGGGGCCAGAATCCTGTACCAGTACAGAGGTCTGCTCTTCCTGGGCTGTGGCATGGAGTGGTTGGGGGAGAGGATTCGGTATTTCCTAAGATCTGCCAGAGAAACAACACAGGTTGGCAGCCAAAGAGAGAGAGGGACATGAATACTGAGAAAACCTTACCTTCAAGCTCTAAGCACAGACAACTTGACTAAAATTAAAGCTGAACCAGGAGAATTCCAACCTTCACCACAAGCCTTGCACCAAGTAATCAGCAAAACAAGTCTACCAGCAGGGGAGAAGCAAAAGCAAAGAGACTCCTTGTGTGGAGTAGGTATGCAGGGCCTGCTGCAAGGGGTGAGTGATGCCAGAGAACTGACATGACACTCTATGACCACATAAGTGCGAGCTAGCAGTAACGCACTGAGAGAGGAATTTGAAGGACTTTGTGACACAAGGAAAGTACCCATAGAAACGACAAAACGCAAGCCTAGCTTAGCCACTAAATAGATTGCCTCCACCTGTAACGCTAATGGCCTTACAGAAGAAGGGGCACGCCCACTTCCGGACGTAAACACTACCTCATTCGCTATTGTTCTCCTATACAGGATGTTTAGCGTTTATCCAAAATGTGTAGGAAACACAAGAACACGATTAAAAATAATTGTTTTAATTGTCACAATAAAGGAATCAACAAGCTCAGATGTCAGAAATATCACATAGGAACTTTAAAATAATTCATTAACATGATAAAAGACCCAACAGAAATGATAAAGTAATTAATAAACAGAGAGGCAGAAAAAATTAAAAAGAGAAAAAATAAAAAGGGTCTAATGTAAATGCTAGAACTAAAAGATGTAAAAAATTCCTTCAACAAGCTTATCAGGTTACTAGGCACAACTGACGAAAGAATCAGCAAACCACAAGTCAAGGGAATAGAAGTTATCAAACCTGAAACACGCAAAGAAAAAATGCAGGGGAAAAAAAAGAACAGAGCATCCAAAATCTGTGGGACAACATCAACTAGTTAATATATGTGTAATTAGGATCTCAGGAGGAAGAGGGAGAGAGAATAGGTAGGCAAAACTATGCTTGAAAAGATAATGGCTGAGAATTTTCCAAAATTAATAAAGACAACAAATCACAGATTTTAGAATCCCGGGAAACTCCAAGTAGGTAAAATAACTAACCAAATAAATAAATAAACCTAGATACACCATAGTCAAATGGCTAAGAACTAAAGATAAGAGAAAATCTTGAAGATGGAGAAAAAAAGAATCCTTATAGAGAAGCAAAGTAAAGAATGGTAGCAGCCTTCTTGTCAGAAGCTATGCAAACCAGAAGACAATGGAGCAATATCTTCTAAGTACTGAAAGAAAAAAAAACTCTCAATCCAAAATTCTATATTTCCCCCCAAAAAACTTTCAAAAATAAAGCCTCTTTCAGGCAAACTCTAACTTAGAGAATTCATTACCAGCAGACAAGCATCAAAAGAAAAGTTATAGTAAGCTTCCCAGGAAGAAGATAAATAATGAAAACTCAGACACTTACAAATTCAGATATACACAGTAAAGAGCACGGAAAATGATAAAACAAGGCTAAATATAAGAGACATATGAAATAATTTTAAAAGATAATTAAAGCAAAAATAGCAAAATGATATTCTTACTCAACAAAAACAGAAACAAAAAATGTGAGGGAGGAATGGAAGTACATTCTTATAAGGTTATGGTGCCATACATGAAGATATATAATATGATTTGAAAATAGACTGTGATAAAGGAAGGTATCAAGCTGCAGCAATCCTGGCAAAGAACACCCCAGGTAGCAGGACGAGGTGCGCAGTTCTCAAGACAGGAATGCGCTTGTTGTGTCTGAAGATCACTCCAGGCAAATAATTCCTTTGGCCTCTCTTTCTGAAGGCATTACTTCAGATTTGCGACCTGCCTGCAGCGGGTGGCAGGGGGGCGGGAGTCACTGAGAAAGTCACTGTCTATGAAATTCTCACTTTCACCTAAATGTGTAATGTCTTTAATTTCAACATTAAGCACCAAACTTAGTGAGCTAACTCGTGCCAAATTACTAGTCACTTGTTAAATTCACCTTTCCTCATCATCAGAGCCACTAAAGCATTTTGTGCTGCATCTGAAAAACTGCTGAATATCTAGAAGGAAATTCACCTCCCACCCAGTTTTGCCAGGAGCTGGTTTTCTAGTTCTTACTTGCTTTTTCATAATAATTCTGATGTCTACCACACATACTAAACAGTTATCAAAACACTGTGAACCTGGCATGTGAACACTCTGCATGACCTCAGTGAATTCTTCAGACTGTAGGATGCATTAGCTAGGTGGGCATTCTATAATTTTGTTAAAATAGATTTATTTTAAAAGCCTATACTTTAAAAATATATTTTTTATATAGGTCGATAGACATAAATATGAATATAGATTTACAGTAAGTGTGGCATTAAGAGTTTATATCAGCACCTTTACAGTAAAAAAACCTAGCAAAAAAACACCTCAGGGGATCAAGGTTAACATCCCCAATGATAAGTCCTTTCAATATCTTGTTCCCCTGATTAATATGCTGAGAGTGGCATTCATCCCCAAAATCCATAACCCCAATGTGAGCATGAGAAAAATATCAGAGAAACTCCAGCAGAGGGGCATTCAACAAAACACCTGACCAGTACTCCTCAGAACGCTCAAGACCATCAAAAACAGGAGGGTCTGGGAAGCCATCACAGCCAAGAGCAGCCTAAGGAGACATGACCAGTAAATGTGAGGTGGTGTCCTGGGTAGGATCCTGCAACCTAAAACAACAGTAGCGGAAAACTAAGGAAATATGAATTAAGTATGGACTTTAGATAATAACTGTGTATCAATATTGATTCATTAATTGTAAATAACAACTGTATGGTACTAATTGCAAGATGTAAACAATAGAGGAAACTGGATGTGGGGCACATGGGAACTCCCTGTGCTGCCTTAACTTTTCTGCAAACCCAAAACTATTTTAAAATAATGTTTAAATAATTATTAAAAATAAATTTTTTAAATCCTGCATGTAAAAAAGAATCTCCATCACATACAGACAAGACACTCAAGCATAGAATACTGGGGCCTCAGATTGCTGAATCAACAAGTCAAGAGGCCTAATCCACCCACCTGCTCACTACCTCGTTTGCTATTTACTTACTACTGGTTCTCCCTCAGGTCGCAGGGAGTGCAGCTGTTTAGAATGGAAAGCAAAGTATAATGTAACCAGGCAGAAAGAACTGGATGACAGATATAAGCAGGTCACATTCATATTCTCACCTGCCGCTTGTCAGTAAAAGATGCCAATTTCCCAAGTAAGAAAATGCTGGGGGATCTTGACCCCCTTAAATTATGTTGGGGACCAGATCATGCAAAGAAGGTTGCATTTTCACTTAAATAATTCAGGCCAGAGTAGATTTGGGTGGCCTGAATTATCTCGATAGTTGCCCTAATTCTGTGCTTTGACTGTGGAGACCTGGCCTTTGAGGGAAATAGGACATTCATTCCCTGAGATACTCATTCCCTTCCTGGAGGTTGAAACCTTACTCAAAGGTCCAGAAATGTTTCCAATCTGGATTGCATTATTGGCTTTTAAAGGGATTTACGTTGATGTAAACTCCCTGTGAGTAGAGGCAAGTCCTACACAGCTCAGGGTCTTGTACAGAAATGATTCACTCTCCCTTCGTCAGCCCATCAAGCGAGCCAGCCAGAATCACAGCTCCAGGGGACTCTGATTACAAGTGTCCTCTCTCAGGCCATTTTTAGTCAAATGAGAGCAGGAGGCATCCTGTCCTTGTGATTTCATTTAGAGAGATAGCTATTTTCCGCCTGGCCTGTGTATTTATCCCAGAGCAGATGATGTGTTATCTTTATCAGTTTCACCAAGGTCATGGTGGATCGTTGTGTAGGTTCTTTTTCAGCAGTGAATATGCTGAGAGAATTAAATGTCCCCTGTAAATTCCCAACTCCAATTCTCCTATTTGTAAAAGTGATCTTTTATAAAGGGTAAATGCATTACTGAATTCCAGTTATTATAAACTGAAATTACATACAAACATTAAGTGTAAAGAATGTGTATTAACAACCAGAATTTGGACTAAGGGTTGTTTTCTAACAGTCGTTGAAGCAAATGCCAACTCAGATGCTGTTTACAAGTCAGATTCAGGTAAACTTAAAACACAACCCCGAACTTAGAACAACATACAGAAAGTCATATTCCACTCTACTGTAGCCCACTGCCATGTATTTTCTGAATAGAGATTGGGATTCAAGTCCTTAGATTAGCCTGAAATTCTGTATTTCAAATAAGCTCCCAGGTGATGTGGACGCTGCTAGACTGTGAACCACACTATGATTGACAGTGTTCTAACCCCTTCCTCTGAAAAGGTCACAGTTCTATTTATCTTTTAATTAGTTGATCCTCAAATTTTTTCATGATTTTACTTTCACTAGTAAGAAGAGGAATCAATGAAAAAAATCTAGCCCATTTTTCAAAGATTTTATTCAATATTAACTTTACCAGTTGGTTCAAAAAGTTCAGTTGTCCATCATATGCTATATCCAGGCACTACTTCCCAAACTGCATTCCTTGGAACTCAAGTGAGTTGTCAGATGTGTTCTACTCAGATACACTTGGGAAATGCTGCATAATGTGGTATAGCATGTTAACAGGTCTCAGAATTTTGCTAAACACTGTCTGATTACAAACCTCTTTGATTATGGGATACTTTTTGCTATCCATGAATTACTGAGCTGTTTCATGGAATACTATGGGAAAAACTGAAAATTGTAGCATTTTCCTCTAATATCCAAATATCCAGGACTTTAACTTACCACAATCTATCTTCAAATAACATCTGTCTCCATGTATAGTGTCATGTCTTCAAAGTCCCTTCCAAAGGGAGGTCTTTCGTGACCACCCCGTCTTAAACAGCTCTCCCAAACCTTCTTCACCACCCCCTTATTCTGATTATTCTTCTTTTTCATACTTACAACACGGACTTCGTCGGTTCATTGTACTCCCCCATCCCTGCTAGAATGTGAATTCCATAATAGCAAGGACTTTTCTTTCTTCACTGCTCTACCCTCAAATTCATTTCTGGCATATAGGCTCACAGGCTTAAGCAAGGTAAGAAGAGAGAGAGGTCACCACCCTGGAGCACCTGAGAACTTAGCTATATCAGGCCTCTGAACATCCTGACTAGGAATGAACTGCTGATACGTCTACACACCTGCAACCATCCAAGGCCTGATTATTATCAAAGGATGAAATCTTAGGATGCTATAACAGCTTGGAACTAAAACCACTGAGGCTCAATTTACACCCATAAATGAATCTTTTCCTGGAAGGCCTGTACAGTGTCACAAACCTTGATTGTGACAAAGAACAAACAGAAGTTTGACCTAAAAATAGTCAAAAAAAAAAAAAAGCTTTTTCTATCACTAATCATCAGAGAAATGCAAATCAAAACCAAAATGAGCTATCACCTATGCCTGTTTGTGTTTGGTTATCAAAAATGCAAGAAATAACAAGTGTTGGCAAAGATGTGGGGAAAAAAAGAGAACTCCTGTACTCTGTTGGTGGGAATGTAACCTGGTTCAGACACTATGGAAAACAGTACGGAAATACTTTTAAAAATTAAAAATAGAACTACCATATGATATATCAATTCTACTTCTAGGTATTTATCCAAAGAAAACTAACTCAAAAAGGTATATGCACCCCTATGTTTACTGCACCATTATTTATAATAACCAAGATATGGCAACAATTTAAGTGTCCATCGTTGAATAAATGGACAAAGATGTGATACATATTTACAATGGAATTGTATTCAGCTACAACAAAGAATGTAATCTACCCATTTGCTACAACATGGAAGGACTTAGAGCACATTATGCTAAGTGAAGTAAGTCAGACATAGGCAAAAAAAAAAGCTCATAGATACAGAAAAACAGGTTGGTGGTTGCCAGGGATGGGGATGGGGGTTGGAGGCTGAATCAAATGGGTGGAGAGTCAAAAGGTAGGAACTTACAGTTATAAAATAATAAGTCCTGGGGAGGTAATGAACAGCATGGTGACTATACCTAATAGTACTGTAAAGCATATTTGAAAGTTGCTATAAGGATAGGTCTTAAAAGTTCTTGTCACAAGGAAAAAAATTCTGTAACTATGTATGGTGATGGATATTAACTAAACTTACTGTGATGATCCTTTAGCAATATATACAAATATCAAATCATTATGCTATACAACTGAAACTGATATAATGCTGTATGTCAATACCTCAATGAAAAAAAAAGTTTCCCCCACAAAAACCTTTATTCTGATTCATTGGTTAGGTTTCCTAGATGATATCTACTGGTTTTTATAATTAAAGAGGATATTATGCATTCTAAATTATTTCGTACTTTCTCAAATTACATCAAAGAAGACCCAGAAAAGAAAGATCACAAAGATAAAGAAGGCATAATGTCTTTCATTTTATTCAGTGAATTCAATCACATTTGAAAGGCTTTCATAAAACTGGGACCTGAGGATGTCTGCTATGGATGATATGAATTGCAAACATAAATAATTATACGTGTTTGATTTAATAAAATTATGAATCACAACCCATAAAATTATATTTCTTTCTCTTCTCATCAGACATCTTTCTTCTCCATGTTGATCCATGGAGATAAGATTTTTTTTTAAGTCTGATCGTAATCCAGCAGAAAAAAACTGAATTTACAACCAAATTTCAGTCTATTTTTATATTATTCCTTTCAAAGCTAAATTTTTTCAATGGCATCCTTTATCTCAGATTTGGCTGAGGCCCTGGAAGTCTGAGAATGAAAGAATAGGTGGCTATGATTCCCATATTTCAAAGGAAATGGGAAAATCAATTTTTTAAACTTCTGCCCTTAACTTGTTCAAGTGATAAAAGTTATCAAAGTTAGAGAGGTTGAAAGAGTTAGGAACTGAAAGTTATATTTCAATGAAGGAAGGTGTCAGTGTGACCTCAAGTCAAATGAGAGCAGCTTCCAGGAGAACCCACCCAAGCTTTGTATATGTTCTAGTGGCTGGAAGCACTGGGCTGGTGACCAATGAGGGGGTATGCGGCTGCCCAGTAGAGAGCTGAGTCTGGGAAGTAAATGCATTTCACCTACGAGAGCTAGAGAGCTCACCAGGAGTCACCTCAGATCGAGCCCCAGAGGTCAGCCTAGAACTGTGAGCAGACTCCCGCAAAATGAGGCCAGAGTTGGTCCACAGGATGTGAAGTCCACTAGAGATACAAAGGAACTGTAGATGAGAGATCTTTAGGGATGGGTTTGATCTACAAAGAATCCACTAACACCCCATGCAAGCTTTGAACACCTGCTACACTCAGAGGAAGTTAACAGCCCTTTGCATCAATGCCTTTCAAGCAAAATCTTTCCTGATATTTCCTCTCCCCATTCCCACCTTAACCCTGGAAGGTCATGAGCTGCACTGGGACATGGCAGAGAGAAAAGAAAAGCTGACTGGCCCCTCTTTTCCCCTGCAGCCCCCACATGGAATGGCCCTGGGTTGTGGCAACGGAAAGCTTAAACTTTCAATGAAACTGGGATGAACTTTACAAGAACATGACATTTTTTTAGTTCATTTTGAGATCATTAATCTACAATTAAATGAGTAATATTATGGTGATTACACTACCCCCTTCATCAGGCTCCCCCCTCCCCCAACCCCATTGCAGTCACTGTCCATCAGCGTAGTGAGATGCCATAGAGTCACTACTTGTCCTCTCTGGGTTGTACAGCCCTCCCCGTGCCCCCCGAACATTACATCTGCTAATCGTAATGTCCCTTCTTCCCCCTTGCCCCTCCCTTCCCACCCATCCTCCCCAGTCCCTTTCCCTTTGGTAACTATTAGTCCGTTCTTGGGTTCTGTGAGTCTCCTGCTGTTTTGTTCCGTCAGTTTTTTTTTTCCTTAGTTCTTATACTCCACATATGAGTGAAATCATTTGGTACTTGTCTTTTTCAGCTTGACTTATTTCACTGAGCATAATACCCTCTAGCTCCATCCATGTTGTTGCAAATGGTAGGATTTGTTTTCTTCTTATGGCTGAATAATATTCCATTGTGTATATGTACCACATCTTCTTTATCCATTCATCTACTGATGGACACTTAGGTTGCTTCCATTTCTTGGCTATTGTAAATAGTGCTGCAATAAACATAGGGGTGCATCTGTCTTTTCAAACTGGGCTGCTGCATTCTTAGGGTAAATTCCTAGGAGTGGAATTCCTGGGTCAAATGGTATTTCTATTTTGAGTTTTTTGAGGAACCTCCATACTGCTTTCCACAATGGTTAAACTAATTTGCAGTCCCACCAGCAGTGTAGGAGGGTTCCCTTTTCTCCACATCCTCGCCAACATTTGTTGTTGTTTGTGTTTGGATGTTGGCCATCCTCACTGGTGTGAGGTGATATCTCATTGTGGTTTTAATCTGCATTTCTCTGATGATTAGCGATGTGGAGCATCTTTTCATGTGCCTGTTGGCCATCTGAATTTCTTCTTTGGAGAAGTGTCTATTCATGTCCTCTGCCCATTTCTTAATTGGATTATTTGCTTTTTGTTTGTTGAGGTGCGTGAGTTCTTTATATATTTTGGATGTCAACCCCTTATCAGATACGTCATTTATGAATATATTCTCCCATACTGTAGGATGTCTTTTTGTTCTACTGATGGTGTCCTTTGCTGTACAGAAGCTTTTCAGCTTGATATAGTCCCACTTGTTCATTTTTGCTTTTGTTTCCCTTGCCCGGGGAGATATGTTCATGAAGAAGTTTCATGTCCAAGAGATTTTTGCCTATGTTTTTTTCTAAGAGTTTTATGGTTTCATGACTTACATTCAGGCCTTTGATCCACCTTGAGTTTACCTTTGTGTATGGGCTTAGACAGTAGTCCAGTTTCATTCTCTTACATGTAGCTGTCCAGTTTTTCCAACACCAGCTGCTGAAGAGGCCATCATCTCCCCAATGTATATCCAAGGCTCCCTTATCAAATATTAATTGACTGTATATGTTTGGGTTAATGTTTGGATTTTCTATTCTGTTCCACTGGTCTGTGGGTCTGTTTTTGTGCCAATACCAAATTGTCTTGATTACTGTGGCTTTGTAGTAGAGCTTGAAGTCAGGGAGCGTAATTCCCCGTTTTATTCCTCCTTCTCAGGATTGATTTGGCTATTCGGGGTCTTTTGTGGTGCCATATGAATTTTAGAATTATTTGAAGAATATGACATTTTAATTGCAAAATGTGACTATGTTTTTTGCTCACCTCAAGGTAGCTGAGGATGTTTTGTTTTCCAAAAGTGACCGAAGTTACAGAACCACTCTAGCATTCATCCAGTCAGGGAAGAACCAGCCCCACAGAGTTCAGGGGGTAGATAAAGCTGTTTTTATTTGAACCCTATGAGCCTTGCTACTTCAAAACACCCTAAAGTACATTATTAATTGGTTCTCACTTGTAATAAATAAAAGTGTGTTTTCATCTCTATGAGCATGTTGGAATTTCCCAACATTTTACACCAGGGAGTCAGAGTCAGCAAACACTTTCTTATGCTAATATCACTAAGCCAAAGCAAAAGGACGTAATTAAACAAATTAATGACTTAGTGGGATATAAGGGTAAACAGAAGCCTAATTAATGAATCTGTTCATTGTCGTTCCTTGTTGAAAGCATCAGCATTCAGTATTTAGCTTTAACATATCCATTGGACAGGAAATAACAGTTTGACAGGCTTTCTAGAAGATGGGTCAGAGGTTTTTCCATATGAAGGTCTCCCATTTTAGGCCCACCTCCAAAAAGCAGCTGAACAAAGGCTGAAGACTTACTAAGTGAAGAAGGCACAACAGAGTCCCCAGATGTGCCTAACAAGGTAGAAATAGTATTCCAGGCTGATGCTCATGTATTTCTTTTACATTAAAAGAAACTGGTCTCTGTTCAAAGATTTTGAAAGGAAACCTAAACAGGCACTGTAGTTTCTTTTCAAAGATTTTTTTTGTTAAAATTTCTAGCTGCTTTCAATCACTCTTCAACAAATAGTTACTGAGTGCCTAGTAAGTTCCTAACCCTGTGCTGGCTGCCAGAAACAAGTAAGATTAACATTGGATGATAATTTCCCATGGGGCTCTTGCATTTCTGTGTGTCTTACAATGAGGCTTGACAGCTTTGTTGACTATCCTGTCAAGAATGTCTGTATAGCAGTCTTGGAAGGCAGGAGAGCGTCTCCCTCCCAGGCACAGGGCAGGTTTATTTCCTAACCAGGATGTAATGTCTCCCTCAGAGTCAAAGATGGGACAGGTTTGCTAGCTGCTCCTTAGAAGACTGGAGGTTTTCCTAAGCTCAGAGTTCCTTGGCTGTGCACAAGCCCACCGTGTGTGCAGCACCCAGCTGGCTGCTCTGCATAGCCCCCACAGGATCTAGGGACAGGAGGAACTGCTGCAAACATGAAGCTCATGTTGCCTGCCAGGCTGAAAGCAATCAAGTTCTAGTCTGACTTCTGATTTCTGTCTCTGACCCAGGAATCTCCAGCACTCTATCAGCATCCATGAAACTGGCATGCTCATTTGCTAGCTTGTAAGCAGTATAAAAATCTACAACTATTCACAGATCCTGACATTCAGTTCTTCATATTAAGGAGCTTGTGGTCTCTTGGGGAAGTAAAACAAAAAACAAAAAAATCTAAAATAATGTGTGCATGGAGGAATAGAAATATGCTTCAGATGCTATGCAACACTGCAAAATCAGGAAGGAGGGACAGCCAGAAGGGTTTGTCGATCAGAATCCTCAAGAATTTAGCAGTAAGCCAGGAAAAAGATGAGGGCAAGCATATGCAGAGACATGAGAGCAACACCCCATGGTGTGTGCAGAGAATGAACCATTTGCTGACATTGGAGCATCAGACATGAACTTGACCCAGACTATAGCTAGGCTGCTAGGTATAGCAGTTCAGATCATACTCTCAAATCTCATATCTCTTAATCATAAAGGCCAGATCATACTTCTCACATCTACAGGAGCCTGGATTTTATCTAGATTTATCTAGATCTCTTCTACAGGAGCCCCATGGTCTTGATGAGAGAGGCACGCAAGGAAATCCATTGTAACACTGGAAAAAATAGACTGGAATACACGTATATATAAGTTTTAAAATAATTTAACTTTCTTAATAGCTAATATATGGATTGACATTGACTCCCTCACTTAATCTGCATTTTTTGATGCTCAAGTATCACACAGCATATGGGGGATTTCCAAGGGAAAAGCAGAATCTCCTTATTCCCTGGTGGGGATGTAGCACATCATGACATTGCAGTCTATGAGTACTGAGCGGAGAAAATGTGCAAATTATACTACCTCATTCTGTTAAGCTAACCCCACAAATGGACAAGTGGCTTAAAAAGATTCCAGCAAAGAATCCATGGACTGATGATAGCAGTAGTAGTGCAAACACAGAAGACCCCAAAATGGGCTGTCACTGCTAGTCTGATTTCTTCATCAGCCATATTACAAACTAAAATCAACAAGAACTTAGTCAGATCTGACCACAGGAATTCATTTTCTTGTTAATTAAAATATGAGTCTGTATTCACTATTGATAAAGATGAACCACAGTACAAGTGTCCATGGATTCTTGAGATATTAGCCAATGCCATGGTATCAGGTCATCACAACTGACAAATTTCAACACACAGCATCCTAAACATGGAATCAACCATTACTATTGACATTACATTAATCAGTGCTGCTTAACATTATATGTGCCTCAACCCAGAAAGCATTATTGGAAGATGCATTTAAAATATTGCTGCATATTTGAAGAGACTTATATTAGTAAAATTATACAAAGTGTGAGGTTTTCTATACAACTGGATGAAAGTACTGGGGTTTCAACCTGTCTCAGCTATGGTACCTGCTAGTATGTTTCGATAATAAAACACACAGAGTTACTTCTGGTGAACTACTGAAGCAGTGCTTCTCAACCCTAACTGCACATTAGATTAACTGGGTACATTTCTTAAATGCCCATGGTCAGGTCCCTTCCCACACGAATTAAATAAGAATCATTGCAAATACTTCATTCATTAGGAATGAGCAAAAGAAGGAAGGTTGAAGCGATAGCATCTCACAGTGAAACCCATTCCTGAATGATTCACAAGTGGGCCATTTCTACAAAGAAGTTAAAGCCAGGATTGCAAAACTTCTACTGGAGGTCATCAATGTATAGTCAGTTCTGCTAAAACAGGACATGTGCATTCCTCAAAATTAGGGCCTCACACTGTGCAAAACTGCAATAAAACACAGAAAATGAGGTCAGAGCACAACACTCAAAAACCCCATCAGTGACAAATTTTTGTTTTATAAAGATAGAAATAGTAAAAACAGAAGCACAGTTTTTCATGTGTTTAATGGCTAAGAAATACACAAATACATAATGAATTTGCCACTGTTCCCTGAAAAAGGCCTGAAGGTTTGCAGAAATAGGTGTTGGAAGGGTGGCAGCTTGTGGGTTACTGTGAAGTGGTAAAGGAGGGTTATCTGAATTGGATGGAAAGTTACAACACCAGATGTGAACGAGTATGGCTCATCACACACACATAAAATGTATAAAACATGGTAAACTGAGGCAGCTGGTCAATGTTGGAGGGGTGTGTGTGTGTCTCAATTGTGCTGTTTTCTGTGTTCACCTACTTCACACAGTGTTTCTCATGGATGAAGTTGTGCATAAGCAAACACAAAATTAGTGTTATGCTCAAAGTATTCCCTAATACGCCAACTGCACTAGAATGAACTCATGCTTTCAAATAAGCTTTATAGCAGAAGTGACAGTACTTAAAATTATAAAAACAACACATTGAAATAGAGCATAATCTTTCAATAATTTGCAGTGAGATGGGGGTGATGAGGAAAATATTTCACATCACTTCAAGGTTTATTGGTTATCTCATCATAAAGAAAATAAAAGAATTGTTGAATTTTAAGTTGAGTTATTCATTTCGCAAAAATAAGTCATCCATGGTACCAAGCAGATAGTAATAAAATACACATACCAAGTGTCTCTTCGCTGTAAAAATGGCATTTGAACCATGAGGAGAAAGTAAAGGCTTTTCAAAATAACATGGAGAGAGCATTTTGAAGATGAATAATTGGAAATGATTCCAATATTAGGTCTGGGTTTTTTTTTTGCTGAATATAATGTGTGTCATATATAAAAACTCATATCTGCAGACATCAAATTGAAAACTGAATTTTCCAATCCATCAAAAAATCTTCCCCGAGGAGTTTCTGTCTGTGGGTTTTGAAACCAATTAATTGTTTAAAAGTTTAAAAGCATCATTCCCAATTAGTTTGCATGGAAAGTCATCAAGGAAGAGCAAAGTTTAGTGGCCAAATTAAACAAACAATAACCTTGCTTACTGATGGACAGGATTGAAAAATGAGTATCTAGATTTAATAAATTCAACCAATGATCTACTTATTTCTTCAGAAAATATATATCTTTGTAAGATATCTTTTTCAGACTTGATAGCTAATAAAGCCAAGCACAGAGCTAAACTAACACTGAAGACAGATGTTCAGATAATTCCATCAAAAAATGTTAGGCTAAGATTTTCAAAAAATTTGAAAAAAAAATTGAAAGCATATTAAAGCACAATCACATTGCTCTCGATTTTGCTATTGACAGTAAAAGAATATTTCATATCATTAATAAAAAGAATAGAATATAAAATTATTTTTAAGCTCTTTTTTCCTTTAACTTCTCTTTTTCTCTGTTTAATATACTAGGACACATAGTTAGTTTATAAATAAATATACAAATGAATACATTTTCCAACTTTTTTACCAACAGACATCATGACCAAAATGTTTCAGCAAGAGACAATGGGGAGATGAAGCGGTTAAGACTGCATTTAACTACATGATACCAGAAATCCCACTTTAGAGAGTTTAATTTTCTCATATAAAAGAATCCTAGTCCCAGGCTAGGACTCATGAAAGACCCAAACTTCTTCTTTCTTTCCAAAAATCCTTATTTAACGTACGGATTTGCCCTCATGCACAAAGATGGCTGCTACACTCTTGGACATCGTGTCCAGGTTCCAGGCAGGAAGAAGACAGAAAGGTGAAAGAAATGAAGACAGAACACAATCATTAGCTGAAAGCTTTCACAGGACTCAGCACCCGGGGGAAATAATCCCAGGAGATCAACTACGGCTCTTACTGTATTTTGTGTGTGTTGAGACAGATGTATATACAGATATATATATCAAGGCAGATAATAGAGCCAAGTTGGGCATCAACAAGAGTTGCTGTAGAGACACCAGCAGAAAGCCTGATTGCCAGCTGGCTGCATACTGGCAGGGAGGGGCCGCAGCCGGCCTTGCCCTAGAGTGGGGCCGGGCAGGTGTGCCATGGGGCTCATCACACATCTCCCTAGAGCCTGCTCGACATCTGAGAGCACAGGCTCTGTGACACAGAGTGAGCACTTCTCTGGAAAGAGTCATCTGCTCAGTATAGAAGAGGATTACGGAAAGGAAAAGCTAAGGGAACTTCTCACAAGTGGTACTCTCTCACATTTTTTAATCCATTAGCTCATTTTTGTAAACAATCCTACCTTGGAGCATCTATGGCTTTAACTAGCCAGATTGGTGTCTACTCGAAAATATTCTTTGGGGAAATCTTGTTTGGAAACGCTGAAAATTAATCTCTGAATGGGCTCATTCAGCAGCAGTGTAAAGCAACCCTAATGAGTTTAGGCTATGACAGGCAACCCAAAGAAATAAATACAAAATGTCCACAGTTTCATATGTCAGCCAAGTTCTTTCTGGGATAATTTTATCCCAATAAGGAAAAGTTATCCTGATTTGTGTTCTGCCTTTTTCACATATAGTATTTTTGAGATTTTTGTTCTGTAATAGAATCAGCTACATTGTTAAAACAGTAGAAACAGTAACATTTAAGACCAAGATTATACATCTCTTGCAACAGTGTGTCCAGGCTATTTTGTATTTCTTAAGACTCAAAAGTCTTGTGCATTATTCATTCACTTCAAACAGGGCTTGTAATATATTACTGCTGAGATGGAACCACTTAGAGCAAGATAGCTCATTTCACTCTTAAAAATGATTTCTTCCTGGAGAGCTTTTTCTTTAAGGTCACTGTCATGGGCAGTGACAACCCTCCTAATCATGTTTGTTCTTCACCCTCCTGCACACTGCACTGTGTAAAGCTCTACTGAATAACTTGAAACGTGAATAGAATTTTCCCTCTTGGATATTACACTCTGTGGGGGACAGCTCTGCAAGAACTACAGTATTTGGAGGCCCCCGATACAGAGTGCAAGTCTCCCTCCAGCCCACAGAGCCCTCCCTGTGCCTTCCTTGGAGAAGGAACTCCATTGCTTATCCCCTCTCCCTCTCATGCTTGAATCTCTCTCCTGACTTTAAAAATCCCCTCCTGAATCCTACACACTCCTGCAGCTGCCCTGGGCTCTCTACCTAATTCTCTTCTCACCAAGAGTCTTAGATGGCAGAGAATCTGTACTGTCTTCACCTCTCAACTCTCCCTCTCTCAATTCACCAGGAGCTCCTGGTCCATCAGCGAAGGCCTATGGAGCCAAGCACTTCTGCAAACATAGACACCTAACTTCTCCGAGCCCTTGTGGGAACGCAAAGGTGCTCCATGGCAGGCTCGCCTTCCTCAGCCAGCTCTCCATCCCTCAGCCCTTTTCACCCGCTACCAATTTCACACTCTTCCCTTCCCAGCCCCAATCCTGCGGTCAGCCTGTTAGAGGCCTCCTTTCTTCCTCACATCCATAATTCTGATTTCAAAGGGCCCTCTTGCATATCCTCATCCTTTTCCAGTTGCCCAATTAATCTGTTGTCTCTTTCCCATGTTGTTTACCAACTCCAGCCTTCATGCCTTTGCTCAGGATGCTATTTCTGCTAGCAGTGCCTCCTGGCCCAGCCACTATGTGGTCATTTGTACCACCTGTTCTTAGACAAGATGTGAAGTACCTCCATGTGGCCTTCCCTGATTAATCTTCACACCACTTAATTTACTCAATGTCCCTGAATACACAAAAGCACAGCTTCTCCCTGAAGAGAGTATATAGGTTCCTTGCCTCTGATTTCTTTTATGATTATCTTTAATGCTACATGTATAATTTTAAAAATTAAGGTATGCAAATATACACACACATAAACACACATGCAAACACATCAGGTGATTAATGAATACTGTTTCAGATCTTCTGTAAAGAACAAATAGCCATTGCTGGGAGGCTGCTATACCCCCTCACCCATCTCGTCTAGCACGTTGTCCATTTCTTTATTGCCACAGAGCTGAACACGTGGTAACATGGCACTCTGTCTACCTTCTCTGATTCCCAAAGAGTTCTTAGGAAACCAGAATGGAATCATATTGTGTTCTGTACCTCCAGCCACTCACACAGTGCCTGACACAGAGTAGGAGCTTAATAAATATTTGTTGCCCATAAATATAAGTTTTGAGATGAAGGACTCAAACCTGGTTGTGATCAACATCAAGAATAAAATTACGATCATCAAATTATGAAATACCCAGCACGAATACGGATCGTTTTATGTATGTTTTAAAGGCGAATATCAGTATGATCAACAGTATACAGTGAACTTACAAGAGAACAGGAAAGGGCATCTTACAAAATATTTCTGTCTTGGAGGCAACAGTGAAACACAGAGCTCATGTTCTAATATATAAGCTCCCACTTATTCAGGAAATTGTTATGAAGTGCCTATGGGTGACAGCATTGAACCAAGCACTGGGGTTACTAGAGTGATGGTCCAAGCCCTCACAGGACCTCTTACAGTCTAGTGGAGGAAGGAGACATAAATAAATGAATTAGTAGTAAGGAAAATAAAATGTAATTACAAATGATGGTAAGTGTTATGAAGAAAAAATAAAGGAAGCCATGAGCTTATTTACAGAATGGCTTGACTAAGATAATGCTATATAGGGGGGAACTGCATTTTTTTAAAGGATGTTAAAAGACATATCAGAATCACTTTCTTAAACAGCCAACAAATTGCCCTATAGTCTCCTCCAACTGTCTATCAAAATAACACCACATTACACAATCCTGACAAGTGGATGTCCTGAGAGGTAATCTGCATGTTTCTTATTGTAAAGACTGTCATGTGGCCCTCACAATAACCAGGCTACAGTGCCTGCATAACCACTTCCCTACGAATGAGCAATTGCTACTATACTAAAATGTCTGTCTATCTACACATTCATTCTTCCTTTGTTTTTTTTTTTCTTTAAGAAAAATTCTGAAGAGTGGGAGTGCTGGTTGAATAGTATAAGCATTTCCATGCCTCCTGGAAAATGCCACCAGCTGAGGACCCTGCAATGCACGAGGACAGAGTGGACCTAATTGCCCACAGCTTCATCAGCAGCACATTTCAATGTCTTCTCTATTTTTGCTAGTTTAATAGCTACAAGCCAGTGCCTAATTCTCATTTCTTTACTGGGAGGTTAAACAGTTTTCAAAAGCTGATTTATTGAGTTTTTTTCTTTTCTGTCACTTTGAACAACTTATTTACCTTCTCTAAGCTTAATATTCCTCATACATCAAAAAACAATTACAACAGAACCAATCGCTGTGGTGTTGTTAAGATTCAAATGAAATAATGTTCTTAAAATGTTAAATCCAATGTCTGGGATATAGCAAACATTCAGTAGAGAACTACTGTGTCTATTTATCTGTTATCAATTTAGTTCTTTTAGATTTAGTTTTTTAGTCAGCACTCTTTTTATACTGTTTACACTAAAGATTAATATGGCAAAATGATTGAAAATACTTTCTCTCAGTCTACCATTGTCTTTATTATTTTAATGTTGCTCGTTCTTACATAGAAGCCTTTGTAAAATTAAGTACACTTTGAAGGAGGGCCCATGGACTTCTACTAATATTTCACCTTTATTTTCTGGATCCTGTGATACCTATTTTGATGGTTTAAATCTATGGGAGGGGATGGGAGTGTTCACTCTTTGGTTCACACTCATTTCCTAAAATTGCTTAAAATGTGATCTTTGAGAAAGTAAGATGTGTAGTATTTACCATGCAATTGATTGTGTCTGTGGTGACTCTTTAAACCTGTTGTTCAGGCAATACTTCCCTTGCTCCCACTTCATCAGTCAACACCTGAAAGAAGATACGGTGACAGCTCCTTCCCTTTAATCTGGAAGGTAGTTCATTTGTTCAAAATGGACAAATTTAGGAACTGCAGCATCAAGTCTTGGCAAACAACTAGCTGAAAAAGCTACTGTACAGCATTTTACTTTTTAATATTTTATTCATCAACAGAGAAGTCAAGATCCCCAATGTCAAGGGGTCATTAGAAAATGTTGTCATAATGTATGGAATTCCCAAATTTATGAATGAGACTTGTTCAATAAAAGGTGACAAAATTCTTCCAAGTTCTTATGTGCTAAAACCCAAGCAAAAACCACACACTCCTCCTATAACCAGTTTCTATTTTTCAGCTTTCATGGGGAAGGGCTCTGGAGAATGGGCTGCATCCTAACTCTGCCTCTCTGCTCTGGCCACATGATCTGACTTTGACCCCTACCCTCCTAGGTCAAACAAGGGCAACGCTTGGAGCTAAAGACTCTGTCACTCACTTACTGTGTAATATAGAACAATCACTTAACCCCTCCCAGCCTCAGAGAGCCCAGCAGTAAAATGGAAACAATAATAATAATATTGGCCATGCCGATCTCTAATAACTGGAGTAAGGATCAGATGGTAGAACTGTGCCTATTTCTTGATGCTAGACGTGACCCCAAGCAAGAAAGCAGCATCAGGAGCTCCTCAAAAAAATTATTTTAAAGTGCCAGTTTCAGAAATCAGATGGTATGTCAGAAGTAGTTTCATGCTGCTGGCAGCTTGTACCTATTTCCTGATGTCCACCCTAAATCCTAATCCTTAGCTGGGTTCTTGAAACTCTGTGGGGTGTCTACCGTGGGGTGCCTGCAGTGCTGTCGTTGGTTTGCTTTGCTTGGTTCCTGATCTCCTATCTTGGATTGTTTTAGATGTGACTCTTTGTCTGTTCCCCACTTTGGTTTAGGATTTCTTAACCTTGGCACTATTGACATTTTGGGCCAGATAATTCTTTGTTGTGGAGGGCTGTTCTGTGCATTACCGAATATTTTGAAACATCTTTGGCCTCTACACACTAGCACCAATAGCATCCCCAAGTCATGTCAAAGATGTCTTTATGCATGGCCAAATGTCCCCTAAGGGGAAAATAGCTCTCCCATCTCCTGTTGAGAATGTTAGCTAACCCTCCTGAGCTTGACCTCTGGGCTACCTGATCTATGGCCCCACCTGGCAGCTCTAATACCTTTTAGGCAAACATTGTTCTTGTTTTCCTCCTACCTGGCCCTTCTGTCAAAAGCCTGGTGTATCCAGGAAAATGCTCTAACTCACAACAAGTTACTATAAAATAATAATAAAATAGTTAAAATTCTAAACAGTTAAAAAAAATTTTTTTTAACATTTAAAATTTTTAAATAATAATAAAATAGTCACAATTTTTTATTTTTCAAAGCTTTGTTAGCCTGAGGGGAAGCTGCCTGCCATGCAGCCTACAGTCTGTGAAGAACAAAACTACGTCACACCTGGGCCTTCTGGTCCCCAGGAGTGCCACTGCTATAAGGCCAGCCAGTGCCACACTGATCCAGCCAGCATGTTCACACAAAGCACAAAAGGCCATGGAACAAAGTCATCATGCACTCTTGGAGCTACAAAGAATTTTAGAGTCTATCTGCCTCCATGCCCCACCTTGCCCTCAGTTTTAGAGAAGATAAAATAGATGCTATAGAGGCTAAACGGCATACCCAGTATCTCAAGCTACTTAGCAACTGACTTCAGACCAGAAGCCTGTGATCTCATCATATGCCACTCATGGTGGGCATGGTGGAATCAAGTGCCCAGCAGTTTGTGGTACCCATTCCTAGTATCCTAGCTCATACATTCCATTCTTTAGCCCTGGCTTTTCTGTTTGCACTGCATGTTTTGCACTGTTAAACAGATAGTATACTTTTATTTCCCCACCACTATTAAACATACCATAGTATCTTATATTTGCCCAGCAGACAAATACAAAAGAAAAGTTGATGGAAAAGCATTAAACCATATTATCAGATCAGAAAATTAATAAAAAGAGAGAGAGAGAGAGGGGTAGAGGAGGGAGGGAAAGAACACACATTTATGAGCACAAACTAAATGTTTTAATTAATTATCTCAGTTCTAAAAACATGATCCTATGACATAATTTTAATATTGGCTCTACCACTAAACAACTAAGTATGTTTTGGTAAGTTACTTAAACTCTCTGTGCCTCAGCTTCTTCACCTGTAAAATGGGTATAGTAATAGGACTTACCTCTTTCTATAGTTGTGGGGATTAAATGACAGTGTTTATAAAGTGGCTGGCACACAGTAAGCCCTTCATAACTGTTAGTGATTATTGTTCTGTATTCTAGGAAGCTGTGTCTGTTTCACCTCCATTTTTAGACCACTGTGTTTCCAATCCCAGTGTGGCCATATGATCATAGTTCTGAGCAGCTCATTGGAAGTCCCTGAGTTCCTTCCAGACTGAATTAGCTAATGGCTCCTGGGAACAAGTGACAAGGAAGACAAAGGTCACAAGGATAATCTTCCTGCTTTATAGTGGCTCACATTTGCTCAATAAATGTTTCTGAGCCAGAAACACAAAATTCAGAAATAACTAAAATATAGGATTCCCCCACAGAAGCAGCACACAGTTTTTCTTCTAACAAATATTTATTGAGCTCCTACTCTGTACTAGGATCTATGCCAAGCTCTAAAGATACCCAGGGAGGGACAGGCCCTTGATTTCATGGTTATTACATTCTAGTAACAATAAATGGTTATTACATTCTAGTAACAATAAACAAATAAGCAAAACCACAATATCAGCCAGTGATGTGTATGACAAATAAAACAGACTTGACTGACAGGGAGTGCTGGGAGGTGGGGCGGGGTATTTAGAATGGGTGATCAGGGAGAGCTCCTCTGAGAGAAGCATTCCACTGGCATCTGGATGGCAAGAAGCACCCAGCCAAGAGAAGGTCTGGGGGCACTAAATGAGTCTCCAGCCAGTGAGGACATGCACATGCATGACTCTCACTGCAGTTTTCTCACTCATTTGCCCTCCTGTTGGCCGCCATGGCAACCCGGGAAGACCATTTTATTTTGCTCAGCCAGTCACTGCCCAGCCCACATGCAGCTCACACCCAATCCTAGCAACTAGTCATGGAAACATTATTGAGAAAACAATAGACTCCATAACTCTTTACATCAGCTCCGAGGACTCTTCGGCTGTAACTGAAAATAAATCAGGCAGCCCTTCCCAGGAGAAATCCTCAGTCACTGCATACCCTTCACAAATAATAAGCTTGGCCTTCTCAAACCAGTTTCTGTCTTGCTTTCAACAAAAGGCTCCGGTCGGCCAACCCAAAAGACCCCAAGATTCCTGTCTGATGCCACACATTGTTCTTCTCTACCCTTCTGTTTTCAGGCTTTTCTATGCTTTCACTCTGGATGTCTCTGCATTTGAGACAAGTCTTTGTATTTCAAATATTTCTGTAAGACATATTCCCCGAAGTTGCAGCCTATGTACTGTTGGTTTCTACTCATCTGTGGCATCTAATTTAAGTTCCCCCATACAAGCAAATGAACGGGACACTTCTATGTTTAATGAGCCATGTAGGACCAAAATAAGTTAACACCATATTTATCTCCCAGGAAATGAGTTCGGGGGCCCATTTACTTTTACTCGTCTCACACTGGAATATAGCTTGGCAAATTCAACCTCACATCTTCAGTGATAATTCAGAATCATCTCTGCTGACAGACATTCTTTCTCTGTATCTTTGCAATGACTTCCTGAAGACCTTCAAATATCTGTCCTTGTTTTATTCTAAAAAGAGAGCTAAAGAATTAGGCAAATATGATCAAGATTACACCATGATCTAATCATTTCCACAATACTGAAGTATTGGGTTAAGTGTATCATTAGAATGGAGAGATAGAGAGATACTGAGACTGGCTGTAATACCTAAATAGAAGCCAGGGATTATGTTCCGACTAGTCTGACTCTCCCTGGAGTGCTGTGCTCATTTCTGGGTTCGACAAAGCCCACCTCAGGAGGACTGGGAGGACACTGGATAGAGCACAGAGAGAAGATGCCAGAGGCTTGAAAGAAGAGATTGGTGAGGATGAGTGGGCATTAGGTGGCCTGCAGGGAAGGCTGCAGGACATGCATTTGCATACCAGCAGTACAGGAACTATGAGCTGCCTTAAAAGCAGATGCCAGTGATCCAATTATCTCCCTGTTTTTGTCTCAGGTGATGGCTTGCTACAGATGTAGGTACAGAAGGATTCTCATCACAAAATACCTTGCCAGCTGCTCACTGCAATACCACAGGGGTAAGTGCACTGCTGACTGTAACTGACAGTGTTATTTTCGCTCCCACAGCCCAAAGGTAGATGGTTACAAAAACTGATAGTGGGGGAGGAAGAAATATCATGATTTCAGTATGAAAACCTTGACTCTAAAGAAATATATACTCACAGATAAATTTTCTAAAGCACTGAAAATCTAGAGGCAACAAGGAAGCAAGGCAGCCTGTAAATGGTGCAAGGCAGAATTCCATGCCTAACATGGTATGGTAAGTGCCTTCTCTCTGCCTGCCCCACTTCTGCCCAACATTTTATTATTCAGCCACCCAGGCTTTCACCATGTCCATGGTTGATCTCATAGCTCCATAATGAAGCAGCTGAATAATGGTAAACTTTACAATATTTAGCCCCTTTTACGTTCCCAGATGAACTGCTTATCTCCTATCCTTTCTACCTAGGAGACTAGCAACTACATGGCACTCCACCCATTCATTTACTAATAAACATTCTGGAGTGCTTTCTATAACATACAGTACTGTGTTGGGAGGGATTAAAAGATAAATCAGATGTGCTGCCTTAGGGAGCTTGCGACCTGGCAGAAGGAGAATAAAAATATATATGAGTGACTACAATACAGGGCAAACTATTTTATTTGATAAGAAGGAGGGGAGAATCAAAATGTGATGTAAGTTTGGAAGAGTTTCATGTCCCTGCAATTAAGGTGTGCATTTTTAAAAAGGAAAAATCTTTATCAGTCAAAATAGAATAGATACTGCTGAGGTAACCCAAAAATCTCAGTGACTTAAAGTAGCATTTTACAGTTATGTAAGATAGAACCATTGAGGAAAACTGGGTGAAGGGTCCAGGGCACCGCCCCCTGCCAGTAGTATTTTTGCGACTTCCCATAAATCTATAGTTACTGCAATATGAAAAGTCCAAATAAACAAACTGGTGAGGGAGGGGGTACAGAACAACATCTCATTTCTTGCCCATGCTTCTTGTCTAGGCAGGTGCTGCTTTCTGTAGTCCTCACACACCGACCAGAAAGCAGGATGAAGCAAAGGTGGTGAGCACACACTGGCTCTTTAAGCTTCCACCCTGAAGAGACACAAGACACTTCCATTCATGTTCCATTGGCCAAAGCAAATCACACGGCCATACCTGACTTCCAGGGTACAGGGTCGTGCCCAGAGGAAAACCAAAAATATTTGGCAACTAGCACTAATGACTATTGTACGCAAGGACACAAACTGTATAACTGGGCACTGGTTTTTGAAGAGTTTTCAATGAAAAATAATCACAGGTATTTTTGGCACCTGTCTAGTCTTAAGTGTGATTTTTCTTAATAAAAACAGAGTAAATTCTGAAATGAATTTAACTGGAACACAATTACCCAAACTGGGAAGCCTCAGAAGCAGCTGTGAGACCCTCTCTGCGTGTTCAGCCATCGGCCCACCAGCAGCACACTGCTCTTACAGTGGTGTCTTGAAGGCATCAGAGGGAATATGCATCAGTGTGGGTAATGCCGGGCAGAAAGCAATGCGAGCTACAGAGGATATGATTCTGAATTTTAAAGTGGGCAAACATCTTCAGTGCCAACATTAAAGATGTTTCGTGCTGACTCTTCAAATGCATGCTGTAAGGAAATGATCGAACAGCAAGCCCCAACAAGACTGACTGAACGCTCTCATCCAGGGAGTCTGCAACACAGCATCTGCTCTTCAGGTCAGGAGGCTCAGGGAATCCTCTGGCCCAGGCAGCAGTAAGGGAAAGTGCTGGTTGAGGACTGAGGAGCCCAGGGGAAAGGTGACTGGCCACAGAGAGTAGCAGGTACAGCAGCCTGGGAAAGAACTGGGGCAGGAGCAGGTACCTGAGGACAAATCCTAGCTCTGCCCCCTGGAGGCTGTGTGCCTCTGAGCAAATCATTTACCTTCCAGTCTCCTTTTCCTCTAACTCAGAGGATTATACCAGATCATCTCTGAGCCCCTTCCTAGTTAAAAGCCAGATCACTTATATCACTTATATTGAATAACAGCTCTGTCCCTAACCAGGAGTGCGAATTCAGCAAGTGCTTCACCTCTCTGGACCTCAATTTTCTGTAGAATGAGGCTAGTAATGGACAGAGCTCACAAGGCAGTTGTAAAAAATAAATAAGTAAAAACATTTAAGGCCCTTGGAACAATACCTGGCATTTAATAAAGGCTAAATAATTATCTGCCATTATTATTGTTATTGATATTATTATTCAAAGTGGAAGACACAGAAGCAACACTTAGAACTCTTAGCATACTTGAAAAGTTTATGAGAAGATACAAGTGTATTTTAGATCAGTTTCCTAATGATTGTGGCTTAAAAATAAAGGTATGGGTTATAAATAAAAAGAAAAAAATGCTAAATTATTACTTTGCTAGCTTCTTGACATTAGAAAAAAACAATTCTCCCCTACACTGGAAAGGAGCCCCACACAACCTCAACCCTGCCTGCACTTGGCCCTGTTTACCCCTCACCTCTGGGGCACAGAAGACGACCCCTCTAGTCAAGGCCTTTTGAGGCAACACTTCCCTGGAGTCACACCAATGATCCTTCTGTGCTCTGTAAAATCTGACTTAGACTCAAGACCCCAGGCTTCTGAGAGTCACAGTCCATGAAGAGGTGCCAAGCTCTAAAGAGCAGAGACAGGAAAAGTTATAATCTGAAACTAGGGTTATGAGGATTATCTTGAAATATAAATAATTATATTTATAAAATAATAAAGTTATCTTTTATAAAGATAAAAATAATTAAGCTTGCTCCTTATCTGTGAATACTTTGTGGATAATTATTTATAATTATCTTGGATAAAGTATAGATAATTTATCTATCTTATTTCTTAGTTATCTATGGATTCCCAGGGCCCATAAATGATCACTGGATGCACTTCCTCACTTTTTCCCCTCATTCCCTGCAGAGCATGGGGAGTCAAGAAAAGAACCATGCCGAGCAAGTCAAGACTGCACACTAAAAAGACTACACATAGAGAAGCATCCTTATAATTGAAGTACATAGAGCATGTCTGGAAATGAATATGACAACAGGCCTCAGGAGAAAAAGAAATGATAAGACACATCTGGGTAACTGCCACACTGAAGCTTGAACAAACATTTTTCAAAAAGCAGAGACTCAAATCTACAGAAATAACTTGCAACTTAAATTAATCTGAAAATGAGACTTTTATAGCCACATGGATTCATATGGGAGATGTAAGTCTAAGAGGGACAGAAAAAATGAAAGAGACCATAATGTATTGACTGCCTCATGGTGTTGACAAATAATCAAAGTATTAATGTAAAAAATTTAATTATAAGAAAGCATTAAATAATAGTGAAAAGGTTAATGACATGATTTATACATTAGTTTTACAGAATATGTGTACTCTGATAAATAATAATATGCATTTATTCAGAGCACAGACAATTAAAGGTCATGTAGACATGTTTGTTTCCCCAAAGCAAATGTTAACTTTCAATCATATTCTAAACAATACTGTAGAATTTTTCTTTGATTTAAAAATCATTTCATTAAAAGGCAAATTGAGGGACAAACACTACTGAATTTCAAAACTTATTATAAAACTATAATAATCAAGAGAGTGTAGTACTGGCTTAAAGATACATTAATGAAATAAATCAGAGTCCAGAAATAGACCCCACACATATATGAACAACTTATCTTCAATAAAGATATTTCAATGGAGAAAGGAGAGTCTTTCAACAAATGTCACCACAAAAACTAGATGTCCACATGCAGAAAAGTGGGGACTTCAATCCATACTTCACACCATGTACAAAACTAACTCAAAACGGATCACAGACCTATATGAAAAACCTGAAATTATAAAATTTCCAGAAGAAAATCAGAGGAAAAACTTTGTCACCTTGGGTTAGGCAAAGATTTCTTAGATACAACACCAAAATCCATAAAAGACAACAATCCATAAAAGAGCAAATCAATAAACTGGAATTGATGAAAAATTAATATTCTGCTCTTTAACAATACCATTAAGAAAATAAAAAGCCACAGACTGAAAGAAAATATTTTCAAATCATATCTGATAAAGGACTTATGTGCAGAATACATAAAGTACACTCAAAATGCAGTAATAAGAAAAAAAACTAATAATAACATGGGCAAAAGATTTGATCAGAAACCTCATCAAAGAAAACATAAGAATGGCAAATAAGAAGATGCTCAACATCATGAGACATTAGGAAAATTCAAGTTAAAAGCACAGTGAAATACCACTACATACCTATTACAATGGCCAAAACTACAGACAGACAACACCAAGAGCTGATGAGGACATGGAGGAACTGGAATGCTCATGTACTGGTAGTGTAGTGGGAACATAAAATAGTATCACCACTTTGGAAAACAGTGTCACAGTTTATTACAAACTCAAAACTTTACCTTCTTTACGATTCAGGCTTTCTACTCCCAGGTAGTCATCCAAGAGAATGAAAGCATATGTCAATACAAAGACTCATACCTAATGTTCAGAGCAGTTTTATTTGTAGTAGCCAAAACTTGGAAATAATTCAAATGGCTGTCAATAGATAAATGGATAAACAAATTGTGATGTTTCTATACAATGGACTCAGCAATACAAAGTAATGAAATATTGATAGACACAAAAGTGTGGATGAGTTTTATAATAATTACACTGAACTGAAAGAAGCTAAACAAACTGGAAGAGTACTATACAATTGCATTCATATAAAATTCTAGATAATGAAGCTAGTATAGTATAGAAAGCAGATGGGGTCAGGGTGGTAGTGGGAGGGATGAATTACAAAGAGGACCCAGGAAATTGGCGGGGCATGGGCATGTTCATTATCTTGATTGTGATGGTGGTTGCATAGGTTTATGCCTATGTCAAATTCGCTACACCTTTTAAGTGCATGCAGTTTGTTACATGTCAATTATATCTCAATAAAATTGTTTTTAAAAAGTAAAAGATCATTTTATTCATTTATTAAACAAAATTTGTTGAGCACTACTCTGTAGAAGGTAGAAGATACAATAGTGAACAGAGTTGGCAGAGCCCCCTTAAGAGCAGAATCTAGATCAGGGTTCCTTCTGGCCTGGGTTTAACAATGTCACAGATCAGGAATAGAATTCAGGTTTCCAGGAGACCACATGGATCTCAAAAGTCCAACAGGCAAATCATATAAAAGATAAATGGGGAACATTTAGTAATAGGAAGTCCACAGATGTGTGGTCTTAAAACAACAAACCAGTTCTTATAGTTTCTAAGTACAGGATGAGGCAGAGAAATAGGCATTCCTTTCAACTGGTATTAACCACATATCCTAGATTTCATAACTTCATCAAAATAAAAATCTGAATCAATATTAAAATAAAAATATAATCTTCATTTTTATAAATAGAATTATTTGCTTAAGGCCAGGAAAAAAAAGTCAGAAACCAGTAGGGACAGGAGCAGTCCCCTACCATTTGCTGGAACATGGGCAAGAGTACAAACAGAGGCTCACAGTACATATCTGATATATAAAAGCAATAAATCAAGCTGGTGACCCTCCCCAGCCCACATTCCCTCCTGGGCCCCAAGGGCTGGAGGCTGAGCAGCTGCTCTGACTGGGCCAACCCTGCCCCTTGAAGGCCTGAGGGATGGCATGAAAATGTGGGGCAGGACGGAAGCTGAGCCTTTCTGAGCCCTGTGAAGACCCATATGACCAAACTCCTCCCCGAGGCCTCAATTTCCAGGCTCAGGATTTCCTGGTGCCTCCCAAACTGCTCTGCTTGAGCAAAACAGAGGACAGGCGTGCAGGCTCCTGGGGAACCAGGTCTGCCTAAGCATCCTCAGGAGTCCGGGACAGAGGCTATATTTTTTTCTTTCCTCGTGGATTCCTACAGTCTCACCTCTGAATCCCTGCCTAAGCATAAAGCTCAAGCACTCCTTTCATTTGTTTAGTTTCTGAACTTGAAAAAAATAAATTTTACAAGATGGGAAAGGTTGGTTTTCTTTAAGTCTTTAAGTCTTTGTGTCTCGGTGTTTTGTGATCTGCAGAGCCCCCTTAAGAGCAGAATCTAGATCAGGGTTCCTTCTGGCCTGGGTTTAACAATGTCACAGATCAGGAATAGAATTCAGGTTTCCAGGAGACCACATGGATCTCAAAAGTCCAACAGGCAAATCATATAAAAGATAAATGGGGAACATTTAGTAATAGGAAGTCCACAGATGTGTGGTCTTAAAACAACAAACCAGTTCTTATAGTTTCTAAGTACAGGATGAGGCAGAGAAATAGGCATTCCTTTCAACTGGTATTAACCACATATCCTAGATTTCATAACTTCATCAAAATAAAAATCTGAATCAATATTAAAATAATTGCTGAAATAGTCTCTAATCCCATGAACCAATTCAAAGGAAGATGAATGGTAATTCTAACATTTTTACACATCTGAACTATGTTAAATTCATTCCTTCCATATTTTTGGTGAGTTCAAGAAACTGCCAAGCCACGTGTAAATTACTAAATTGAGCAAGACACTGCCCTGTTCCTCAAAGTTCTTAAACTAGATGTTTAACCAAAGGTCTTACGTGATAATGGAGCCACTAAAAGTAATGAAAATAAAGCAGAGAGAGAATGTGCATGAGAGGTCACTTTTGCTGGCTTGATAATGGAAAACACACTGAAACAGAAGCCATGAAGGCGAAGTTCAAAGGCTGAAGTGCAGTCTGACCCTTTACAGGAGGCATGTACTATATTTATTAAGAGGTCATCCACTGGCTACTTGAACTACTCCATTATAGCAATACTTTACCTTTATTGTACTTTCAGGAAGCTGTTTTTTTTAAACTGGCTCAAAATGTCCTTCCTTAAAACTTGCAACCATTGACCTTGGTTTTGCCCCCTGACCCACCTAGAATCACCTTTCCATATGCAATTCTTTAATATTATAGACTGTTTTTTTAAAACAGTCTAAGGCTAAGGCTTCTTTTTTCCACATTTAATAATTATGATAATGATGATGATAACAAAATTATTTGTAGCATTGTATTAGTTTCTTAATAATGCACTAACAAATTACCACAAGCTTAAGGGCTTAAAAAAATACAAATTTATTATCCTTTAGTTATGTAGGTCAGAAATCTGACGTGGGTCTCACTGGGCTAAAATCGAGTTGTCACCAGGGTTATGGTCCTTCGGGAGGCCCTGGGGAAGAATCATTTCCTGCCTCAGTACGTTCCTCCCATCACTCCAACCACAATCACACCTCCTTCCCTGTCTCTGACTCTCCCGTCTCTCTCTTACAAGGACCCTTGTGATTATATGGTACCCACCTGGATAATCCAGGATAATCTCCCCATATCATGATCCTTATCACATCTGCAAAGTCCCTTTTGCCATGTAAGGTAAGATTCACAGGTTGCTGGGATTAGGACATGGACATCCTTGGGTAGGAGACATCTTATTCCACCTACCATGTCAGTTAACTTTTTTAGCATTCACTACATTCACTACATTCACTACATGCCATGCATGCTTCCAAGTGGTTTACCTGCATCATCCCATTTAATCATCCCAACAATCCTATGAGGTGGGTCCTATTGTTTTCCCCATTCTACAGAGAGATTAAGGCTCAGAGACATTAAAGAACTTCCCAGGTCACACACCTAATTTTCCTACAACTCTTCTCTGTATGTCATGGTTCCCAGAGGTTATACTCTCTTCTTCTCATCTATGGACCTGCTACAACTTGTTGCTATTAGGAAGAACAGGAGGAATGACAACCCAGACAGAGAAAATTATGTGAACAAAAGGGTGCAGGAAAGCTAAAATACCTTGCTGAGGAAAGGCAATGAGTCTAGAATATCCAGGGTAAAAGGTGTGTGTTGGGAATAATAGGACACAAAATTGGAAAAGGGGGAGGAAGCTGGATTGGAAAGGGGAAAGGATTTGACTTAGAGAAAGATGGGTCAAGCAAAAAAGAAGCCAATATGGAGTCAGGGATGGCACAATTATGGGAGTGCTTTAGGGAAAGTAATCCAAAAGGTACTAAATGGAAGAGGGGAGGAAAGAGGAAGAAATGTACAGAATGTATATGTGGAAAACTGTCAAACTCTTCTGAAAAAGCATAACAAGAATACTTGAATAAATGAGGAGCATATCCATTTCCATCAAAATCTTGGCTTACTTTTTTTTGTAGTTTAAGAAAAATATTGCCATATCCCTCTAGAACCATCCAATTTTGTTTATTTGGCTCTTTCTAACAACTTTGCAGTGCAGTGTATAGTACTAAAGCTTAATAAGGAGAAAGCATCAAAGAAAAATAAAGAGAAGCTTTCTCAACACTATTTTACTAGCAAAACCTTCCAGATTTCTTGTTGAAATTCCTCATTAATAATCAAAGAGAAAGACTGAAAATGAACAATAGTTAGATTATCAAGTGATTTCATTTGAATGGATAATATTTAGATTTGTTTTTTACCACATTTTTTCATGTTCCCAACAAATATATGCAGATATAACTCGATTTACACTAGAAATAAGAGTTCTATTTACCTATTACTACAAAAATACCTTCTGATTACAGAAACCCTGTACTTCCTCTAAAACTCTTCAAAACACAGATTGGCTTGTCTTTAGCTTTAGCTCAAAAAATATATTATCATTGCCTTTCATCATTACTATAATTATTGCTATTTCAAAGTAATGCCTGCTTATTGTAACCTGTCAAACAACTCGGAGAAATATAAAGAAAGAGTTGATAACTTCCCTCCTTCCCTCCAAATCCCACTTTCCTGAGAAACCAAGGTTAACTGCTTGGCTATTACCCTTTGTGGCACTCTCTAAAACACTTATTTAGGTTTTAGAGGCTTAAAAAGCAAAAGTTCAAGCCATTAGCAAAATGCAGCATAGGTTTTCAAACTATGAATCTATATATATACTTAGAGGTAAATCAATGGAAATATATCAAAAGAGATTAAAAACACTTACTAATCCCAATTCTGAAGCAGAAAATTTTTTTCCATAAATTCAGGCTAAAAATTCAGCAAACTTAGTTTGACCCACAGGGAAAACCCAGCTTTATTTCTTCTCTCATACATATAATTTTAGACAATGAATTTCCTTTATAGAATTTTCATTCATACCAAGAATAATTGAGAATCTGTTTTTGATGTTAATCATGCAGGAAAAAAATTTTAATTGGTTCTTTTCTGCCTAGTAATTTTAACCTTTCCTAGGTTCTAAGATTACCTGATTTCCCATTATTCTGATTAAACTTTCTTTTCATCTTACCCTTTTTTTTTTCTTCTTCCATACTTTTAAAAATAGGTATCCAGGATCATTTCCAAACTCTTCCACTTACAGCCTTTTGAACCTACTGCACGCTTTGCACTTCATTTGATAAATTTCTGTTTCTTCTGCTTCTATTTCTGTCCAGGACGGGCCTATCCTGGTCACTGGGAGAAGACTGGGACTCAAAAGACCTTTATTGACAACAATATTGGATGTTGGTGAGCTACCTAACCACCAGCTCCATTTTCCCATCATCAAAATAATAACCACATTTACTGAATTTCAAAGTTGTAAGGCTTACATAAAATGGATTTCAAAACTATAAACTGAAAACTACCTTCTCCTCTCTAGCTTCAATTTGAATAGTCAAGAACACAGACTTTCAAGTCAGCCTGATGAGCTCTTTTCCCAGCTGTATGATCTTGGGCAAATAGTTATCCTTTCTGTGCCTTAATCTCCTCACCTGCAAATTGAAGATTAAAAAGTACCTACTACATATGGCTGTAGTAAGGATTAAATGTGACAATATTTGGATGCAACTGTCATACTTCTGGGTACATATTAAAGGAAGTATCTCAAATGGATATCTGCACCCCCATGTTCACTGCAGCATTATTCAGTAGCCAAGATATGGAAAAAGCTAAGTGCTTCAGGTAAGTGAATGCAGAAAATGTGGTGTGTGTGTGTGTGTGTGTGTGTGTGTGTGTGTTGCAATGGAACATTACTCTGCCTTAAAAAAGAGAAGGAAACCCTGCCATTTGTGACAACATGAATGAACCCAGAGGACTTTAAGTGAAATAAGCCAGACACAGAAAGACAAATACTGTGGAATCTAAAAAGAGTCAAATTCACAGAAACAGAGAGTAGAAGAGTAGTTACCAAGGGCAAGAGAGTGCAAGAAATGTGGAGAGGTTGGTCAATGGATACAAAGTCATAAAAAATGTGGTAATATTTGAAAAGCACTTACTACATAGTACGTGATCAATAATTGTTGGCTACCTTAATTTTTATATCACTTCAGGCTTTCACTCTCATAATAAATCCAAAACTAAAACATTCTTTCATTTCCATAGTTCAAAATATTCACTATTTTCTCTCTGTAATTCCTCTTCCATGGACTTGTTCTCTTGGAGAACTTTATCAACAATATTTCCACATGATTAAAGATATTGTTCAATGGGAAAGCAGCCAATCTTGCCAACTACATATACCAATCTCTTTCATTAGAAACATCTGATGATAAATTACATGACGAGCTCACTAAGTACTTAGCACAAAGATTTTTTTTCATGCCATCCGTGAAGGTAATCTGTGTAAGTAGTGACTATATTGAAAGAACCATTCAACTAAACATTATTGAAGTCATTTAAGTATCTGGCATTCTTTAGATGGTGTCTTTGCTTCATCTCTTCCAATATATAATCATAAGCAAATTTCTTACACACTTTGAGAATGGTTCCTCATCTATCTAGAAAGTAAAGACAATAGATACTTCACAGAGCAGGTGAAATGGTTTAGTAATGCTACATTTCAATTCTAAGTAGAATTTGATAAGCTAAGGATATTAACTATACAACATAAATTAAAAAATAATAACTAAAAAAAGAGAAGAAATAAAACAGATAGTAATAAATTTTTGATAAAATTAAAACACAGCAGAAACAAAGAGGAACAAAAACCAGATAAGACCAGTAAAGAACAAACAAAAAAGGTAGATTTAAGCCCAATCATATCAATAATAACATAAATGTGTCTAAACACTCCAATAAAAAAGAAATGACCATCAGACTGAATAAAACAGCAAGATTCAATGGTATGCTGTCTCCAGGAGACATCCTTTATAAAGATTTAGAGAGGTTAAAAGCTGAAGAGTAGACAAGATACACATGCAAACAATAAGCATAAGAAAGTAAGATGAAGTATCCTTAAAATTAAGGAATATTAGCATAGTTTTATAATTATGCAAGGGTCACTTTATCAGAAAGGCAAAACATTAATAAATGTGTTATGAAACACAATAACAGAGTTTTAATTACATGAAGCAAAACCTGAGAAAAACTAATGGGATAAATAGAAGATCCACAATCATAATTAGAGACTTTAAAAATCTCTCTTTTAGGAATTGTTAAAATAAGTTGACAAAAAAACAGTAAGGATATATAGAACAGCCTTCCTGAAGTAGAGTTGAATGAAAATTTTAAGCACTTAAAAATGATTTGAGTAACTTATTTTTTCAATTTTCCCAAAGATGGTACAGAACTAGCTCCATTCTAAATCCATACAATGGATGCATCATCAGGCATTATGGCTTAATTATCAGCAGAACCTCAGTTACAAAGAGTTGATAGAAAAGGTATGAAAATGCTACCCAATAAATTGACCCAATTGACAATCACAGAATATTTACACCTAAAAATGGATTAAAGTTGTGGTTTCATGGTTTTATATATTTTTGAAAACTCATCAACCTAACCTACACTTAAAATGAGTGCATTTTATTATAATAAATTCTACCTCGATACAGTTCCAGTGGGGGAAAAAAAACACAAGAAGATTCCACTACACATTCACTAAAAAGTCTGAATTTAAAGAGCCTGACAATAACAAGTGCTGATGAGGATGTGGAACAACTGAAACTTTACATTGTTGGTAGGAGTGCAAAATGGTACAACTACTTTGAAAAACTGTTCAGGAGTTTCTAGTAAACCTGAATATAGGCCTATGTTGTGCCTTCCAACTGTTCTCCCACGCACATAATCAAGAGAAATGTTTCCATAGGTCCATAAAATAAAATGCTCAGGAATGTTCATAGCAGCTTTATTCACAAAAGCCAAAAAATAAGGTTAGAATCCAAATTTCCATCAAGTGAATGGATAAACAAACTGCGATATATTCATATTGTAGAATATGGTACAGTAATACAAGAAATAAATTCTCAACACACATAACAACATGAATGCAACTCAAAAGTATCTTATTAAGAAAACACCAGATACAAAATTATGCCCTTCATATATGTCCAAAGACAGGCAAAACTATTCCATGGTGATAGAATTAGAATCATAGTTGCCTCTGGGAATGGGGGATTAACTGGGAGAAGTAGTATGAATGAACCTTCCTGGATGATGGAAATGTTCTTCCTCAACCTTGGTGATGGTTATATGATGTTCACCCACAGAGCTGTACAAATAAGATTTATCTCAGCATTTTAAAAAGATTAAATGCTACAATTAAATCACAAAATCAGCCTGACACATGGATGATGTTTAATAAATTATAGATAGCTATTGTTGTTACTCTAACTTAAGAAACCTGTCACTAACATTTCTAAGCAAGTGTAACTGCATGAACACTTGAAAAGATAAGCTAAAACAGACTGCAAAAGAAAGGCTCATGTGGCTTGAGAAAAGAAATGTGAGTGCAATTTCATGAAAGCAAGACACTGAAAGAAATGCAGAAGTTGTACAGACTATGTCCTATAAGTGGTTAGATAAACTTCATAAAATGTTCATAAATTACATAGCCATTGGAGTGTTCTCACTAGTGTCATTTGTTTTCAAAGTCTTCCATTTAGAAAGCAACAATTACAATGCTTTTTTACAAACATTTTAAAAGCACTGGAAAAAAAGATTTATTTTAAGAAAATAAATGGGTTAAGATATAGGTCAAAATCCCAAAATGATTTGTATTTGTCCTTAATTCACTCCATGAAAAAGGCTGCTTTGAGAATCTCAGCATCCTCTTGAGACGTCCTTGCTCCCAGCCTCTCTGCAAGAATACAGCCTGGCTTAGTAATGAAGGAGTGAATCTCGTCTGGGCAGAAGAACAGGAAAAGCTTGTGGGTGTTCTCGCAGGCACAATTACACACGTCTTAAAACACAACTTCAGGGAAGGAAAAGGGATCAAAATCAGATTGTGATATTGGCCTTTTTATTCACTTAAGAAGGAAAAGAAAAACTTGTGATTATTATGTTAAAAGAAGTATTTTAAAATGGAAAAACACAAAGGTACAATAGCAAGTTTCAGTGAAGAACCACATCATACCTTCTGAATAGGAAAGAACTAGAGGACCTGGAAATTTTAGGGCTCAGACTTTTTTTGCATCTAGATGTCTCCCTGTAATCTCCCCAGTACCGCACCAAAGAAAACTAGCCAATCTGCCTTCTTCCTCCCTCCCTCCCTTCCTTCCTCCCTTCGTCACTTCCTCCCTTCCTTCCTTCCTTCCTTCCTTCCTTCCTTCCTTCCCTCCCTCCCTCTTTCTTTGTTTCTTTGTTTCTTTATTTCAATAAATATGTTTGCAACACTCTTATGTGCCAAGCATTGTTCTAGGCTGTGGAAATACAATAATGAAAATCAGTCAAAGATTTAAGGGAACATAAAATTTCCAAACACAAAAAAATGAAGCAGGTATTCACAAGTGAGTTGTTTTCCCCGGGTTTCTGAATACAGAGTTGCTGATAGAATACTTGATTGCCTCGCCATGTAAATCAGAAAATACTGGGAGTGAGTAAAGGTCAAAACCCCTATTCTTGGAAAAAGAGCAACCCTATTTTAGTCTGTGAATGTGGAATGGAGACGAAATTGTAACAGAGAGGGGTGGGGATGGAGAGAGCTCTTGAGTTTTCTTTCAAGGCAATCAATTCCCACCACTAAACCCCTGGGGAAGGGGATGAGGGTTCCTGTTAATGCAAAGGGGGAAAATCCCTGCAGGGGGCCACAGTTTATCTCAAGCCCAGACTCTGTTGTGATACACAGGAACCTGAGCAATCCTTCTAGTATATGATGCTAGTATGTGAAAAGGGCACAGTGTATTCAGGGTTGTAAGTCACCATATCAAGGCCTTATTAATTTTCACCTTCATTATTTCCATTATTAAAACTGGAGAAGCACATTAGCTCCAAAGCAGAACTCCAGAAACTTTACTAACCATGACCATAGTTTATATTCCAGGTCTAGATGATTTCAAAAAGTACTGTAGCAAGGGCTTAAAATATTCCACGACCATGGTTCAATTAAGCTCGGTGGTCAGCTTAGACTGACTATACAAGGTACTGGGAGTAGCAGTTCACCTGAGAAAGAACAGTAATTAACATCAATTAAATGCTTATGGTATTCCAGGCTCTGTTCTAAATGCTTTTACATAAAATAACAGATTTAAGACTCATGACAATACCTTAACACAGGTTCTACTGATTTCAAGATGAAGAAACTGAGACTCAAAGTTCAATCAACATGCCCAACATGACAATTAGCTACCCAAAATGGTAGCTAAGGATTCAAACTCAGAAAAAGCTACTCCAGATAACTGTCCTCCCGGACTACTGCCTGTGAGGAGACCGCTAGTTCCTCCTCAGTTCCTGATAGGGCCGCGGCAGCATCTGAAGGACTCGTCCAGTGATCACCAATGTGCCAATTTCTTGCCAAGCCCATGCACTGTGCTGCTTTAAAGCCAATCAGTCTGTTACATGTGACCCAACACAGAGAACCAATAAAGAGTTACTATATTATTTTCTCTTGCTATAAAAACAAAGACCCTCTTAGAGTAGTCAAATTTATAAAGACAGAAAGTAGAATGGGTGGCCAGGGACTAGAGGAGAGAGGAAAAAGGGGAGATATTGTTTAATGGGTAGAGTGAGTTCTTGAGAAGGATGGTGGTGATGGTTGCATAATATGAATACACTTAATACCACTGAACTGGACACTTAAAAATGGTTAATATGGTTATGATTACACTGTGTGCATTTTACCACAATTTAAAATAATGTTATAAAAACATCACAGGGAAAAATCAAAGATAAAATAAATCCTTCTGTTGTTTTCCTTAATAAATTATCAACTGTGTTAATATATAATCAAGGATCTTTCTGATACATCTTATTAAAACTTATCAAGCTTTATTTTGTTCTCCAATTAAGACTTAATAATTTCAGTTAATATTTATGGGTGCTAAATAATGAGATTATACGGATGCAGTTGCGCAACGACCCATTTTCAATCAGAGCTAGTTAATGTTTCTCCATATTTTAAGGTGCTAATAAAGTAAAATATATAACCAAAGTAAAATGTAATCACCTTATACATGACCTTGACATTATAGATTTCCTGTATCAATTAAAATTAGAAATTCAAAGTGTTGACAGTTTGCAGTTTTTATACGGTGTTTATAAAAGCATTAGCTTTGCAATTCTTAATGGTTTCCCTACATCTGTACAATCAATACCATACATGACCATTACCTCAAAGTTCAATGAAATATTTTAATATTAACACATTACATTTGCAATGGAGTGCTATTTGAAAGTGTTTTACATTGGTTCTTCCTGTATCTGCTTTACACTTAACAGCATCACCACACACCCATGTCCAAGCCAGAAACTGAAATAATTCTTAAGTCTTCATTTCCAAGTGCTAGCCACTGCACTTCATAAAAATCTCTCCATCCCAACCCCTCTTGTTCTCCACTGCCACAGTTTTGGCCTCACCATGTCCCAAGAGCTAGCTGTGGAAGCCTCTTCACTCACCTCCCACCCCTTTCTATGCTCCCCATCCAACTATGAACATTGTTAGAATGCTTTCTTAACATGAATCTCAGAGAGCTCCTATCTCACTGAAGAAAACTCAAATGACTGTTCATTGTCAACAGAGAATAAGATCTAAAGTTCTGAGTATGGCACCCAACAGCTGCATGTTTTTCACAGTCCAGTCCCCAGCCACGATTCCATTCTCGCTTCCCTTCCCCAGGAAGATCTGGGCACACAGAGACCTGCTTGTCTTGCTGTCGTGCCAGCTTTACAACTTTATGCCTTATATTCACTGGGCCCTCTCCCTAGAAGGCCCTCCCCTACAATTTTCCAGCAGATGGTCCAAGGTCCAGAAGAAGCTAACTCAGGCAGCCTCAAGGACAGTTCTACAGAGGACAAGCTAAAGGAGACAAAAATCTCCCAAGTTCCTGAATCATGCATATTCTCACTATAGATTAGGAACTACAGTAGTTGGAACTATAAACACACAGTTGATGAAGGCTCTATATATAAAAATCTGAGCTTGGAACAATTACAAAAAAACAACAACCACAAGAACTCTGTAATAATAGCCTGGATGTCTATAAGCCACCAGTCGCAGGTGAGTCATTAAGGGCCATGAAGCAGGTTGAAATATAAGAGAAGGTAAGTAATGTAGTGATGTTGCAGAACAAGGATGATGGAAGAAAAGAACCAGGACTGGAACTGTGACATCTCCTGTACGTCATCCTGAATACAGGTTCACTGGTGCTTCTGTGAGGAAGGAGAAATAGAATAAGCTAGGGATAAATCCTAGCCCAACTTTCATTCTCTCCCTTCTCTTTTTTCACACATGGCACACATCAGCCATCAAGCCCAATATTCTTTTCCATAGCATCCTTCTCATCTCAGCACCCATATCTGTAAGTTGGGACAAGTATGCACACACGCGCACACACACGCACACGCACACACACACACTCATTTGCCACTTTGTTCCTATCTCAGTATTCACCCCAGAGCACCTACTCAGACACCTTTCTGTCTAGTGTTCCTCAGACATTTCCAACTAAGCAAACATAATGAAAAAAGAAGAGTAAATATGTATCCCAAGGGCCTGTGGATGTAGCCTAGACCCATGATACAGGACGTTTATTTAAGGTTTTGTGTTTGAAAACTGCATGTGAATTTACTCCTTAATCCATCCATTTATTTTGTAAAAAAAAAGATAATGCTTTAAAAGGCTTACTACTGGAGAGAACTGACTTTGGCTAGCCTGACTTTACCTGCAGTTGGTACTTAGCCAGGTGTCTGCATACCTGTTTGAGATGCACAGTCTGTCCGATTCTGAAAGCCAGATGCACTCTCTGAGAAGCAGCCTCTTTGATTTTGATTGTGAACCAGGAATAATCTAGAGGCTTAAAGACAATGGAAATAAAGAGCTCTGTGCTCTTTGTCACCATTCTAGAAATCTAGAATCTGGGAGGAAAAAAAAAAGGAGTCCTCTTTATGGTTTTAAACAGTTGTTCTCTCTAAATAGTCTTCCCCACACCTTACCTTGCTAATTTCTCATCCTTTATAACTCAGTTCCAGAACTAATTCCAGTAAAAGTCTTTTTCCTACCTTCCCTTCTGTTAAGATGCTAGATATAGCATCATGTACATACTTCTATCATATTTCTTCACAATAAAATATAATTGTTGCTTTATTTATCTCATCGATCAACTATAAGTTTTTTGAGCAAAGAGGGTTTTTTTTTTAATGTTCTACCCAATAATGCCTGGCATGTAAGTGTATAATAATGAATAATTAGTTCCCATCTCTTTATCGTTGTCACCCATGAGCCCTAATTATAAAATATTTTTGTCTACCAATAACATTTTAAAGAACATAATGATTAATCAATGTTTCCATTTTATTAATCAAAGGTATTTTGCCTGAGCATGGCACAAAAATAGTAAGTGGAAAATATTTTAAGCATTAAAATTACATGTTAACTTAGATGGTTAGTGTTTGGTTTGCTAGTATGAGCTCACACAAGTTTTAGGCAAAGGTGCAAAGCCCCAGTATTAAAAATGTATGTGTTGAGACTTCCAGGAAGATGGCGGTGTGAGCAGGGCGGCAGAAATCTCCTCCCAACACTATATTTATCTACGAAAACACAGAAAATACATCTATTCCTAAAAGAGAGATGAGAATACACAGGAAAGCGCACAGCGTGCAGCTACACCCGAGAGGACTCGGCACCCCAAGAGGCGGGTAAGATACGGAGCCGCGAACCGGCGGGACCCGAGCACTCCCCCACCCCAGCGCACCGGCGGGAGGAGAGGATTCACAGCCGGGAGGGAGTGGAAGTGCACCCCGCGAAGTAGCCAGCCCCGGTGACCTGCACGGGGAGCGCTGACCCACATCGCGCAGTGCAGCGGAGATTGGAGAGACAGAGGGGCAGGATCTGAGCTGGGAACGCGCCAGGGTGCTTGCAGCCAGCTCCCGGGAAGGAAAAAAAAAAGTGCGCGCTTTCTTCAGCGGTCAGGAGCCCAGCGGAGGAGCCGGTTCGCCCCAGCACACTCAGCCCAACAGGCTGGGAGTCCTGGGGAGTTTCAGACGCCTTAGCTGGCGACTGAGGAAGCGTAGCCATACTTAACACTTCTCACTGAGATCAACAGCCTCCTATTCATTCCCACCCCTGCCAGAGCGATAAAGGGCCCTGCGGAGCGGCACAATCACAGCTGTGGAATAGTGGGGCAATAGCGACACCTAGAGCATTCCGACAGAATCTACGTCCGGTGGGCATTTTTTTTTGTTCGTTTTGTTTTGTTTTTTGTTTTGTTTTTGTTTTTTCTTTTCTTTCTTTTTTTCTTTCTTTCTTTTTTTTTCTTTTTTCTCTTTTTTTTCTTTTTTTTTTTCTTCTCTTTTTAAAGTCTTAAAGAGCCCAGCTGACATACGTGGCAACTATCAGTGACCAAATTATACAGCCATGAAAAGACAGAGGAATATGGTTCAGACCAAATCAACCAGACAACCCCAGAGAGGGAGTCTGAAGGGATGGAAATGCACAGCCTCCCTGAAAAAGAATTCAGAATAAAGTCATAACCATGCTGATGGACCTACAGAGTAATGTGCAAGAGCTGAGGGAGGAAGTGAGGGAACTGAGGAAAGACAATACAGAAATCAGACAAGCGATCCACGGGCTTAACAGCAGAATGGATGAGATGCGAGAGACTGTTAATGGAATAGAAAACAGAGAACAGGAGTACAGAGCAGCTGAGGCAGAGAGAGACAAAAGGATTTCTAGGAATGAAAGAATATTAAGAGAACTGTGTGACCAATCCAAACGGAACAATATTCGCATTATAGGAGTACCAGAGGAAGAAGAGAGAGAAAGAGGGATAGAAAGTGTCTTTGAAGAAATAATTGCTGAAAACTTTCCCTCGCTGGGGAAGGAAGTAGTCTCGCAGTCCACCGAAGCTCATAGATCTCCCAACACAAGGGACCCAAGGAAGACAACACCAAGACACATAATAACTAAGATGGCAAAGATCAAAGATAAAGACAGGGTATTAAAGGCAGCTAGGGAGAGAAAAAATATCACCTACAAAGGAAAACCCATCAGACTATCATCAGACTTCTCAACAGAAACCTTACAGGCCAGAAGAGAATGGCATGATATATTTAACGTAATGAAACAGAAGGGCCTCGAACCAAGAATATTGTATCCAGCACGATTATCATTTAAATATGATGGAGGGATTAAACAATTTCCAGATAAACGAAAGTTAAGAGAATTTGCGTCTCACAAACCACCACTACAGGATATCTTAAATGGACTGCTCTAGATGGAAGCACACCTAAGGCTAAAAAGATGTCACCAGAGGAAAAAAAAATCATAGCAAAGAAAGCAGACCATCCAAATACCAACTAAAGGCAAAGAATAAAACACCTATTATAGAAAGAATGGAGGAGGAGGAATAAGAAGGGAGAGAAAGAAAGAAACATCAGACTGTGTTTACAATAACTTAACAAGAAAGTTAAGTTAGATTGTTAGATAGTAAAGAAGCAACCCTTGAACCCTTGGTAACCACGAATCTAAAGCCAGCAATGGCAATAAGTACATACCTATCAATAATCACCCTAAATGTAAATGGACTGAATGCACCAATCAAAAGACACAGAGTAACAGAATGGATAAAAAAGCAAGACCCATCTATATGCTGCCTACAAGAAACTCACCTCAAATCCAAAGATATACACAGACTAAAAGTGAAGGGATGGAAAAAGATATTTCATGCAAACAACAAAGAGAAAAAAGCAGGTGTTGCAGTACTTGTATCAGACAAAATAGACTTCAAAACGAAGAAAGTAGCAAAAAGATAAAGAAGGACATTACATAATGATAAAGGGGTCAGTCCAACAAGAAGATATAACCATTATAAATATATATGCACCCAACACAGGAGCGCCAGCATATGTGAGACAAATACTAACAGAATTAAAGGAGGAAATAGACAGCAATGCATTCATCTTAGGAGACTTCAACACACCACTCACTCCAGAGGACAGATCAACCAGACAGAAAATAAGTAAAAACACAGAGGCACTGAACAACACACTAGAACAGATGGACCTAACAGACATCTACAGAACTCTACACCCAAAAGCAACAAGATACACATTCTTCTCAAGTGCACATGGAACATTTTCCAGAATAGACCACATACTAGGCCACAAAAAGAACCTCAGTAATTTCAAAAATATTGAAATCCTACCAACCAACTTCTCAGATCACCAAGGTATAAAACTAGAAATAAATTTTAGAAAGAAATCAAAAAAGCTCACAAATATATGGAGACTTAACAACACTCTCCTAATTAATCAATGGGTTAACGACCAAATCAAAACAGAAATCAAAGAATATATGGAGACTAATGACAACAACAACACAAAGCCACAACTTCTGTGGGACGCAGCAAAGGCAGTTCTAAGAGGAAAGTATATTGCAATCCAGGCCTATTTAAAGAAGGAAGAACATTCCCAAATGAATAGTCTAAAGACACAATTACTGAAATTGGAAAAAGAAGAACAAATGAGGCCCAAAGTCACCAGAAGGAGGGACATAATAAAGATTAGAGAAGAAATAAATAAAATTGAGAAGAATAAAACAATAGAAAAAATCAATAAAACCAAGAGCTGGTTCTTTGAAAAAATAAACAAAATAGATAAACCCCTAGCCAGACTCATTAAGAGAAAAAGAATCTACACACATAAACACAATCAGAAATGAGAAAGGAAAAATCACGACGGACCCCACAGAAATACAAAGAATCATAAGAGAATATTATGAGAATCTATATGCTAACAAGCTGGAAAACATAGAAGAAATGGACAACTTCTTAGAAAAATACAACCTTCCAAGACTGACCAAGCAAGAAACAGAAAAACTAAACAGACCAATCACCAGCGACGAAATCGAATTGGTAATCAAAAAACTACCCAAGAACAAAACCCCTGGGCCTGATGGATTCACCTCTGAATTCTACCAGACATATAGAGAAGAAATAACACCGATTCTCCTTAAAGTTTTCCAAAAAATAGAAGAGGAGGGAATACTTCCAAACTCATTCTATGAAGCCAGCATCACTCTAATACCAAAACCGGGCAAAGACCTCACCAAAAAAGAAAATTACAGACCAATATCCCTGATGAACGTAGATGCAAAAATACTCAACAAAATATTAGCAAACCGAATTCAAAAATACATCAAGAGGATCATACACCATGATCAAGTGGGATTCATCCCAGGGATGCAAGGATGGTACAACATTCGAAAATCCATCAACATCATCCACCACATCAACAAAAAGAAGAACAAAAACCACATGATCATCTCCATAGATGCTGAAAAAGCATTTGACAAAATTCAGCATCCATTCCTGATTAAAACTCTCAACAAAATGGGTATAGACAGGCAAGTACCTCAACATCATAAAGGCTATATATGACAAACCCACAGCTAACATCATACTTAACGGCGAGACGCTGAAAGCTTTTCATCTAAGATCGGGAACAAGACAGGGATGCCCACTCTCTCCACTGTTATTCAACATAGTACTGGAGGTCCTAGCCACAGCAATCAGACAAAACAAAGACATACAAGGCATCCAGATTGGTAAAGAAGAAGTCAAATTGTCACTATTTGCAGATGACATGATACTGTACATAAAAAACCCTAAAGATTCCATTCCAAAACTACTAGAACTAATATCTGAATTCAGCAAAGTTGCAGGATACAAAATTAACACACAGAAATCTGTTGCTTTCCTATACACTAATGATGAACTAACAGAAAGAGAAATCAGAAAAACAATTCCATTCACAATTGCATCAAAAAGAATAAAATACCTAGGAATAAACCTAACGAAGGAAGTGAAAGACCTGTACTCTGAAAACTACAAGACACTCCTAAGAGAAATTAAAGAGGACACTAACAAATGGAAATGCATCCCATGCTCTTGGCTAGGAAGAATAAATATTGTCAAAATGGCTATACTACCTAAAGCAATCTACAGATTCAATGCAATCCCTATCAAACTACCAACAGCTTTCTTCAATGAACTGGAACAAATAATTCTAAAATTCATATGGAACCACAAAAGACCCCGAATAGCCAAAGCAATCCTGAGAAGGAGGAATAAAACAGGGGGAATTACACTCCCTGACTTCAAGCTCTACTACAAAGCCACAGTAATCAAGACAATTTGGTATTGGCACAAAAACAGACCCACAGACCAGTGGAACAGAATAGAAAATCCAAACATTAACCCAAACATATACAGTCAATTAATATTTGATAAAAGTGCCTTGGATATACAATGGGGAGATGACAGCCTCTTCAGCAGCTGGTGTTGGAAAAACTGGACAGCTACATGTAAGAGAATGAAACTGGACTACTGTCTAGCCCCATACACAAAGGTAAACTCAAGGTGGATCAAAGACCTGAATGTAAGTCATGAAACCATAAAACTCTTAGAAAAAAACATAGGCAAAAATCTCTTGGACATAAACATGAGCAACTTCTTCATGAACATATCTCCCCGGGCAAGGGAAACAAAAGCAAAAATGAACAAGTGGGACTATATCAAGCTGAAAAGCTTCTGTACAGCAAAGGACACCATCAGTAGAACAAAAAGACATCCTACAGTATGGGAGAATATATTCATAAAAAACGTATCTGATAAAGGGTTGACATCCAAAATATATAAAGAACTCATGCACCTTAACAAACAGAAAGCAAATAATCCAATTAAGAAATGGGCAGAGGACATGAATAGACACTTCTCCAAAGAAGAAATTCAGATGGCCAACAGGCACATGAAAAGATGCTCCACATCGCTAATCATCAGAGAAATGCAGATTAAAACCACAATGAGATATCACCTCACACAGTGAGGATGGCCAACATCCAAAACACAAACAACAACAAATGTTGGCGAGGATGTGGAGAAAAGGGAACCCTCCTACACTGCTGGTGGGACTGCAAATTAGTTCAACCATTGTGGAAAGCAGTATGGAGGTTCCTCAAAAAACACAAAATAGAAATACCATTTGACCCAGGAATTCCACTCCTAGGAATTTACCCTAAGAATGCAGCAGCCCAGTTTGAAAAAGACAGATGCACCCCTATGTTTATTGCAGCACTATTTACAATAGCCAAGAAATGGAAGCAACCTAAGTGTCCATCAGTAGATGAATGGATAAAGAAGATGTGGTACATATACACAATGGAATATTATTCAGCCATAAGAAGAAAACAAATCCTACCATTTGCAACAACATGGATGGAGCTAGAGGGTATTATGCTCAGTGAAATAAGCCAAGCCGAAAAAGACAAGTATCAAATGATTTCACTCATATGTGGAGTATAAGAACAAAGAAAAAATACTGAAGGAACAAAACAGCAGCAGACTCACAGAACCCAAGAACGGACTAATAGTTACCATAGGGAAAGGGACTGGGGAAAATGGGCGGGAAGGGAGGGATAAGAGGGAAAAAGGGGCATTACGATTAGCAGATGCAATGTTGGGGGGGCACGGGGAGGGCAGTACAACTCAGAGAAGACAAGTAGTGATTCTATAGCATCTCACTATGCTGATGGACAGTGACTGTAATGGGGTTGGTTGGGGGGACCTGATGAAGGGGTAGTTTAATAACCATAATATTGCATATGTAATTGTAGATTAATGATAATAAAATAAATTATATTAAAAAAATAATAATAAAATAAAATGCAACTTGACCATAGTGAAAGACCCTGAGTGTTAGAATTAAACATATACTGCTTGGCAAGGAAACTGCTGGAGGCAATCCAGGATCAGAGGAGATGTTTAACACCATTGTTTATGTTCCTTCCACACATCTTAGTGCAGCCGAGAACAGGATCTGGGCACACGTACCAATCTCAGACTTGGTCTCAGGGGAACCCTCTGACCCCCCAACCATACTATGTGCCCTGCAGGAGATCCAGCAGTCCTGGCTTGCTGCCCACTTTTATCCACCAGTGCAACCCCCATCAGCAGGACAGGAAAGTTCCCTGGCTTACAGGGAGGATGCATCAATCTACAGGCTGGTACCACAAAGGCAATTTACCAGAGCACTGTAAGGCAATGTGTGTACATTCTCTGATCCCAGCCCTCCACCAGGACCCAGTGGATGCTGATGTGGGAATCCCACAGATGAGCCCAGACTGCACAGGAACTGAGAGGAAACATTCACAGAGCCTAATTCCACACCACCAGTGGGACCTGGCAAGTACCTGACATGGGAATTCTCCATAGCAGTCCCAAGCAGCCCAGAACATGCATATGGGTGAGGAGGCAGAGGGGACTCAGCTGGCACCAGTCTGGAAGTTACCTGGAATGTACCCCCAACCACTGCTGGTGCAGAACCCAAAGGTGTTCACCCAGGATCTGCTCCATTGGGCCCCAAGGTCTCACCCCCAGGACCATATACTGGGAACCCCCACATGAGGAATAGCCCATCTCACACTTACTCAGCTTCCAACATGTCAAAACAATGAGGCACATGCAGTCTACACAGGGGACTCTCCCACACAAGGCCAATCTTTCAAGACTCAGAGAGCAAGCCCTTCCAGCTAATTCATAGAACCAAGCACAGAAAGTCATACAAAATGAGGAGACAGAGGAATATGCTCCAAATGACAGAACAAGAAAAAAAATTAAATGAAACAGACTTGACCAATCTATTTGATGAAGAGTTTAAAGCAATATTTATAAAGATACGTACTGGACTTGAGAAAACAATAGTGGAACTCAAGGTGGACCTCAACAAAGAGCTAAAAAGCCTTAAAAAGAATCAATCAGAGATGAAGAATTCAATAGATGAAATAAAAAATACACTGGAGGGAATTAACAGCAAACTAGAAGATACAGAAGAATGGATCAGTGACTTGGAAAATAGAGTGATGGTAAGCACTCAAGCCAAACAGCAGAAGGAAGAAAGAATTAAAAGAAATAAGAATAGGGTAAGAAAGCTCTGGTGCAACATTAAACATCCTAACACCTACATTATAGGAGTCCCAGAAAGAAAAAAAAGAGATAAGGTGGAAAATATATTTGAAGAGTTAATAGCTGAAAACTTCCCTAATGTGGGGAAGGAAACAGTGTACCAGGTCCAGGAAGCACAGGAAGCTCCAAACAAGATGAACCCAAGGAGGTCCACACCAAGACACATCATAATTAAAATGTCAATATCAAAGACAAAGAGAGAATCTTAAAAGCAGCAAGAGAAAAGCAACAAATTACATATAAGGGAAACCCTAAAAGGTTATCAGCTGGTTTTTCTGCAAAAACTCTACAAGCCAAAAGGGAATGGTATAATATACTACCAAGAATAGTCTACCCAGCAGGCCTATCATTCAGAATTGAAGGAGAGATAAGGAGCTTCAAAGATAAACATGTCAAACAAGTTTACCACTAGTAAACCAGACTTACAAGAAATGTTAAAAACACTCCCTTAAGAAGAAAAAAAAACACCCTAAATAGAAACAAGACATTAAAGAAATGGAAGAATTTCCACTGGTAAAGCAATAGAAGTAGTAGATCAATTATTTAAAAACTAGTATGATGTTTAAAAAGACAAAAGTAGCAAATGCAATTACATCTAAAAATTAGTTAAGGAAATCACTTAATAAAAAAATTTTAAAGAAGATATTATATGCAAAAAACATGGAGGATAGAGAGTAACACTAAAGAAAGTCATAAAATATGGAGAAGACAGCAAGAGAGGAAGAAAGGATCATAGAAGAACAGCAAAACAATGAGGAAATAGTTAACAAAATGGCAGTAAGAACATATATATTGATAATTACTTTAAATGCAAAGGGCCTACATGATCTAATCAAAAGACATAGGGAGACTGAATGTATAAAAAAATGAAACTCATCTATTTGCTACCTATAAGAGATTCACTTTATACCTAAAGACGCACACAGACTGAAACTGAAGTGATGGAAAAGATATACCATGCAAATAGAGACCAAAAAAAAAGAAGCTGAAGTTGCAATACTTAGACAAAATAGACTTCAAAACAAAGTAGCAAGAGACAAAGAAGGACATCACATAATGATAAAGGGATCAGTCCAATAACATTTTAAAATATCTATTCCCCAACACAGAAGGACCTAAATACATAAACCAAATACTAACAGACCTAAAGGGAGAAATCAACAGCAACAAAATCATAGTAGGGGATTTTAACACCACACTTACATCAATGGATAGACATCCAGACAGAAAATAAAAAAGGAAATAGAGGCACTGAATGACACATTAGACCATATGGACTTAACAGATATTTACAGAACATTCTATCCAAAAGCAACAGAATACACATTTTTCTCAAGTGCACATAGAACATTATCCAAAATAGATCACCTATTGGGATACAGTCTCAACAAATTTAAGAAGATTAAAATTATATCAAGCATCTTCTCAGATAACAATGGTATGAAACTAGAAATCAATTACAAGAAAAAAACTAGGAAAAACACAAACACATGGAGGCTAAACAACATGCTTTTCTAAATAATCAATGGATAAAGTACCAGATCAAAGAGGAAATCAAACAATATATGGAGACAAATGAAAACAGAAACACAATGGTTCAAAATATGTGGGATGAAGCAAAAGCAATTCTAAAAGGGAAGTTTATAGCAATACAGGCCTACCTCAAGAAACAAGAACGATCTCAAACAATCTAACCCTACAACTAAAGGAACTAGAAAAAGAACAAAGCCCCAAATTAGTAGATGGAGGGACATAATAAAGATCAGGGAAGAAATAAATAAAATAGAGACTAAGAAAAACATCAGTGAAATCAAGAGTGGGTTCTTTGAGAGGATAAACAAAACAGACAAACCCTTAGCCAGACCCATCAATAAAAAAAGAGATGACACAAATAAAATCAGAAATGAAAAAGGAGTTATAAATGACACCATAGAAATTCAAAGAATGTAAGGCAATTCTATGAAAAATTATATGTCAATAAATTGGAAAACTTAGTAGTAGTAGACAAATTCCTAGAAATATATAACCTTCCTAGACTGATCTGTGAAGAAACAGAAAAATCTGAACATATTACTAGTAACAAAATTGAACTTGTAATCAAAAAACTCCCCACAAACATTCTGGGACCAGATGGCTTCATAGGTGAATTCTACCAAACATTTCAAGAGGAGCTAATACCCATCCTTCTTAAAGTATTCCAAAAAATAGAAGAGGACTAAATACTTCCAAACTCATTCTGCGTCCAGTATAATAATACCAAAACCAGACAAAGACTGCAAAAAAGGAAAACTACAGACCAGTATCCCTGATGAACATAGCCACAAGAATCCTCAACAAAATACTGGCAAACAAAATTCAAAAATACATCAAAAGGATCATTCATCACAACCAAGTTGGATTTACTCCAGGAATGCAAGGATTGTACATAGCCACAAATCAGTCAATGTGATACACCACATTAACAAAAGTATAAAAACCTTATGATCATCTCAATAGCTGTTGTGGAAAAAACATTTGACAAAATTCAACATCCATTCATGATAAAAACTTTCAAAAAAATGTGTATAGAGGAAACATGCCTTAACATAATAAATGCCATATATGACAAAACCACAGCTAACATCATACTCAATGGCAAAAACCTGAAAGCTTTTACTCTCAAGATCAGGAACAATACAAGGATGCCCACTCTCACCACTTTTATTCAACAGAGTACTGAATGTCCTAGCCTACCAATCGGACAAGAAAAATAAATAAAAGGCATCCAAATTAATAAGGAAGAATACTTACCAAATTGGTAAGTATTTGCAGATGACATACTATATATAGAAAACTCTAAATGCTCCATCAAAAAACCATTAGAATTAATAAATGGATTCAGCAGTTTCAGGATATAAAAATCAATCTACAGAAATCTGTTGCATTCCTATATTCAAACAACAAACTAACAGAAAGAGCAATCAGGAAAACAATTCCATTTACAATTGCACCAAAAAGAATAAAATACCTAGGAATAAACTTAACCATAGGTGAAAGGCCTGTACTCAGAAAACTGTAAGACACTCATGAGAGAAATTAAAGAAGACACCAATAAATGGAAACCTATCCCATGCTTATGGATAGGAAGAATTAATATTGTCAAATGGCCATCCTGACCAAAGCAATTCACAGATTCAATGCAATCCCTATCAAAACACCAACATCATTTTTCACTGAACTAGAGCAAATAATCCTAAAATGTATATGGAACCACAAAAGACCCCAAACAGCCAAAGCAATCTTGAGAGACAGAAACAAATCTGGTAGTAACACACAACCTGATTTCAAGCTATACTACAAAGCTACAGTGATGTAAAATAGTATGGTACTGGCACAAGAATAGACAGATCAATGGAATAGAATAGAGAGCCCAGAAATAAACCCACACATATATTAGTCAATTAATATATGACAAAGGAAGCAAGAATATACAATGGGGAAAGACAGTCTCTTCAATAGATGGTGTTGGGAAAACTGCACAGCTACATGCAAGAGAATGAAACTGGATGACAGTCTTACAAACATACACAAAAATAAACTTGAAATGGATTAAAGACCTAATAAGACATGAAACCATTAAACTTTTAGAAGAAAACATAGGCAAGAATCTATTGAATATCAGCACGAGTAAATTTGGTTTGAATACTCTCACTGGGTAAGGAAAACAAAAGCAAAAATGAACAATTGGGACAACATCAAAGTAAAAAGACTTCACAGTAAAAGAAACCATTAACAAAAAAATGTAAACTACAGTATGGGAGAATATATTTGCAAATGATATGCCCAAAAAGGGGCTAATATCAAGAATATACAAAGAACTCACACAACTCAACACTAAGAACACAAAAAACCCAATTAAAACTGGGCAGAGTACCTAAATAGACATTTTTCCAAAGAAAATATACAGGTGGCCAATAGGAACATGAAAAGGAACAAATCAGGGAAATGCAAATCAAAACCACAATGAGATTACACCTCACACCAGTCAGAATAGCTACTATCCAAAAGACAAGAAATAACAAGTGTTGGTGAGTATGTGGAGAAAAGGGAATCCTCCCACACTGTTGGTGGTAATGTAGATTGGTTCAGCCACTATGGAAAGCAGTATGTAGGTTCCTCAAAATACTAAAAATAAAAATACAACCCACAAATTCCTCTTCTGGGAGATTACTGAAAGGAAGCAAAATAACTGATTTGAAAAGATATATGGACTTCCGGGAAGATGGCGGTGTGAGCAGGGCGGCAGAAATCTCCTCCCAACACTATATTTATCTACGAAAACACAGCAAATACATCTATTCCTAAAAGAGAGACGAGAATACACAGGAAAGCGCACAGCGTGCAGCTACACCCGAGAGCACTCGGCACCCCAAGAGGCGGGTAGATACGGAGCCACGACCCGGCGGGACGCGAGCACTCCCCCACCCCAGCACACCGGCGGGAGGAGAGGATTCAGAGCTGGGAGGGAGTGGAAGTACACCCCGCGAAGTAGCCAGCCCCGGTGATCCGCATGGGGAGCGCTGACCCACATTGTGCAGTGCAGCGGAGATTGGAGAGACAGAGGGGCAGGATCTGAGCGGGGAACGCGCCAGGGTGCTTGCAGCCGGCTCCGGGAAGGAAAAAAAAAAGCACGCGCTTTCTTCAGCGGTCTTAAAGAGACAGGAGCCCAGCGGAGGAGCCGGATCGCCCCAGCACACTCAGCCCAGCAGGCTGGGAGTCCTGGGGAGTTTCAGATGCCTTAGCTGGCGACTGAGGAAGCGTAGCCATACTTACACTTCTCACTGAGATCAACAGCCTCCTATTCATTCCCACCCCTGCCAGAGCGATAAAGGGCCCTGCGGAGCGGCGCAGTCACAACTGTGGAATAGTGGGGCAATAGCGCCACCTACAGCATTCCCACAGAATCTACGTCCGGTGGGCTTTTTTTTTGTTTTTTTTGTTTTGTTTTGTTTTTGTTTTTTCTTTTCTTTCTTTTTTCTTTTTTTCTTTCTTTCTTTTTTTTTCTTTTTTCTTCTTTTTCTCTTTTTTTTTCTTCTCTTTTTAAAGTCTTAAAGAGCCCAGCTGACATACGTGGCAACTATCAGTGACCAATTATACAGCCATGAAAAGACAGAGGAATATGGTTCAGACCAAAATCAACCAGACAACCCCAGAGAGGGAGTCTGAAGGGATGGAAATGCACAGCCTCCCTGAAAAAGAATTCAGAATAAAAGTCATAACCATGCTGATGGACCTACAGAGAAATGTGCAAGAGCTGAGGGAGGAAGTGAGGGAACTGAGGAAAGACAATACAGAAATCAGACAAGCGATCGACGGGCTTAACAGCAGAATGGATGAGATGCAAGAGACTGTTAATGGAATAGAAAACAGAGAACAGGAGTACAGAGCAGCTGAGGCAGAGAGAGATAAAAGGATTTCTAGGAATGAAAGAATATTAAGAGAACTGTGTGACCAATCCAAACGGAACAATATTCGCATTATAGGAGTACCAGAGGAAGAAGAGAGAGAAAAAGGGATAGAAAGTGTCTTTGAAGAAATAATTGCTGAAAACTTTCCCTCGCTGGGGAAGGAAGTAGTCTCGCAGTCCACCGAAGCTCATAGATCTCCCAACACAAGGGACCCAAGGAAGACAACACCAAGACACATAATAATTAAGATGGCAAAGATCAAAGATAAAGACAGGGTATTAAAGGCAGCTAGAGAGAGAAAAAAGATCAACTACAAAGGAAAACCCATCAGACTATCATCAGACTTCTCAACAGACACCTTACAGGCCAGAGGAGAATGCCATGATATATTTAACGTTATGAAACAGAAGGGCCTCGAACCAAGAATATTGTATCCAGCATGATTATCATTTAAATATGATGGAGGGATTAAACAATTTCCAGACAAATGAAAGTTGAGAGAGTTTGCCTCTCATAAACCACCACTACAGGATATCTTAAATGGACTGCTCCAGATGGAGGCACACCTAAGGCTAAAAAGATGTCACCAGAGAAAATAAAATCATAGCAAAGAAAGCAGACCATCCAAATACTAACTAAAGGCAAAGAATAAAACACCTATTATAGAAAGAATGGAGGAGGAGGAATAAGAAGGGAGAGAAAGAAAGAAACATCAGACTGTGTTTACAATAACTTAACAAGAAAGTTCAGTTAGATTGTTAGATAGTAAAGAAGCAACCCTTGAACCCTTGGTAACCACGAATCTAAAGCCAGCAATGGCAATAAGTACATACCTATCAATAATCACCCTAAATGTAAATGGACTGAATGCACCAATCAAAAGACACAGAGTAACAGAATGGATAAAAAAGCAAGACCCATCTGTATGCTGCCTACAAGAAACTCACCTCAAAATCCAAAGATATACACAGACTAAAAGTGAAGGGATGGAAAAAGATATTTCATGCAAAAAACAAGGAGAAAAAAGCAGGTGTTGCAGTACTTGTATCAGACAAAATAGACTTCAAAACGAAGAAAGTAGCAAAAGATAAAGAAGGACATTACATAATGATAAAGGGGTCAGTCCAACAAGAAGATATAACCATTATAAATATATATGCACCCAACACAGGAGTGCCAGCATGTGTGAGACAAATACTAACAGAATTAAAGGAGGAAATAGACAGCAATGCATTCATCTTGGGAGACTTCAACACACCACTCACTCCAGAGGACAGATCAACCAGACAGAAAATAAGTAAAGACACAGAGGCACTGAACAACACACTAGAACAGATGGACCTAACAGACATCTACAGAACTCTACACCCAAAGGCAACAGGATACACATTCTTCTCAAGTGCACATGGAACATTTTCCAGAATAGACCACATACTAGGCCACAAAAAGAACCTCAGTAATTTCAAAAATATTGAAATCCTACCAACCAACTTCTCAGATCACCAAGGTATAAAACTAGAAATAAATTTTAGAAAGAAATCAAAAAGGCTCACAAATACATGGAGACTTAACAACACTCTCCTAATTAATCAATGGGTTAACGACCAAATCAAAACAGAAATCAAAGAATATATGGAGACTAATGACAACAACAACACAAAGCCACAACTTCTGTGGGACGCAGCAAAGGCAGTTCTAAGAGGAAAGTATATTGCAATCCAGGCCTATTTAAAGAAGGAAGAACATTCCCAAATGAATCGTCTAAAGACACAATTACTGAAATTGGAAAAAGAAGAACAAATGAGGCCCAAGGTCACCAGAAGGAGGGACATTATAAATATTAGAGAAGAAATAAATAAAATTGAGAAGAATAAAACAATAGAAAAAATCAATGAAACCAAGAGCTGGTTCTTTGAAAAAATAAACAAAATAGATAAACCCCTAGCCAGACTCATTAAGAGAAAAAGAGAATCTACACACATAAATACAATCAGAAATGAGAAAGGAAAAATCACGACGGACCCCACAGAAATACAAAGAATCATAAGAGAATATTATGAGACTCTATATGCTAAGAAGCTGGAAAACATAGAAGAAATGGACAACTTCTTAGAAAAATACAACCTTCCAAGACTGACCAAGCAAGAAACAGAAAAACTAAACAGACCAATCACCAGTGACGAAATCGAATTGGTAATCAAAAAACTACCCAAGAACAAAACCCCTGGGCCTGATGGATTCACCTCTGAATTCTACCAGACATATAGAGAAGAAATAACACCGATTCTCCTTAAAGTTTTCCAAAAAATAAAAGAGGAGGGAATACTTCCAAACTCATTCTATGAAGCCAGCATCACTCTAATACCAAAACCGGGCAAAGACCTCACCAAAAAAGAAAATTACAGACCAATATCCCTGATGAACGTAGATGCAAAAATACTCAACAAAATATTAGCAAACCGAATTCAAAAATACATCAAGAGGATCATACACCATGATCAAGTGGGATTCATCCCAGGGATGCAAGGATGGTACAACATTCGAAAATCCATCAACATCATCCACCACATCAACAAAAAGAAGAACAAAAACCACATGATCATCTCCATAGATGCTGAAAAAGCATTTGACAAAATTCAGCATCCATTCCTGATTAAAACTCTCAACAAAATGGGTATAGACGGCAAGTACCTCAACATCATAAAGGCTATATATGACAAACCCACAGCTAACATCATACTTAACGGCGAGACGCTGAAAGCTTTTCATCTAAGATCGGGAACAAGACAAGGATGCCACTCTCTCTACTGTTATTCAACATAGTACTGGAGGTCCTAGCCACAGCAATCAGACAAAACAAAGACATACAAGGCTTCCAGATTGGTAAAGAAGAAGTCAAATTGTCACTATTTGCAGATGACATGATACTGTACATAAAAAACCCTAAAGATTCCATTCCAAAACTACTAGAACTAATATCTGAATTCAGCAAAGTTGCAGGATACAAAATTAACACACAGAAATCTGTTGCTTTCCTATACACTAATGATGAACTAACAGAAAGAGAAATCAGAAAAACAATTCCATTCACAATTGCATCAAAAAGAATAAAATACCTAGGAATAAACCTAACGAAGGAAGTGAAAGACCTGTACTCTGAAAACTACAAGACACTCCTAAGAGAAATTAAAGAGGACACTAACAAATGGAAATGCATCCCATGCTCTTGGCTAGGAAGAATAAATATTGTCAAAATGGCTATACTACCTAAAGCAATCTACAGATTCAATGCAATCCCTATCAAACTACCAACAGCTTTCTTCAATGAACTGGAACAAATAATTCTAAAATTCATATGGAACCACAAAAGACCCCGAATAGCCAAAGCAATCCTGAGAAGGAGGAATAAAACAGGGGGAATTACACTCCCTGACTTCAAGCTCTACTACAAAGCCACAGTAATCAAGACAATTTGGTATTGGCACAAAAACAGACCCACAGACCAGTGGAACAGAATAGAAAATCCAAACATTAACCCAAACATATACAGTCAATTAATATTTGATAAAGGAGCCTTGGATATACAATGGGGAGATGACAGCCTCTTCAGCAGCTGGTGTTGGAAAAACTGGACAGCTACATGTAAGAGAATGAAACTGGACTACTGTCTAGCCCCATACACAAAGGTTAACTCAAGATGGATCAAAGACCTGAATGTAAGTCATGAAACCATAAAACTCTTAGAAAAAAACATAAGCAAAAATCTCTTGGACATAAACATGAGCAACTTCTTCATGAACATATCTCCCCGGGCAAGGGAAACAAAAGCAAAAATGAACAAGTGGGACTATATCAAGCTGCAAAGCTTCTGTACAGCAAAGGACACCATCAGTAGAACAAAAAGACATCCTACAGTATGGGAGAATATATTCATAAAAAACGTATCTGATAAAGGGTTGACATCCAAAATATATAAAGAACTCATGCACCCTAGCAAACAAAGCAAATAATCCAATTAAGAAATGGGCAGAAGACATGAATAGACACTTCTCTAAAGAAGAAATTCAGATGGCCAACAGGCACATGAAAAGATGCTCCACATCGCTAATCATCAGAGAAATGCAGATTAAAACCACAATGAGATATCACCTCACACCAGTGAGGATGGCCAACATGCAAAACACAACAACAACAAATGTTGGTGAGGATGTGGAGAAAAGGGAACCCTCCTACACTGCTGGAGGGATTGCAAATTAGTTCAACCATTGTGGAAAGCAGTATGGAGGTTCCTCAAAAAACTCAAAATAGAAATACCATTTGACCCAGGAATTCCACTCCTAGGAATTTACCCTAAGAATGCAGCAGCCCAATTTGAAAAGGACAGATGCACCCCTATGTTTATTGCAGCACTATTTACAATAGCCAAGAAATGGAAGCAACCTAAGTGTCCATCAGTAGATGAATGGATAAAGAAGATGTGGTACATATACACAATGGAATATTATTCAGCCATAAGAAGAAAACAAATCCTACCATTTGCAACAACATGGATGGAGCTAAAGGGTATTATGCTCAGTGAAATAAGCCAAGCCGAAAAAGACAAGTATCAAATGAGTTCACTTACATGTGGAGTATAAGAACAAAGAAAAAATACTGAAGGAACAAAACAGCAGCAGACTCACAGAACCCAAGAACATACTAATAGTTACCAAAGGGAAAGGGACTGGGGAAAATGGGCATGAAGGGAGGGATAAGAGGGAAAAAGGGGCATTACGATTAGCAGATGTAATGTTGGGGGTCACGGGGAGGGCAGTACAACTCAGAGAAGACAAGTAGTGATTCTATAGCATCTCACTACGCTGATGGACAGTGACTGTAAGGGGGTTGGTGGGGGGACCTGATGAAGGGGTAGTTTAATAACCATAATATTGCACATGTAATTGTAGATTAATGATAATAAAATAAATTATATTTTTAAAAAATGGCAGGAGAGATAGACACAGTAATGGAGGGACCCACACCCCCAGTGTGGCCCAGAAGTACGGAGGGATATCACTGGACCACAGAGTACAGACTTGCCTGCCTTGGGGCATAGAAAAAAAGCTTCCAGTTGGAGAGTTTAAACCCAACTGCAAAATGGCAGGGGAACTGATGGTACCCTCTCTGGGACCAGAGGGGCTGGTGAGCAACATGTTAGTGTGGATGGGAGCAGGGTGAGTGCCATTTTTAATGTTCCCCACATACATTGACAGTGTGGACAAAAGCAGAGTCAGCATGTACACCAACTCCAAAATGTGACAGAGGTGGTCCCCCAGCTCCTGCCCACACACAAACATGCCTGTCGGAGATCCAGCAGTCCCACCAGGGCAGTTCTAATACAATGCTAATGTGGATTCACCTTTTTCATGCCCCTTCTGTCCCCAGCCGTGTGCCGATCTGGAAGACCCCTGGGCTGCAGTGAGCCTCCCCCATTAGTGTGGCTCCAGCTGGTTCCCACCCAGGAGACCCCCCTCCCAGTTGCCATGCCAGAGAAAGCCCAGCCCATTGCCTACCAGGGAGCTACCCAAACTATGTCCTTCTGACACCAAGCACCCCACCAGCACAGCCCTGGCTGTCAATCACATAGGAGACATTCAGCTTGGGCCCTGCAAGGCCCAGCACTGGGACATGCCTGTCTCATGCTCATTCAGTCTCCAGCCAGCCAAAATGACCAAGCACATGCAGTCTACCTAGGGAATCTTCCTACACAGAGCCAATCCTTCAAGACTGGTGGAGGTAGCCCTTTAATCTAATTCATAGAATCAAGCACAGAAAATCAAAATGAGGAGACAAAAGAATATGCTCCAAGCAACAGAATGATAAAATTTCAGGGAAAAAAAACCTAAATGAAATAGAGTTAACCAATAAAGAGTTCAAAGCAATGGTTATAAAAATGTTCCCTGGGCTTGAGAGAATGAATGAGCTCACAGACTACTTCAACAAATAGACAATATAAAAAAGAATCAATCAGAGATGAAGAATACAATAAATGGAATAAAAAATACAGTAGAGGGAATCGAGTTGACTAGAAGATGTAGAAGAGATCAGCAATTTGGAAGACAGAATAAAGGAAAGCACTGGAGCTGACCGCAGAAAGAAAAAAGAATAAAAAATGAGGATAGGTTAGGAAGCTCTAAGACAACATCAAATGTCCCAATATTCACATTATAGGAGTTCCAGAAGGAGAAGAGAGATAAAGGAGTGGAAAACATATTTAAAGAAATAGTAGATGAAAGTGTCCCTCACATTGAGAAGGAAAGTGACATCCCAGGCCAGGAAGTACAGAGAGCCTCAAATAAGGACAACTCAAGGATGTGTACATAATTAAAATGTCAGAGATGAAACACAAAGACTATTAAAAGCAGCAAGAGATAAGCAACTACTTACCTATAAGGAAAACCCCATAAGGCTATCAGCTGATTTTTCAGCAGAAAGTCTATAGGCCAAGAGAGTGGCATGATATAGTCAAAGTTCTAAAAAAGAAAAACCTACTACCAAGAATATTCTATCCAGCAAGGTTATCATTCAGAATTGAATGACAAAGTTTCTCAGATACACACAGGTTAAAGGGGTTCACCCTCACTAAAACAACCTTGCAAAAAATGTTAAAGGGAATTCTTTAAGAGGAAAAGAAAAAGCCATAATTAGAAGCAAGAAAACTATGGGGAAAAATTTCACTAATAAAGCAAACAGCAAAAGTAGTAGACCAATCACTTAAAAGCTGGTATGAAGATTAAAAGACAAAAATAGTAAAATCAGCTATTTATAAAAGTTAAGGTAATTACTAAATAAAAAGGGTTGAAGAAGACATCAAATGCATAAAACATGGAGGAGTTAAAAATGTAGTGCTATTAGAATGTGTTCGAACTTCAGTGACTATCATATCAATGTAGACTGCTTTAGATGCAAGATGGCATATATAAGCCACATGGTAACCACGAACCAAAAACCTATAATAGATACACAAAAAATAAAGAAAAAGGAATCCACCCATAATACTAAAAAGCGTCATCACACACAAGGGAAGAGAGCAAGAGAAGAAAGGATCAGAGAAAAATGACAAAACAACCAGAAAATGTTTAACAAAATGGCAGTAAGTACAAACCTATCAATAATTACTTTAAATGTAAATGTACTAAATGCTCCAATCAAAAGACTTAAGGTGACTGGACTGGATAAAAAAAAAAGACCCATCTATATACTGCCTATAAGAGACTCACTTCAGATCTAAAGACATACACAGACTAAAACTGAAAGGTTGGACCATACCCCATGCAAACAGAAACAAACAGACCAAAAAATCTGAAGTAGCACTGCTTATAACAGAAAAAATAGACTTTAAAACAAATACTGTAAAAAGAGACAAAGGATTAATGATTAAGGACTCAATGCAGCTGGAAGATAAACAACTGCAAACATCTATGCACTCAACAGAGAAGCACCTAAATACACAGAGCAAATGTTACCAGACATGAAGGGAGAGATTGGCATTAATAAAATAATGGGGGGAAGGACTTTAACACCCTACTTACATAAATGGATAGATCATCCAGACAGAAAATTAGTAAGGAAACAGTGACTCTGAATGACACATTAAACCAAATGAACCTAATAGATACACACAGAACATTACATCCAAGAATAACAGAATACTCAATCTTTTCAAGTGGAAATTCTCCAGGATAGATCACATTTAGGCCACAAAACAAGTCTTAATAAATTTAGGAAGGTTGAAATCATATTAAAAGCACCAAAGTAGGAAACTTGAAACCAACTATAGGAAAAAAATGAGATAAACACAAACACATAGAGGCTAAACAGCATACTAATAAACTACCAATGGGTCAACAAAGAAAGAGGAAATCAAAAAATATTTGGAGAAAAATGAAAATAAAAACGCAACAGTGCAAAATCTTTGGGATGCAGCAAAAGCAGTTCTAAGAGGCAAGTTTATAACATTATTGGCCTACCACAAGAAACAAGAAAAGTCTCAAACAATCTAACCCTTACATCTAAAGGAACAAGAAAAAGAACAAAGCCCAAAGTTAATAGAAAGAAAGAAATAATAAAGATCAAAGCAGAAATAAATGAAATAGAGACTTAAAAAAATAAAAAGGATCAATGAAACAGCTGATTCTTTGAAAAGATAAAATTGATAAACGTTCAGCTGGATACATCAAGAAAAACAGAGGACTCAAATTAGAAAAGAGAGTTTATAAATGACACCACAAAAATACAATTATGAGATTACTATGAAAAATTATATGCCAACAAATTGGACAACCTAGAAGAAGTGGACAAATTCCTAGAAACATGCATTCTTCATTCTTCCAAGATTGAGCAACAACAAAAAAAAATAGAAAATCTGAACAGATTATTAGTAACAAAATTGAAGCAGTAATCAAAAAATTCCCAACAAACAAAAGTTCCCAGGACCAGATGGCTTCACAGAATTTCACCAAACATTTAAAGAAGAGTTAATAACTATTCTTCTCAAACTTTTCCAAAAAATTGAAGAGGAAGGAAAGCCAAATTCATACTATAAGGCCAGCATTGCCTTGATACCAAAACCAGACAAAGACACTACAAAAAAAATTACAAATAGCCCTAATGAACATAGACGGAAAAATCCTGAACAAATACTAGCAAATTGAATTCAAAAATACATTAAATGGATTATTCACCACAACCAAGTGGGATGTAGTCCAGAGATACAAGGATGGTTTGAAATCCACAAGTTAATCAATGTGATATACCACATTAACAAAAGGATAAAAACCATAGGTCATCTCAATAGATGCTGAAAAAGCATTTGACAAAATTCAACGTCCATTCATGATAAAATCTCTCAACAAGTTATTATAGAGGGAACATACCTTAACATAATAAAGGCCATAAATGATAAACCCATAGCTAAATAACATCATACTGATGGCAAAAAGCTGAAAGCTTTTCCTCTAAGATCAGGAGCAACACAAGGAAGCCCACTCTCACCACTTTCATTCAACATAGTACTGGGATCCTGGCCATAGCAATCAGGCAAGAAAAAGAAATAAAAGGCATCCAAATTGGTAAGGAAGAGTAAAATTGTCACTACTGCAGATGATATATATATAGGAAACCCTAAAGACTCCCCCCAAAACTACTAGAATTAATAAATTAATTCAATAAAGTGTCAAGATATTAATATATGGAAATCTGTTGTGTTTTTATAAACCAATAATAAACTAACAGAAATTAGGAAATCAATCCTATTTACAATTGCATCAAAAAGAATAAAACACCTAGGGAGAAATTGTACTCTGAAAGTATAATAAGACATTGATGAAAGAAATTGAAATATAAATAAATGAAAAGCTATTGAATGCTCATGGATAGGAAGAATTAAAATTGTTCACATGACCATACTGCCTAAAGCAATCTAAAGATTCAATACCAATGGCATTTTTCACAGAACTAGAAAAAAATAATCCTAAAATTTGTATGAAACCGCAGGAAAAAAAAAATTGCCCAAGCAATCTTGAGAAATAAGAACAAAGAGAGGGATTCTGTTCCCTGACTCAAACTATACTACAAAGCTACAGTAATCGAAACAGTATGGTACTGACAACAGACACATAGACGAATGAAACAAAATAATGAGCCCATGAATAAACCCACGCATATATGACAAAAGAGGCAAAAATATACACAATGGGGAAAAGGCAGTCTCTTTAAAAAGTGGTGTTGGGAAAACTGGACAGCTACATGCAAGAGAATGAACCTGGATCACTAACACAATACACAAAAATAATCTCAAAATGGATTAAAGATATAAATATAAGACCCGAAACCATAGAACTCATAGAAGTCTAAACATAGACTATAAACTTTTGAACATCAGTATTAGTAATTCCTTCTGGATATGTCTTCCCTAGCAAGGGAAACAAAAGCAAAAATAAACAAGGGAGACTACATCAAACTAAAAGGCTGCACAGCAAAGGAAATCATCAACAAAAGGGTAACCTACTGTATGAGACGTTATATTTGCAAATGATATGTCTGATAAGGGGCTGATATCCAAAATATATAAATAACTCATACAACTCAACACCAAAAATAAATAATCCAATTATAAAATGGGCAGAAGACCTGAATAGACACCTTTCCAAAGAAGACATACAGATGGCCAAAAGACACATGAAAAGATACTTAACATCAGGAAATGCAAATCAAATGCAAATGCTAATCATCAGTAAAATGCAAATCAAAACCACGATGAGATACTACCTCACAGTATCAGAATTGCTAGTGTCAGCATGAAATAACAAGTACTAGTGAGGATGTGGAGAAAAACGAACCTCACACACTACTGGTGGGTTTGCAACCACTGTGGAAAACAGTATGGAGGTTTCTGAAAACTAACAACAGAAATACCATATGACCCAGCAATTCCATTTCTGGGAGTTTACCTGAAGAAAACAAAATCAGTAATCTGAAAAAACATATGCACTTCGATGTTTATCACAGCCTTATTTACAATAGCCAGAATATGGAAACAACCTAAATGACCATCAATAGAGGAATGGATAAAACAGATGTGGCACATATATACAATGGAATTGGTCAGCTATAAAAAAGAATGCTATCTTACCATTTGCTACAACATGAGTGGACCTAGATGGTATTCTGCTAAGTGAAATAATTCCAGAGAAAGACAAATACCATATGGTTTCACTTATATGTGGAATCTAAAAACAAAACAAATGAGCAAACAAAACTGAAGTAAACTCATAAACAGAGAGCAGACTGTTGATTATCACAGGGGAGGCAAATGGCAGGATGAGTGAAATAGATGAAGGAGAAAAAAATTAGTGAAAATGTTTTGATATCTTGATCTGGGCAATGGTTACATGAGTGTATACACACCTCAGAGTTCATCAATCTATACACTAAGATTTGTGCATTTTATAGTATGTACCTCAACACAAAGACAAGCATAAATGGGACAAAAGAATTTGTTTTTATCAGAAATCTATCTTATCAAAAAAACTTATCTTCATATTACTTTTATTAACAAAGTTACTCAGCATATATTTGTAGAAAGCATGAACAGTCTTTCTAGGTAACATTAAGACTTTATACTCACCTGTCCCATATAGAAATTCCTATGCTTTGTACTACCCCACCTGCTGAATAACCCCAATAATTTTAGTATCACTGGTTATAAAATTAGAAAAATAGTAATCTCAAAACGGTGGGCCTTTCAATGCTATGGCTATGGGACTAAATACATGAAGGACAGAGTGTAAGGTATTTCTTAGAATAATATAGAGGTTTTACTTTTTGTAATATGGAAAATACTAAGAAACCATCTGTTCTTTCTCTACTACATCAACTTCACTAATTTAAGAAATGCTTTTTCACTCTGTCTTTCATTCTTTATTCATGAAAAAAATACTCCTAGGGCCCTGTGGTCTACGCAGTCTTCTCTTAGTTGCACTCCTTAAAATTCAGGGCAGCCTACATGAATAATGAGATGAGGAGAGATGGTGCGGAAAGTTGTTGGGATAGCTTTTAGTCTGTGAATTTATTAAGCATATTTTAAGGTTGACCTTTTAAGCCAAGTTTTTATTCAATTCCACTGCAAGGAATTGGTGGCGAGTTTGAGTATTCGTATGCTAGTGGCACTGAGCAATGAGTTTCATGAGGAAAAAGTCAGAGATTAAATCATGAAGAAGTCAGTATCTACTTTTTAAGGCTAAATCGTGGTAGGACAGAGATTTTTTTAGGGAGAGAAAAGTTCCACGAAAAGAAAAAATTGCTCTAAATTTTAAGAAGTGTATGTGCAAGCCATTTTCCTAATTTCTTCTCTAGATGTTCCTAGTAATTGCCTATTCATATAAATACATGGATTCTATTGCTATTCATTACTGTTTTCAGGAACAAATAGCTTTCTACAAGTTGCTGTAAGATTTAACCTTTCTCTTGGGTGGGTTGTGATTTATAAGAACTGAAGCTCCATAACTTCAAAATCAAGCAAATAATATTAAGAGTCAAAGGGGATGGGATGAATGGATTGACTACAAAGAATTCAGAGTTACAGAAGCCCCAACCTACTGGTTTCCATTTATTCATGTTCTAGTCTCCTCAAAACACTTCGTATACAAGGACCTTCTGTCAGCTTTAGGGAGGCACATTTTGTCTTAATGTGAAAAAGAAGGGCCTCGCCATTTGCCCTCCAACAAGCCCAGAATGGACTTCCTCCCTCTGGCGTTCAACCCAAGGCTGGACAAGCACTTGTGGCAACTAGCATCTAAATTAATCCCCAAGATTCTATGTTGAGAACTCCCCAGGAAATCCAAGATTTTATACCTACATGAAGATTGAGGGAGAGGGTATGTACTGCTTTCTAGATTTGTGTTGCTTAGCTAAAATCATCAGAAGTAATCTTAACTTTGTGTGTTTTACAGATGTATTCTCATGGCCTTCCTGAACATCTGTTATTCCATCTGCTAGTCAGATCCCTAGGCTGGTTTGTGGCCGGTGAAGTGTTTGGCCCAAGTAAGAATGCAGATGAAAGCATGTGGATGGAAGTGAGTTTCCCTGGCTCCGTGAGACTCCCGAAGTCCAGGCAAGAGACTAGCCCTGTGCTGATTCATCATAACAATGAGTTAACTTTGAATAAAGCAGAAAATCCAGTTAATGGGATATTGCAAATGGACGTAGTGCTGTCCTTAAGCACAAATCTGAGTGCCTATGCAAGGCAGACATGGGTACAGTGACACGCTCACAGGCTTACACTGAAATGAAATGAATGAGACAAAAGAGAAAGGAACAGGAGTGGCCTGGGGGTGGCGGGGGAAAGACTGGAATGGAGGCAACGTAGAGGGCAAAAATGGGACATTCACTTTGAGAGAAGGAGATGGAGAAAGGAGACGAGAGGGAAAACAGGGAAGCTTGCTTCTTTTTTCTAACCCATTTGGATGCTGGTGAGCATTACCTTCAAGTATTAACACAACGGTTAGCATAGCAGCAGAAGATGGACTTTTATGTGTCCAGTGAAAAAGATGTTGAGGTTTTTATAATAATAGATTAATATTAAGAGCAAAAAGGACACTACATATGAAAGGACGCTGCTGCCTTCCCCATCTCGGTTGATGGCAATGCCATCCTTCCAGTTGTTCAAGCCCAAGTCCTTGAGTCATTCTTCCTCTTCTGATAGCAGTTGCTAGCTCTACTTTCAAAATGTATTTAGAATCCGCTTCTCCCCATGCAGCCAGTGTCCTCTTGTCCAAGCTACTGTTCTCTCTCATCTGAATCACCTCATGGGCTCTACTTCTAATTTGTCCTCCTCCTCAGACTGGTGAGTGGCCATGTCCAATCGTGTCATTTCTCCACTCAAAATCTGGCAGTGGCTTAGGAAAGAAGCCTAAGTCCTTAAATGGGCCAGAATGCCACTGTCATTTCATGCTCCCCGTCTGCCTCCCTGCTTTTCCCCAAGCACACCAAGCCATGCCCCTGCTTCAGGGCCTCTGCTGTAGCTGTTCCCGCTGCCTGCAATGCTCCTTCTCAACAAGGCCTACCTGGAGCATGATATTTAATAAAGAAATATGCTCACTATCCCAACCGTCCTACCCCCTGTTCCTGGCACTTCCAATCCCTCTTTGTTGTGATTTTTTTTCCAAAGAATGTATCACCTTCTAGCCTAACCTGTAGTGTATTTATTGTTATCTCTCATCCTCCTGTTAGAATATAATCTCCCAAAGTCCAGGGATTTTTATGTTGTTCACTGATGCACCCCAGCCCCTTGAGCAACACCTGGCATATAGTGAGTTCCTTCATTCAACAGGTGCGTGCTGACTGGGAACTTAACCATGTTCAGTGCTGGGACCTGAGCATGAAAGACAGACATGGTGCCTGTCCCCTTGGAGCTTGCAGTCTAATCCTTACAGAGATTTCCTGGAGACACCTAATTTTATAATATTCAAGAGAAAATGGAAAAGCATCCAGAAGAATTGCCCCCAGCCACCTCACAGCTTTGTTAAATACCGTAACTAAACCACAGGACTCTTATGATTGAAATAGACATGATAACCATGCGCTTGGGTTTCGGGCTTTGGCACTGTATCATGCAACTAAGAGGCTACAAACCAGGACCCCAAGGCTCCTCAGTCCAGTGTGTAAAAATGAATTTGGCTGAATGACACGAAACATAATCAATGATGAAAAAAATAAGCCACAGAAGATACGATGTCAGTCTAGTCTTTCAATAACTCCTCCCCTAAATAAAAAGACATGCTCCACATGAAAATATACCTATTTGAAACATCCCCCTGATATGGAAATCAAGTCTTATGCTTTATTCAATAACTAGCTGGACTGAAACCCTTCCATGCCCATTTTTCTGTAGTTCTGGCAGCGAATTGATCACCTCCCGCAATTTTCAATTAGTACCCTTTAAAAATGGTTTGCTAAATTAGTCAACTATGAAATAACCTCACCCAAATGATTAAGCTCAAATTGCATTTCAAATCCATCACCTGTTTTTCCTGTATGAACATCCCATCACTCCAGGATTGTTAATTACAATGTTTATCAGCCTGTGTTTTAATACATGCACAGCCAGTGTGCAGCAAAGGCCAGCTGGCACACCTTGATGCTGCTGTCTCAGGTGGCCTGCCAGCCATTTGGTGTTGACATTTCTATTACCAGAAATAGCTCTGCTTCTATCCTTAACCCAGTGGAGAGAATATTTAAAGATAAGCCTCCTTATGTCCAGGTAAATCAGCTGTGTCACCTTTCGTAAAGAAAGCTAAGTCCTGCTTTAGTAGGGATATGGGGGTGGCCATGCTTAATTAGCATGACAGCTCATAGCCGCCCAGTCCTTCCTCACACCCTTCCCCTCAAACAGTATTCCTGAAGCATCAAGTATTTACAAATGCGTTCATTTAAGTCTCAAAATAAGACTAGGAATCAAGTAGCTTTAACTTCCAACTCACATGAGAAAATGAAGCATCAGGAAGCTTGAAGAACTGACCCAAAGTTAATGACAGAGCCAGAATGGGGTCTCTGGCCTGACTGTAAGTCAGCTGCCACCACCCAGTGCCACTGTCAGCCCAGCCTCCGTTCCACCAACCGTCTCCTCACTCGTCTCCCTTTATCAAATGCTGTCCCCCTCTGATCACATGTCTGCAGTGGTATCAGAGTGACCTAACATGCAAACCTGCTTGTATAATGCTTCTGTGCACGGCTCAGTGGGGCACTCAGACTAAGGCCCCAGATCGTCCCACAAAGCCCTGTGTCGTCTGTCCTCTGCCTCTCTCTCCTGTCTACTCATCACACCCCAGCTACACTGACAGTTTCCAGCTCTCTGAACTCTCTTGCTTTGTCAAGGCCTTTGCACAAGCTATTTCCTCTGCCTACACCCTAGGCCCTACCCCTCATGCTTCTAGATTGGTCACTTCCCAAGTAACCACTAGGGAAGCTAAATCCCAGGCATTTCACTGAAGTCTGCCTTGGCCTCTCCCAGGGAATGGGCACCTGACTTGACAGACCCATAGAACCCAGCCTTCCTTCTAGTGGGGAGCAAGGTGGACAGTGGTGTCAGGGGAAGGGACAGTGGTGGCGGGACTCTCTGGACCAAGCAGCCAGTGGCCTCAGAAAATGGGGCCAGGGAAATATGGGAAGGAGTATAAATTTGACCCAATATATTATTAATCATTGTACTTCATCAAGGTGTGTTTCTTACAACCTAGGTGGTTCCAGAACTGAAAGGCAAATAGATCATTTTCCCAGGGCTTGTATGGCCTTTTTAGATGTTGGTAAGGATGAAGTCCAGCTAAGGAAAATCTGTCGTGTGCCTAGCATTTAATATGTACCTTGCCTGCTTTTCCATTCTGCCTTTTACGTGCTCCTCACTTACAGAGCTGTGGTCTGATAAAGGAAAATGAGAATTCTTTCCTGCTCAGATTTGCCCTATGAGATTTGTTCTGTGAGTGGGTGGTTTCTGAGACATTGACATCTGGATGGAATTGATAGGATTCTATTCGAGCTCCAGCTGCCAGTAAGAACCCTGATAATTCTGGCCTCAGCGTTGCTCTGCAGAGCTAGGCACAACCCCAGAGCTGGAAGCAACCCTAGAGGATGCTGACTCTGGCCCTCAAGGTTTCTTTGATAATGAGTAATTCTATTTGCAGATAGTCAGAACGCTATATACATACCCTGAACTCTACATGCATATCCTGAACACAGTTCTACTCATGTAAGCCTTTAATTCCCCCTAAGGCAACCAAACTCTTTCAAAATATTTTTCCAGGCATCCAAATATACAGTTAATTAATGACACATATATCTTACTCATTTGTTCAGTGCTGAAATGCACATATTGGAGAAGTTCCTCCACAAGGTGGCAGCCAAGCCTTACTAAAATATACAGTATATAGGCATAGCCTATAGAGAACAAGAGTTTCCAATTTTGTCTTGGCCAAGTAGCCTGAATATTTCAACTCAGTTCAAGAGCCCCACCTACCCTATGATGAGTACCCTAATGGTGAAGCACTGAGAAAATAGGGATTTGGTGCAAGTAGCCTCAACCGGTGCCAGGGATGAAACAGCTGCTCTGGGGGAGCAACGGGCAGTCCAACCAGAATTGGGTCCATGTCCCTGATAATCTTCATGTAGCCACTGAAGTTGGGAAATTCAGTTGGTGGAGCACCGAGGCAGTCTTAAATACAAGGCTTTCTGGTACATCCAGGCACTCCAGTTCAGCAAACAATACATTGCATGCTGGCTTCTGTCAGCCAGCTTGCTAGATCCCACTTTGCAAAGGCATGGTCCCTGACTGTAAGAAGTTCATGTCTACTGGGGAAACGAGACTCATACACAATAAAAGGAATGACATAATAAAAAGAAACTTCCTTTCCACAAAAATAAATACAGATTATTGACTTTCCCTTCATCCTTCCCCAAAGTCCTTGGGCAAACTACAGAAATACTAATAGCAAGAGAGAAATATGTATACTCCCTCCAAAAAGTTGTGATGTATGATGGCTAGACAAATCAACCATAGTTTCAATGTGGGCCAAGAAAGGGGGTGATAGTCTGTGGTGACATAGTATCACCTCTGATGTTGTCATTGTTCTCAGTTGGAAAAAATATGTAAATTCCATCAGGGGACAAGGAAAGAAAGTGGTTCTTTCCTTCCTCATTTACTTCTTTTAGGCAGTTTGCCTGCCCCACTCTCACCTCCCTGAGTCTTTGCCAAGGATCCCAGATGTAAGTCTGCAGAGGAAAGAACAGACAAGTTTACTGATCATCTGTAGTGTGGTGTGTGTGTGATTTGGGGGAATGCAGCAAGGGGATTACTATTCCCATCCTTTATGGAGAGTGGAAATAAATGTCTCTCGGATCCAGCTGATCCAAATGGATGGAAGTAGGACTACACTGGAACTGAGTGGTTTGAAGCATTTGCTCAACATATCCAGTCTAATGTGAGAAAAGTGTAAAATAAGAAATGCTAAGTAATCGAGAAGTGCACACTGTACTCATTCCTCCACTCACGTCAGCATGGATCACATTCTTTCTCAGGGCACCTAAATGTGATCTCCAGTCCTTCCCAACCCTGTGTTTCAATCAAGCAGAGCTAGCACAAAGGTTGAAAACCATTTCCCACATCCCGATAGATGAATCCCGTATAAACTAGATCCTTGATTCCAGAGCTGTTCAGGATGGTAGCTGCATACATCTATAGAGCGCTTGAAATGTAGCTAGTATGACTGCAGGAACTAAATTTGTTATTTCAGTTAATTTTAACAATTACAGTTTAAATGTAAATAGCCACACATGGTCAGTGGCCACAGTATTGGACAGTGTAGCTGTGCATCGCCACAGAAAGTTCTATTGGTCAGCAACAGTCTATTCCATAGCACTAACAAAAAGCTGTAACTATTCCTAGAACTCACACCAGAACTTTGCTTTTTCGTCTTAATATATCCTTGTAGAAATCTTACAACTTCTTCATAGATTATTTTCTTTATGTCATAGGAGATGATAACATTTAAATTAAATCTGATTCTGGGCTTTTCACACGTCAGCACATTAAGAAAGTCAAACTCAGTAATGTTTGGAGCATGAGAGTCTTTAATCCACCTTGCTGCTGACATGTTTATTGTTTAAGCCGTCATCCTCCATTCCAGGATGCACGGTACCATGCCATTACACCAAGCTGGGCCTAGGAGTCCTTCATGGGTCGTGTAAAGGTCACAGCTCGGAGTTATCTCCTATCCCTGCCTTGAGCATCCAGCAGAGCTTTGATAACCAACTGAGACGTAATTTTGAGGAGGTAAGGCTTCTTACCATTCGCAGATCACAATCACACATACAACGCATACTCACACACATACACACAATGAAGGGTGGAGGAACTCACCCACTTCGTCATTACAAGTACGCTACCTTCCAGTTTTGGCCAGTTCAGCCTCTTCAGAGCCTTATCTTTCTCCTCCTGCTGCCAATTCAGCAAGTTGAGGGCACAAGGCAGAAAAGACCTTCCACGCCCATTCCTGGTGTTGAATCGTAATTTCTGCCTGCTGTGTAGTAGTGTGGGTATGGGAGTGGGGTGGTTGGAGTTGTCCACAAAAGAAGAATAGCTTCCATTCTGTCAGATCTGTTTACAGCAGTGATACTGAAATACAGATTAGTACCTTAATAAATTGTTCTTCCAGGCTGATCAGGTATCACTGTTTTCTAAAGAGCAATGGTACTTCATGATACAACTGTGCAGCGTGTACATTGTCAACATAACTGCCCTGATCAATGAGAGGTAAATAGCCTGAAGATCAAATTACATATGGACAAGCCTATGTCTGCTTCCCTGGGTTTGACCCCATGGAAAGGTCATCCTCTGGAAGAGGGGCCATGTCAACAATGCAAATGATACTATGGTATCTGATGCTTCCTCCCAAACTCAGGTATGACATTTTGCCATGAAGCGAGGCTGAAGGAAGAGGATTCTAACGTGCTTCTCCACCTAGAATGCCCTACTGCTTTGGCAGGACAATCTCTTCTCTTGCCCTGAAAGAGTTGACCATCAGTTCTACCAGGGTGTTAGCTCGTAAAGGCTCCACGGTGCTCAAACCAACTTTCCTTCTGGAACACTGAAGCTGGCCACTTCCAAGTAGAACTGTGACTAAGCTCTGCCTCATTTCATTTATTTCCTCACCAAACTGTAAAGTCCTTCACGGGCAGAGGCCACATTATTTATCTTGGTTTGCCTTCCCCGGTGCTTGGCCCGTACTTATTCCTTAGGTCTCTTCTCTCACAGTTATTCTTACAACTCATTCATCTGGCAAATTCCCCATCAATTCATCCCCCTCCACTTTTTTGGAGGGGGAACCTTCCCTGATGCTTCTCCAGTGCTACTCTTTCACTTAAATTTGCAAGAATTGGTTTTTATTGATTGTGCCCTAGAGCCCTGCCCAATGTTGGCAAGGACTACAGTACGGCTTCAGTGCTTAACAGAATGTCTAAGATATAGTCAGAGCCAATTCCTGAGAAGAAGGAATGAAAACTGAATTGTACACGTAATGTAGTTGTGTATACTTTGCTTATACATTATTTATACAACTAAACAAATGCCCAGGTGTTAGCATGGGAGACTTCTAATACCCGACTTCTCTATATCTTTCCTACACTAGATAGACAGGCTGCAAACATTCCCCTCACTTCCTGAGCCCTTGTCCTCCCTGTCCTCAAGGAAAGGTGAATTTTCGTTGCTAATAATTCACTCCAAGAACAAGGTTTGCAGGGGGAGCCAGAGTGGATTAGAGAAGCAGACAGGAAGATGTGTCACCTGAGACCGAAAAGCTATCCCTGAGCTGAGGGGCTGGACTGCAGAAGGGAAGCTGTGGGACCTCAGAGAGAATGATAGTGTTCTCCTGTTACGGAGGAAGGGCCACCCCTCCCATTTGCCAGAGACTCCTTCCTCCCATGCAGAGAGCTGTCAGGCCTCAAGGGAGTGGTAGACAAGGACACAGAGGTCTCAATGATGACCTCTATGGACAGAGGACAGAAAACCAGGTAGTTCCCACTGTATAATGCCTAGAACCTTGGAGAAGCCCTGAGAATGACACATTGAATTTCTTGGCAGCCTGGAGAGGTAGATGATTAGCATCAAAATTAGAATGACTTAAAGAGCTTGAAGAAAGGTGCTTTTTGTCACGTACCTCAGTGTGTGAACCTAGACTCATATGTGCCACAGTCACTAAATAAATTGTACGCACTCAGGGTAAGTTTCCATGTTTATTTGGCTTTTGCCCTAAGCTCTTGGTTGCACTGCTAGTCTCTTGATTTGATCAGGAAGTACAGCGCTTTAATATAAGAAACAAGGGAGTAGTGATACTGTGTGTTTCTTACAGGCTGCATAAGACAGTGCTATTCCTTGCTCAAGGTCAGAAGTAGAGATCATGTATGCATTTCTTTTCATGTTTATCATTCTTGTAAGTCTAACGTCAAATTTATGATGTAGAATGGTCCCAGGACAAATGGCACTTTCTCACCTCTTTGCCTCTAATGATTTACTACAACCATCTTCTAACGCACAAGTCAAAGAATCAAGGAAATTGAGATCTCCCTCTTCAACTTTTAAATTAAAATCTATAAAGAAAACGTCAAGGTGAGAAAAGACATAAAACCCTATCAATATATATAAAGTATAAGACAAAAGAAAATTGTATAATATGCCTAATAAAAAACTGCCAGGCTGGAAGGAGGCAGCCTCCTTATTCTAAGCCCTTGCTTACTGGAAAGAGAGTAAGTAAAGCTAGGTTATTTGTGCGAGGATAGTAAATAAGGGAGGAATCCTTTGAATAATTTTATGTGGATAGCTCCATGGTATAAAACAAACCTTAGAACACACCATTAAATTTGAAAAGGAAGATGTCTAAAGGCAATTATAAAGGCTTGATCACAGTATGCCCAGATGAGAGAGGAAATCCCCACAGTAGGTCATGCTCAACGTGCAGGTTACAGAACATCTCTCCAGCAGGACCAGAAGGCCGCTTTGAGGACCAGTTTGACCTGTGATCTTCCAGAAGGCCTGTTGGGCTGCAGAAACAAGCCCAGACAGAGTTACGGTTTATGGTTATAGGGATTCAAGTCAGTTACACATCACATACCCACTGTTCACTGCCAGCATCCATTCCAATCAGTTTGTCTTTCCGTGTATCTAATACTGTGTCACTCAGAGCAGTCACACAGAACCCAGTTTCTGGAAGCACAGCCAAATCTCAAGGGGAGGGGAAAGGACAGGCAGTTTTCCTCTCTCTCCCTGGTGTTATGCACCACGGAATAAGCAGAGTTGCCTGGAAGTTGTACCCTAGCAATGGTGGGACAGATAACAAAGCCAATAATGGAGAAAGATGTGGCTTGAAAACAGTCTTTGCGATAACAAGGGAAAATTGTCTGGGGAAAAACAAAGGGAAGATATGAGAGATTTGACAGAGAAAAAGTTGGCAAGTTTATAACACCTGAGAACCCTGCTTCTCAAAAAAACAGCCATTACTCATATGAGAGTCACCGTGACCACTGGCTGAGAACAGGAGAATCCTAAGCCCTTCCCCTGAGGCACAAAAGCAGAATTGTGGGGGGAGGGGAGTGAATTTAGGCAATCTGCATTTTAGCCAGTTTCCCAGGTGGCCCGTGAAGAAAGAGTAGTGTGAGAAGGGAAGAAGGTGATGTGGCCAGCCCACCTAAGCACCCCAGAGGAAGGCTCTGCATCCTGGAAAGGCGGGTTGCAACTGGAAAGGCGGGTTGCAAAAGGGGAGAAAGGCCAACACCAGAGTTTCAGGTCTGGGATGCACCTGACCTTGCTGATAAAATACAGGCAGGTGATGACACTTGGAAGGGACGTTGTATGTCTGCATCTTCAACCTCCACACCTTCCCATTTGGGAAGAGCCCTACTCCATGGGTTTTGGTGGAAACAGGGCCCACTTCTCCCTACAGGAGCCTGGAAGCCAGATATGACTCCCCTGCCCTCTAGTGGCGGGAGTGTGAGGATGCATCAAGTCCTGGTCAGTTAGATGCTTCTGCTCAGGACTTTTAAGCCTTAGAGGGGAAACTCAAAGATGCCGACAGAGTTCAGAAGTGATCCTGAATGCAGAGGCGGCCATGGCAGCGTCCAACCCACATTCTTCTTCGGCCGGAAACTGACTTCTGCTATGCCATTTTCCAAGTATGACTTTCCAGCCTCCCCCTGAATCTATGAGCTACTAATACATTTTTCAATAAATTCTTTTTTTGGCTAAGTTTATAAGATTTGGAGAACAAAAGGAATTCCTCCAAATTTTGCAGAAAAAGAAATACAAAGATACTGAGACAGCGATGGCCTGCTCAGAGCGCAAAGAGCTGAAGGACTGCTTGAGAGAAGGGTTTAGGAGAACACAGCACCACGGAAATTAGGGAGGAACTCTGTGAGGAAAGACAAGAAACTGGCTTGTGAGGGCAGGCCATTTCCTTCTGGGTCCTCCCAGAGCGCTCTGACCCCACTTCTATTTTAAGAATTATCTCCGATTATAACCATGTCCCCCAGTAGACTGTTGGTGCCACCAGAGTAAAAGCCACCAGTTACTCCCCATTGCCTGTGCTCTGGGAATGTGTGAAGGAGGTGGGAAGAAAGAAAGGAAAGACTGAACCTTGGAAAAAGTGAAATACGTGGAGTGGTAGTGCCCGGGGCCTTCTGAGACACAAACTAAGCCAGCCCCCGTTTGGTCCCTGCTCCTCACTGGGAAGTCGCCAAAGCAGCCCCTGGGTCCCCCCACAGCCCTTCCCAGCTGGGCACTTCCCTGCGTGCTCCTGTCCAAGGCACTCTCTCCTTGCCACTCTCTCCCCACCAGACCCCTTCACACCCTTTACTCTTTGATTTACAGTCTATGTCAAGCAGCTTTCTTTGGCTTTCTGCTCTGTAAGAATTCTTGAGTCAAGGGAGTGTGAAAGGCTTAGTCACCTGTCTGAAATATGAAAGAGGAAAAATTGCAATGAACAGAATACAAACTAATAGTTCAAAAAGTTAACTTCCACCATCTGTTTCCTACCCACTTCCATGAAATTATGCGAGCCCCTAAGAATCAGGGACCTCCTTCATTGCTGCTGCTCTGCAGCCCCACCATCATGCTTTACGCAAGGAATGTTCTTAATAAACGACAACAAAGTGCATCCACGTAGAAGAGAGGAAGTCAATGGAGAGAAAGGGATTAACACTGCAAACAGGTGGATAGACATTCCTAGAGAAACGGAGATATTGGGTTAATTACGCAGTGGGAGACATATTTAGAAACCTGAGACCCCTCTCAGACAGCAGGGAAAGGCCAGAGCCCTCTTTCCACTGAGAAGAGACCATGAGAGAGAGTGAATGTCCAGACCTCCCATTCGCGGCCTCACCGAATATGCTTATTACCCTCAACCTGCTCATGCCCTGCCATCGTGTACTAGTTATGTGGGCAGCAGATAAGTTGTCTCCTTAGATCTCCAAACAGAGAAGCCAGGTCCTTACGGGATAAAGTGACTGCTGTACAGCTCTCGGAGACCCTGCAGTTGGTGCCACATGCTTCGATCAAATAGAATTTTTAGATTGTAGAAATTGAGAAGGAAGCTGGTAGATATTTGGTGACAGATATAAGCAGGCTAAGTCAGACACAGTAATGTTCCTCTAAATAGTCCATTTTCTCACATATTTCCCAGTGCCCTTGCAATTCTTCAGGGCCCTGTGACTAGTTCAGGATAACACATCTGTGAGAAGGATGGGGTCAGTTCCAGGCTGAGGCAGCTGGAAGGCCCTCACTTCGGCTGGCGAGTCTGAGGAACAAGATATGCTTCCCTGTGATGTGGCCCTGAGCAGATGAGGCAGAACGCCCCGCCGACCAGCGCTGGACGAGCAGTGTGAGGGACAAATAAGCCTCATTGTTTCACAGCCCTTGGATTTCAAGGTTTTTGTATTATTTTGATTACTGCAGCATAACTGATACTATCCTAAGCTGTCCTGTCCACTTTACAGTCTTCTTTTCCCCCATGATAAGGCTCACACTGTCCACATCTTTCATGGATGGCCCTTTCTGCACAAACAATAATCAACATTGGAGTTTCAAGCCTGCCTAAAGGTGCAAAGCAACAGTGCGGTCATTCTGAGTCACTACCTGCCATGTACTTTCATCACTCCTCTAGAAAAAAGTCTTCCAGTTTCATTAAGGAAAGTTTTCAACTAGATTTGTAAGAGAGGACTGGGGAAAATGGACAGCTCCCCTCGGGTTTCAGGGCTAGTAAGTCAGGAGTCACAAAACTTCTCAAAAGCACACAATTTCTTTCGCTAAAACAAGTACCCAGTTCTCTACCTTGTCCTATAGGAACTTGGACATTTGTTCATTTTTCATCCCACGAATTCCTATCTCCTAGAGTCCCCACACTTTGACTGTTTTCTCCTATAACCAGAAAGAATGACAGACAACATTCAGCCTTGCTCAATGAATATCAAATGTTCCAGAGTGTTCCGAGCCCTGTTGTGGGTGGTCTCTGCAGTTGGACTAAAATTAGGATCATACTATAGACCATATGGGACCCTGTATTTGTGATGAGGGATGAAGGGAGACACACTCACTGGTTCTAGGCATTTAAGATGCTGGTTCTCTGAAGTTCCTGAATCTAAAACCCCTTCAGAGGTGCACTATTTGCCTTTCCCAAAAGCAGCTCAATGTCTCATAATAAGCATTTAGAATTTGATGACAGAGTGTTGCTGTACTGAAGCTGTAATCTAACTTATTAATGAAGAATAGAAAAAACGTCCTACAAGTATTAGATATAGAGAGAAGGGATAACTAAAAGGGGAACTATGCGGCAAAGAGGGGCAAGCACAAGAGGGCCACGCTCAGGCAGAGGCTAGTCCAGACGTAGATGGGGGCACTAGAGGCGTTCACATGTGGGTGAAGTGTGCAGCGGAGGAAAACCGTCACCTGTTCACTGTTCATCCTGTAAGGAGCAGGCAGGCCACTGTGAAGTTGCTTTACATACGTTCTTTCATTTAACCTTCCTATTAACTGATATGAAACTGGGAGTGTTATCTGTTTTACATGAAGAAAAACCTGAGACTTAGATGACTTTATTGATTGCAATGCAAAACCAAATTCTCCCGGCTCCAAAGCCCAGTTCTTTTCTTTAGCATATGATAAATTCTACCTGTTGACAGTCTTAGATTTGTAACATCATTTATTTTCCCCTACCAGCATAGAGCCCATGCTATCCCCTCCTCCGCGCTAAATCAGGTGTGCCCCACCCCAAGCCCCAAATTCTATGTGATAAATCACATTAGCACATCTATAAAAGGAAAGTCTCCCATTTATAAGCTATACATGCCTAGGAGAGATCAAAATTGAATGCTGAATTTCACCAAACTGTTTCCAATTAGGTTACAATTATTAAACAACCATGAACTTTCATCAAACCACCATCACAAGCTGATAAAGGACTTAGGATTTGGGGTAATCTGATATGTCAGCCCCTGATGGGGACCAAGCTGTAGGCTATTTTCTGACAAGGGGACTTGCTTTAGTCAATCATGCATACACTCATAGACTCGTCCTGTTTGTTCATCCTGTTCAAAAAGGAAGTTTTCGGTCATTGCTTAACATCAACACCTTGAAGCCCCCATTCTAGTGGATAAAGCCCTTTGATCCCACTTCCACGCTTTCCCTCCCCTGCTCCCCACACCCCCCACCATTAACTATTAGTGAATTTCTTCAGCAGTGTCTTCTCTTGTTTGGTACAAATAAACAAACTCGGGGGTTTTTTTTAATTGTCCTGGAGTACTTTGTTTTATTTAGTGACACACCTGTTTGATGATGGAGGCAGGCTTCCAAAATGTTTGCTCTTTCCTAGATTTTCAACTTTCAAGAACAGACAAGAACCTTGAATCCCAAATATACATCATCCTGACTGTGCATGTCCGAGGCAGTTCAGAGGCTGAGCCATAAGTCTGTAAGTCAGTGGCCTTCAACCAGGCTGGAAGTATCCTGATTCCAATTATTTCTGGGTTTAAGCTGATGCTTTGAAAATTATTGCATTAACTCCAAAGGACTCCCAAGGAATAACCATTCCTGCACTCACGTCTCATAGAACTCTATCTGTGAGAGAGAGAAAGAAAAATCTATTGGCAATGAATTGTGTTAATGGTGGCCTAATGTCCTAGAACAGAACCAGCACCTGATCCGTATCCTGGCTGATCAACACGATGTGGAACACGGCTAGACAATGGCAGCTGTTCTACTCCAAGGCTCATTAGCTCTTATTTATCATTCCCAAGCTTCTCAAATAAGCAAGCCAATACTATCTTCAGAAAGCAAGTTTCTATACTGTGACAAGACATTCATTCATTAATCAAACATTTGCCAAAAACCTACTACACGTAAAGTACTGGACAAGGCTGAGGGATAAAAATGTGAATTAGATGCAGAGGTTATTACCCTCCAGGAGATTAGACTTCAGTCAGGTGAAAAAGTCAAGCCAAGAAACTCCATAAAAGTGTCTTAAGTGCATACTAGAGGCATGTCCTGAGTGCTCTGGGAACACAGCAAGTGACACTAAGGTATGGAAAAGTTTAACAGAGGAATTGATAATTTAACTGGATCTTAAAGAAAAAGTAGATTTGGTCAGATGGGGGATGCACTGGAAGAAGGTCTTCCTGGACAGAGACAAGCACATGAGCAATGCACTGAGGATGAAAAAGTTTATAATCAGGATTTGGCAAATTGTTATGAATTACTAAAAGTGGATGGAGTGGGGGATAAGGGTTGTCAGGATGTCACCTTGAAAAGGACTGCCTGTGCTAAACTAAGGAGTTTAAACTTTAACCTGTAGGTAGTGGAGAGCTATGTAAAATTTACAAAGTAGTTTATATGAGTTTCCACTTCCAGCTGATATGGAGGAACAGACACAAGATTTATGTACCATCTTAAACAACTAAAAACTATACACAGTATATGAAACAGTGATTTTCAGACATTGGACAATAGCCGATGCACAGCAGTCATTCCTGAGAAAAGGGAAATAAGTGAGCTGAGCCCTACAATTACCCTAGCATATTCTCTGGATGAAAAATCTCCCAATTTGATGCAAAATATGGATGCACAAATCCAAGAAGCTATATGAACCGAAGCACAAGATGCAATAAAGAAAGGGACACTAAGGTACATCATAATCAAGCTGCTTAAAATTAGTAATCAAGAAAAAATCTGAAAGTCAGCTAAACACAAAAAAGTCACATGTGCAGAGGGACAAAGATAAGAAAGACAGTAGACTTCCCTTCAGGACAATGCAAGACAGAAGACCGTGGACCAACAGCTTTAAATACTAAAAAGAAGAAAAACTGTTCATCTAGAATTCTATACCCAGTTTTCAAAAATGAAGGCAAAGACCACTCAGACATGTAAACAGATGAATTCACAACCAGATTTTTACCAAAGGGTTTTCTTTAACATGGAAATAATACTAGAGGGAAGTCTGTTCTTTCCAAAGCAATGAACACTTACAAATAGTAAATAAGACAAAAGTGTATTTTTTCTTATTTGAAAAATATTTTTTAAAGATAACTGTTGAAGGCAAAAAATAATAATGATGTATTATGGAGTTTATAACATGTAGAAAGAAAACATGACAAACAGCACAAAGGATAGGAGGGGAAATCATAGAAATATACTGTTGTAATATATTGTAATGAAGTGGTATAATGTCACTTAAGGTAGATCGTGGTAAGTTAAATATATATATTATAAGACCTAAAGTAGCCACGAATGAATGTTATAAATCAATCTTACTATTAATAAGCCAACAAATGAGATAAATTGAATCATAAAAAATACTTAGTTACTCAAAAATGAGGCATAGAAAGAGGAATCAAAAATAGCTGTGATGAATAAAAATGACGAGTAGGAAACAAATGTCAAGACAATAGATTTAAACCCAGTCATATCAATCATCATATGTAAATGGTCTAAACATCCTAAATAAAAATAGAGATTGTCAGATTGGCTAAAAAAGATCCACGTATCTGCTGTTTACAAGAAATTCACTTCAAATACAAAGTTGTTCGCATCCAACTCTGAAACCTGCACCAGCCCTAACAGGCTGCAGCTCCAGCTCTTGCTTCTCCTCTAAAAACCATGACCTCTGGTAAATATGGACTTTACCAAAGAGTCATGCCAGGTCTCTCTGTGTTCTCTACAACAGGAACCAAAATACCACGCATTTTATCCTAAGCCTCTGGATTCTTCAGTTCTCAAAATGGCCAACACTTTCAGAAGGCATACCAACTTCCTGGCCTTATGAAATACCTGTTATGTATCAGCCTGTGACATACCAGAAACTTCAATTTGTGCCATGTATCTGATAATCCTTTTTTTTCCCCTTCCAACTAAAAGTCCCATTGTGGGTAAAGTGAAGGTTCCTGTGGCCAGGATTCTCACCTGGCCCCGTTGGCTGGCTCACTACACAGGTGTGGGCAAAACGTTGTTATTGACTTTATATAAAGAGTTCTGCCCAGTGGGCAGACACAGTGGCACGGCTGCAGGAGAGCAGAGACTGGAGTGGGGGCAGCGCCGAGGACAGAGACTGAGACGGCTGCGGGGGCAGAGAGGCCCAGAGGCAGAGACCAGTTGCTGCATGCAGACTCGCTCTGCATGGACAGGATTCTAGTGATTGGCCTGCCATCATGGGAATAAAGTTGGGTATAAACCCTTTCACCCCAAGAATGTTCCATTGTCATTTTTCAGTCTCATTGAATCCACAGTGAACTTGCCCAGGGGCTGAAACCCATTGGCAAGACACACATCTCAGTAGTTCATTCATTCATTCAACAAATCTTTAACATTTATAGGCCAGCCACTATGCCAGATGCATTGTATAATCATGTATATATTGGTGGAACAAACCAGTGTAGTGTCTGGACCCCTGGAGCTTAAAATGTAGTAGAGTAGATAGTCTGTAAACAAATGAAAATATAAGTACATGTTAAAAGTTGTCATGGAAACAAAAAATATGAGGAGGCAGGTGTTAAGTAGATAATGTGGCCAAAGGAGCCCTCATTGAGGGATAAGAGTAGATAGCAAAATCTCCGTAGGAACTAGCTACAAGAAGAGAGTGTCCAGGAAATAGGAATAGTGTATGTAAAGACTGCAAACAGGAAAAACTTGATTTGTTCAAGGTGCTAGAAGGATAGAAATAGTCACCTGAGATGAAGTGGGAGCAGTAAACTTCATGATGCAGGTCATGCAGGACTTGAGTAAAAAGTTTCGTTTTCCTCTAAGTACAATAGAAAGTCATGAAAGCATGTAAATACAGGAGTGACACACGGCTTAATTTATATTTTAAGACTATCCCCCTTGCAAGCCTGGGGAGAACAGATTATAGTGGGACAGGTACAGAAACAAGGAGGCAAGTTTAGGAGGCTTTTCCCAGAGAACAGACAGGGGAGGAATAGGGCTTGAATCAGAGGCCTGGCAACGGAGAGAAGTAAAGGACTTGAGATGCGTGTTTGACGTGGAAGAGGCAGGACTATTTTGGCAGCTTAGATGGAAGCTGAAAGGGAGAGAGCAGAGACAAGGGTGATGCCAGCAGGGTGGGAGCTGCAAAGACAGGGAGGATGGTGGGGTGGGGGGGGCGGGTCGCAGGCAGTCAGGTGAAGTTTGAGAGGCATCAATGCTTAGCTCATGAGCCCAAATCAACAGAGAAGCCAAAGAGTTGAATCTTCAAAGGGTTCAGATCAGAAATCAAATCTCTTGATTTATCTAATGATAAGATACAGATACAGAAGATATATCTAATGATGTCCACTCCATCTCCGTTTATGAATGCAACTTTCCCCTCCTCTGCTGCTGTCTTCTCTGTCTCCTTGGGACTGCTCTGAACGACAGCCTGACTGAACCCCGGGTGTCCCAGACAAAGGCCCACACCAATTGAATGACACACACAGCAACCCGGCTTGTAACACAGAGACCATCAGAAGCCTTTTGCAAACTGAAGACTGGGTCTAGAAGCCTGTCTGCTTCTGTTGCTCCTTGTCTTCCCCACAAACTGAATGACAGGTTTTGCAGCCCTAATTACTTCTTGGGTAATCAATCTAGTCTTCTATCATTTCTTCTCTCTACCTCACTAACGCAAGCCTAGTATTTCCACATTGTTTCCTCCATGCAAAGGCAGTTGCCCCAAGCTTCTAACCCACACCAGTGATCTTGCCCTTGACGTGTATCAGGCAAAAGGGCACGTTCAAAGACAAGGGCGGCTCATTGTCATTGCCAAAGCCTAGACTTGTCACTCTAATGTTAGTGGACCTAGGAGTTTGGAACCCCAAAACCATGACATGAGCCCACCGTTCACACTATTCACCAGACCTGGAGGGTACCTGGGTCCTGGGGGACCAGGAAGTCTTCAAAGCCCAGGAGGACATGAGTCCAGGACCTGAAAGCACCAGCTGAACTATGGGGACCACACTCTGGCCGGAAGACAGAGCTCTCGTCCGCACTCTGACATTTCCTGGCAGAGCACTTTTTCATGGGAGGCACTGACCCAGTCCTGAGCACCAGAAAAGTCTGTCAAGCCACCAGCAGAGGTGTGGCTCCAGGACACCGAAGGAGGAAACAGCACCTTGTTTGGGGGCGCTTCCTCTCCCTACAGCTGCCCTGCTGGCTTGTCAAGTTGATGACCTCAGAATCCCAGCCTCCTCCTTGACAAAACACTAGAGCTCTACACTTGCCCACCTGACTGCCTGTTTCTGTGCATTGAACGATTTCATGGCTCCTTATAGGTTTAGAACTGTAAAAAAAACATAGACCAGATCAATCCCCAACTGGAAGAGTTTTTTTAAAAAGAGTCTGTAACAGGAAAAAACAATTAGAAGCTTTATTGCAATTTGCCTTCTAAATTTGCAAAATGTAGAGCTTTAAATAAAAATTTTTTTCCAACAGATGGAAAATAGTCATTACAGTACTATCACTTAATAAATGTTGGGGACTGCAGTGATATAGAACTGTGCATTAATAGTACATTTGAGAGGAGAAATGCTCAAAATATATATGAAAGGTAATTACAATCATGTCAAACATATACTAAACACAAGAAAGGCAAAAATGCTGTGAGGAAATGCACCAAACTGTTAATTATTGTTTGATGGGGAATTATAATTTTTCCCTTTTCTAATCATTCTTTATTGACCAAAATTTTCCTAATAAATTTGCATTCCTATTAAATTTAAATTCCTCTGCTTCCCTATCCACAGCCCTGGTAAAGAAATAGATATAATTTAAATGTAAATGTTTTAAATCCAAAGGTTAGTAGTGCTATTCTACATAAAGTATTATTTCTGTGAATTAAATTTAACTGAGCCCAGAACTGAACTTGTGGTCGGAACACCAGGCTCAATTATAAAAAAAATTTTTTTAATTTGGGATTATTGTAGACTCACAGCAGCTCTAAGAAACTATACAGTGAAATTCTATATGCCTTCCTCGTTTTCTGTCAGTGGTACCTCTTGCATAACTACAAAATCACACACCAAGACATTGACATTGGTACGATCCACAGACCTTACTCAGACTTCACCAGTTTTACATGCACTCATTTGCATTTGTATATGTGTATATTGAATTCTAGGCGTCGAATCTCACGTGTGGGCTCATGTGGCCACCACCACAGTCAGTGTCAGAACAGCCCATCATTACTGCTCCTTTGAATAGCCACAGCCCCCTCTCTTCCTCCCCTGCTCCCTAACTCCCAGCAATGCTGATCAATGACAGTCATTATTTGGTCAATAAGTTATTGATCCCCCATGTGCAAATCACTATGCCAAGCACTGGAGGGGCATAACACACATCTAAATAAAATAAGAAGTGTCACCTAGTGATTGGGAGTAAGAGCCAGAACCAGTCTAACTGGGTTCAAATCTTGGGTGTGCCCTTACCAGCTGGGTGACCTTGGCACACTCTCTGCACCAGTTTCCCCTTCAATAAAGTGGGGCTAATAATATAACCTTCCAGAGTTGTTATGAGGTCCAGTGAGTATTTGTAAAGCAAGTAGAAAGTGCCTGCCATGAACAGATGTATGTTAAGACCAAAGAACTCGCACTCCAGTGGAGGACATACAAAACTCTAGGTGGGTCACCGGGCTGCATTAAGTGAGGCAATATCAAGGTTAACGCAGCACAGCGGGAGGGTGAGGAAGGGAGCAGTTTATCCTGGCTGTGGAAAGCTGAATAGGCTTCACAGGAAAGAGAATATTCAGGTTGGGCTTCCAAGTATGAGTAAGACTTTGACAGAAATGAAAGGGAAGGGATGATGTTTCATGCCAATAAAACAACGTGATCTGTGGCCCTGAGGCAGGAGAGGCAAAGGCCGTTCTGAGAGGACTCCTAGGTTGGAGCTGAAGCTTGTGTGCAAGCTGGGGGCACAGGGGAAGTAGGCACCGATGTGGACCCAGTGAGGGCAGGGCCGGGCCAGGATCCAGGGGGTCCTGCATGCCATGTTATAATTAATCCAAAACCCGGCCCATAGGAGAAGGGACTAGAATGGATGCGGAAGTGGTTCCTAAATGCCAAATCCAAGCAGCAGTGATTTGTTATTACTACAGCCTGATTAAACCATAGCAAAAGCCACCACGTCTTGAACATGGTCACTGTTCTTGGTAGAAGCATCAAACCTTGAGTGTCTGGGGGCCCGGGGATGAGAGGATATCAGGCTGACTCATGCCAGAACCTGTGTTCTCCCTGCCAGGGCAGGGCCCATGTAGCCAGGTGTTCTCAGTGTCCTTCATCGGCAACTCAAGCCATCCTTTTCTGGGATTTCCCAAGGAAGCTGCTGGGCAGACTTGGGCAGCTCCCAACGGTGCCCGGTCTTGTGCACCGTCAGCGTGTTGTCATGGCCCATGGTGTTTATCTGATCCCCTATTTGCTGTCCTCAGGCTCAGGACATCCCGGTCCCTGAACGTGTGGCCGGTGCCCGCTTCCCTTTCCCTCCCCTGTCTCAGATGGGGCTGCTCCTCCTGGCCGTCCCCCAGGGCCCTTGCCCCCCGTGTTTGCTGTGACTATGAACCCTCTCTACCCAGGGCCTGTTCTTCCCAGTGGTGTTCTTTCCTCTCTGGTCCGAGGCCTCCCAGTGACCCGTTGTCACCCACACCTGGGCCTGGCACACGGGACAAGAACAGCTACCTTGTGTTTCTGCTTTGAAATTTTTTTCTCAGCCAGCCACCTTCTTCTGGCTATTCTTTTCATTATAGAAAGAGAGGCTGGAAGGACAAAGAATACTTATTTCACTTGCTTAACCTAATTATACGGTCAACTCTAAATAGAAAAAATGATTGATTATATTCTTCTGCACCAGACGTGTTTTTTCGTCCCGCCATTCTCCTAGCCATGAGAAGACAGAGATGTTGGAATGAAGAGGGTGCCAGTGGTGGTTTACAGTTTGGGTCTGAAAACTAAGAAACCAAAAAATAAAAATCTTCCCTCTAAATAAGGTTGAGCATATGAACTTGTCTGAAGATCATGAAGATGAAACGTAACCAAAGACTTAGAAATAAATATTCCCAACTGCCCCTAAAGCACCACTACCTTGTCCTCCCTGTAAAGAGCAGTCTTTCTTCCCTACCACCTTCCCTTGACTTTTAACAGTATATATTATAAAATACCACTCCTTCTCAACAAAACACATCAAAGCATTCTCCCCAGCCTTATTAGGCCAAATTAATTTGTAGCCATTAGATCAAATTTTCATGTAAAGAAACAAAACTGTCATTTGTAAAAAGAAAGAAAGAAAGAAAGAAAGAAAAAAAGTCACACAACAGCAAGCCAAGAATCTTAAGACTGAGAAAGACAACTTGAATTTTTCTATTGTCATAGCCCAAGCCCAACAAATTCAATTCTTTATGTGTTTAGACGATGCCAACATCTTCAAGGCCCTCAGCTGCACGCAAACCTTCCCACACAGCCGGACCCCCACCCTCTCACTGTGTGAGGGCTGTGTCAGCTCTGTGGCTGCTTTGTGGCTCTGCCTGTCTGACCCTCACCAGGCGGAGGGCAACCAGACAGAGGAAATACAAGAGTGATGGCGGAGAGGGTGATTCACTCCTAGCTGGATGAGCTGGGATAACCTATTAAGAAATTAATTGTGCCCTGCTTCTCAATGCAGCAGACACCTCAGTAAGAGGACCAAAGGCCATTTCCTGCCCCCACGGCAGGACCTGGGAGAACATACCCACTCCCAGGCCCATGGTTTTACTCGACTCAGTTTCTGAAAGGTCTAAGCATGTCTCATTCTCTAACATGAATAAAAATCACCTGAGGGATGTGTTGCAGTGGATATTTCTGAGTTCCTCTCCAGACCTACCAATTAAAATTTCTGGGGATGGAATCCGGGAGCCACATTTTTAACAAATTCCTTAAGAAATTATTTTCCAGGGGGTTTTTAAGGACAGGCTGAGAAACACTAGGTCAAGAGAGACAATAAAATTGGCATAATCTGGGTGCAGGAAGCAGACTGAGCGGCTGAGGCCGCAGCTAAAAGGACTGGAATTCGGAAGTTTCCTATCCCAGCTGGGGGCTTGGTCTTCAAGTCCCGGGCAGGCAGGGGCATGGTCTGAAGCGGGGCTGTGACAGGGTAAGCTCTGCGTTGAGCATGCCTCCTTTCCACCTTCAGCTCACAGCTCATGGCTCACCCTCTCCAAGAAGGCCTTTCCGGCTCCCACCCCCTGTCCTAGTCCAGTAGTGGTTCCTGCTCCTCTGGGCCCTGACTAGCCTGTGCAGATTCTAACTCACCACTGGCCACGCTGCAGTGACACTGTACATTTACTCGTGTTTCTGTTCTCATCCCCTCCCCCTGAGGAGCTCCCGTGGGTAAGGCAGTGGCCTGTGCACAGAGCCTGGCATGCGATAGGCGTCCTCTAATTGTTTAATCAAACAGACCCTTGTGCTCCTTCTACACCGTGTCACCGCCAAACAGTCCTGATTTTTCATGCAGAGTCACTTCACTCTCCCCACTCCTTGCTCACGTGGCCTACAAGGCTTCCTGTCCAGCCCTGTTTTCTAAACCCCTCATTTACCAGACGATATGAGTCTTACAGGAGACAGAAGGAAACATAGATACCGAAGTTGTAATCATATTGTCACAAAGTTATTCTGTTTATATTTCTATATTTCAGGAAGAACTAAAGCTCTCACAACTCTCCGAAGTCCCTCAAAAGGATTTAAGGCGCAGGAAAATGTACCAGTGGGTGATTACAGCATGAAAGCAGCTGGTGTCCACAAACTTTTAAATCCTAAAAGCGAAACACCTGGATTCTGTTCTGGACGCCCCCCGCCCCCTCCCCTCACTCCCAGCTCCAACCACCTGTTTCAGTCCGGCCGGCGCCTCTCGCTTAAGAGCAGATGTGTGGAAGAGCCAATGAGAATTTTTAATTCTGAAATTTTATAAAGAGGCAAGAAACATTCCGCGAACTAGGAATTAGATCGCGCGCGGTGAGCTCTCCCCAAGACTCCCGTTCGTTTTCAGGGCGTAAAGCTGCGACCCCAGGCGGGCGGGACCAGGACAGACCTTGCCTTGCTCTGCCTTCTAGGGGACTCTGCGTGGCCTCCGGGCCCGCGCACGCGGCTCCGTCCGGGAGGTGGGCACCCTGCCGCCGGGTTCTCGCAGCCGGCTCTTCGCCACCGCGGACAGCGCTGCTCTCAGGACCTCCAGCGCAGAACCGGGTCCGGCGGCTCCACTACCCGGGGGCGTGGAGACCGACAGCCCAGGCTCGCGGACCCCTCAGGGGCTCCAGAAGCCGCCTTCGCCGGTTCTCACGGGGGCCCTGTGTCCCAGCCGCAGGCCATGCCCCAGCCCCTCGCCAAGCCGCCTGCGCCTCCGCCTGGACCCCCGCCCAGCCCCACACCTGGCCGCCGGCGCCGCCCGGCCCTCGCCCCGCTCGCAGCTGCCCCACGAGGCGTCCCGCTGCCGCGCCCTGCGGCGGGGTGTGGGGCTGGCTCCCCGGCCCGTGGGGCCGTGCACCTGCCCGCGCCGGAGGCTTCATTAGGCCGCGCCCGCGCCCGGCGGCCGCCCACGAGTCCAGGCCATGGAGCCCGCGCCAGACCCCTGCCGGGAGCCGAGGGGTGAGCACCTCCGGCGTGGGTAGGGGACGGGGTCAGGGAGCCCACCCCGTCGCACCCTCCAGCCCTGGGGTCCGACCTGTCTTCATGCGGGGGAGACAAGGCGGGGTGGGGGTCCCAAGTTCTGGTCCGGGTTCCGACACCATCGCCTTTCTCACCAGGGCATATCACTATGGTAGGTGGCATTTATTGAGCACCTAGTGTGTACCAGTTTTGCTAGGCTGCAAGCCCTCCTAAAATGCTGTAAAACCAGGGTGTCTCTTCTTCCCCAGTAGTCCGGCCTTGCGCCTTCACCCGCAGGGCCTGCTCACCCTCTCCACCCACTTCAGGCCCCTTCTGCGAGCTGGGGCTAAGGGGAACCCTAGAAAGAGGTGGACAGAGTGACTTAGCCCGTCCGCCCTTGGCCGTCCGACTCTCTTTCCGGGTCGGTAGAAAGTCATTACTTAAAATATTATATTATGCAATTTGCATTCAAATAACAATAGATCTTAGTCACGACTTAACTTGCATTTAAAAATATTCCAGTTTAGTTGGAAGTAAGAAAACCACTACTCGGAGGGTTGTGGGGGTTTATGGATAGTGTGGAGGTGAGGGTGACCAGGGAAGGACTGGGTACAGTGATTTAGAGCACTGTGCTGTGTGATCTTGGGCAAATTACTCAGTGTTCTGATCCATATTTCTTCATCTGTTAGAAAATGAGATATTAATAGAGCCTTCCTGGGGAGATTAAATGCTATACTGTTCTTATCTTTGAAAGGGGCTTAGAACAATGCCTGGTACATGGTATGTGCCTGAGGAATCCCTCATGCTTAAAGGAAAAGATGCTCTTTACGGATGAGTGCTAGCGGCTCTACACCAGTGGGGTTTCTCTTCCTCACCTGTGAAAGGGGGGCTGCCCTGGGCCCGAGGCTCTTGAGGGAGGGTCTGCTTTGCAGGGAGGGCTGGCAGGAACAGAGTGAGCTCTGGGGACGGTGAGGACAGTCGCTCCTATGAGCTCCTCTGTTATCCTTGCCGGGCCTCCTGGAGGCCATCCAGTTCCACCTGGTCTGCTCTGTCTGCTGCCTCCTCTGCAGCAGGAAGTAGATCTGTTCTTAGAAGAAACAATTGCAATCTCTCTCTCTCTCTCCTTTCAGTCCACTCCCAACACTTGTCCCTGGGAAATGCCTGAACATCGGCCTAACCTCCAGTTAATGCTTCAGCTGTCTGGGTAAACACAGGGGCTCAGGAATAAGTGCTCCCAAGTAGGGCTGCTCTCCTACCCCACGGGTGTGAGCTCCGGCCCCCTCAGAGTTGCATATATGCTTTCATTTTTCAAAGCAGTGAGATTATCTAATTTGATCCTCACAATACCTAAGTTAAGAAGGTAAACCTGAGTTATAACTCCATCTGATAAATGGACAAATTAAAGCTTAGGATCAAGCAGGAAACCAGCTGCGGAGCAGGAGGCAGCATTTCCTCGTAGCCAGGCCCTTCCTTCTCCCTGGTGCTAAGGTCAGTGGGTGCTTGCTCTCCACAGGCCAGGAAGGTGGAAGTAAGCCCCTGGCTGCTGGGCTGGAGGAGGCGGAGGAGGAGGAACCTCGGCAGAGTTCAGCCCCCCACACTCAGGATGCCCCATGTGAGGACCTGCCCCTCGCCTGCGCTGTCCCGGGAGAGGAGAAGCTGTCCCAGGCCCCTGCAGAGCTAATGGGGGCTGCTGGCGGGAGGGCGTCCCAGCCCCTGGGCCCATGGGCTCCCCGCAGAGACAACACTCTGTCCGCACCTAGACGCCAGGCTCAGCTGGAAGGCTGCTCCCTCCTGGTGAGAGAGGAGACACCAGGGAAGAGGTCCTACTCTCCAGCCCCCAGTGAGCAGAAAAATCCCAATGCCGTGGGTCTGGCCCCCATGTCACCTCCCGGTGTTACTGCCTCAGCCCGAGCTGTACACAACCCAGTGCCCTGCGGGTCGGGCCGGGGGCCCTGCCATCTGGCCAATCTCCTGAGCACACTGGCCCGGAAGAGCCAAAACACAGACCAGAAGAAGAGGCCCCCAGAAGTGACCTGTCAGGTTCGGAAAAAGACTCGAACCCTGTACCGCTCAGGTAAGTCCCTGAAGGTGAGAGGAAACCTCTGGGAGAGGCAGGCTCCACAGAAAATGCAACCCAGAAGATGGGGAGTGTGGGGCATCTGTACATCACCTCATCCTGGATTCTTGACCTGTGCAGGGCCATGACCTCTGGCCCTCAGAAGGCTGCGTTGCCTCATGGGAGAGTGAACTTGGGACCAGGTTAGAAAGGGCAGAAAAGTACACACCACATAGCTTCCCGCCGCAAAGCCCAGCCCCATGGGGAACTTCACTGGAGGGCCCTGGGGTGGGGGCAGTGGGCCCGTCTGGAAGGCATCTGCTGTCTCCTCTGCTGCCCATCACTGGTGTTTGTCCCCATGCGAGTTTCTTCTTCCAGACCAGCTGGAGGAGCTAGAAAGAATCTTCCAAGAAGACCACTACCCGGACAGTGATAAGCGCCGGGAGATTGCCCAGACGGTGGGGGTCACTCCGCAGCGCATCATGGTAAAGGGGGTGGGCCGACCGGCCTCGGGGTGGGGGGGACCCACCAACTGGGGCTCCCAAAGGGCAGAGTGCACGCTCAGCCCCAGCCTGAATAGGGGCTGACGTTAGGTCCCCCCGGCCCAGGCTGTGTCTCGCCTGGTGGCGCGTTGCTTCAGCCTGAGAATACTAAAAGAGGAAGGTACCTCAGACGCTACTGAGAGGAACCTTTTTACAAAGCCGATCTGGCAGAGAGAAGCTCCTGAAGCTAGATGGTAAAGTGACCTCTTAAAGGCATGGTGCTCATCATGTGACAGGACCTGCTTCTTACTCGCTACCCTGCTTCTCAAGCTCTTCAAGTGTCTCCCTTACAGGTGTGGTTCCAGAATCGCAGGGCAAAGTGGCGAAAACTGGAGAAACTGAATGGGAGAGAGAGCAAGGAAGGTCCAGCAGGCCCGGCCCTGGCCAGCAGTCATTGTGGGTAAGGAAGTCTCCTCCCACATCATCCCTGTAGGTAGAAAGTGGGGTCTCAGCTGGGATCCTGGGGTCTAGAAGGAGAGAGTGAGTGTTGAAAGGCTCGGCATGAGACCTGGAGTTGTTAGAGGCTCATAGTTAGGGGGATCTGGGTGGATGGGGCCAGGACGGTGCCACTGCCGTGCAGGGAGAGAGGGATGCAGAGCTTGGGAATCTGGTGTCGGTTCCCGGCACAGCAGCCCTGATCTGAGTCCAGGGCCCACTGGGTTACAATCTACATTCTGTCCACCTCCAGCTCTGTAGCCAAGCAGCCCCCGACTGTGCCCATGGACCCAGGGTCTGAAATCTTCCCTCATGAGCCCCCTCTGGATACTCTTCCAGGTGAGCAGACCACCTTCCGAGGGCTCCCTGGGGCAGATGCAGCTAGGAAGACAGCAGAGACGGAGACCTTTCTGGATAGATGAGAGAGAGGGCCAAAGCTCTCTGGTGTTTCCCCAGTGTGGCCTATTCAGAGGGCCCTGGGCATGGCCCACTTCCGTCTAGCAGTCCCCAGTGGGCCTGGCATTTCCTGATCCTTACGACCTCTCTCTGACTTCTGATCCTAGAGCCTCCCTTGCTGCTGACATCTGACCAGCCCCTGGCCCAACCCCAGCAGGGTGAGGGTGCTCAAAGGGTGACCGCGACTCCACCACTCTTCAGCCCCCCACCCGTTCAAAGAGCCAACCTTTCTTTTCCCCTCGGCCCTGTCCACACCCCACAACTGATGCCTCTGCTGCTGGACACTCCTGGCAATGACAGCAGCCACAAGGATGGGCCCTGGGGGCCCTGGGGGCCAAGGTAAGGGACCTACTAGGGTAGGGGAAAGGGTTAGCTGAGAGAAGCAGGAGGAGTGAAGGTGATGAGGATTCAAGGAGAAGTGGGTTTGGGCTGGAGGGATCTAGGACGTGACGCAGTAGAAAGGGACAAGGGTGAGAAGCCAGGGGCCAGAAAAGGAGGACAGGACAGCAAGTGTAGGCCACGTGTTGGGGAGAGGAAGGGAGGGGAAGGGACCTGCATACCAGCACGAGGAACAAGGAGGCCACCCCTGGGCCTCTCTGTCCCCCACAGCATCACGCCACCGCCCACCTGCTCCTACTTGGAAGAGCTGGAACCCTCCGATTACCAGCAGAGCAACCAGACGGACCCATTCCCGTTATCCCAGGGTCCACAGACGCAGCTTTGCCCACACCCTCAGCCCCAGGTTTCATACCTGCATCCCTTCCCCTTCCACGTGCCCGGGTCACTGACACCTCCACTGCCGGAAGACTCCCTCTTCATGCTGCCTTATGGCCCCAGTGGGGGCCCATCCCAGGGCTCCTTCCCAGGCCCCCCATCTGGGCAGATGCTGCTGCAGCCACCTACCGGGAATCTGGGTGAGTTGGGACTGGAAGAGAAGGTACCCTCCATGACTGAGGAAGGTGAGGAGGGACAGAGGGGGCCTCCTTGGCTGGAAGAGAGGCCGAGGCAGGGCACGGTGGCGAGCCAACTGCTCTTCCTGGACCCTGGTTGTCGCTGTGAGGCTCTTCCTCCTGTTTCTTGGACACTGCAGAGCAGAGAACCAGCAAGGGAGCTCCAGAGATAGGAAGTCTAGCTCAGCAGATGCAAGTTCTCCAGAGTCTGTTTCCTGGACTCTGGAATAGGAATCATATCCCCGTGTCATGGGGGGATTTGGTGAGGATGAGAGCAATCCGAATGAAATATTTGGCACCGAGCAGATGGCAGCCACGATTAGCACTCCGGACACCACTTGGTTCCTTCCATGTTTCAGAGGTCCATCTTGTTAAGACTGACTTCCGGTAGAAGGGAAAGAAAGATGTGTCCGGTTGGTTCTCAGTCCCCGGTTGCCTGCATACGTTGGGCACTTGGCCCAACCCATGATCCACTTTGCATTGATGGCAGCAAACCCCAGGACCTGGTGTCAGAAGCAAGCCTGGGCCTGAGGGGAGCACCTGATGCTAGCATTTCACCCAGACGTGCACTGGGGTCTTCCTGTGTTTCTGTGGAGAAGGAAGGGGTCCCTGTCACAGAACACGCTGCACTGTGGTGGATACCCTTATTCCTGTCTAATTTTTCTTATACTCTGACCCCACAGGTGCAGTTCCTTGGAGTGACCCCTGCCTGCCAGAATTGCCTTTCCTCAGCCCCTTCTGTCCCCAGGCACTGGGGCATCCCCCAGCAGCCGATGGCTACTTCCCCGATCTGCTTCCAGCTCCCTGTGCTCAGGCCGTGAGCAGGCAGCCTTCTCCAGGTCCAAGCCAGCTGCCTGATGGGGCCAGACCAGGAACCAGGCCCTCGCTCAGCAAGGCCCAAGAGGAGCAGCCCTCAGCCTGAGAGGAGGCCCGAGAGGAAGACAAGGACAGCCGTGGGGCCAAGGAGGGAAAAGAGGCTGCTTGGTGAGGGAGGGTAGAAAGTGTTAGGAAAGACTGTGGATTCTGTTGACAGGGGTGGAAGCTGGATGCTCCCTGGGTGGGCTCATCTTGCTGGACACTGATTTGAGAAGGACAAGGGCTGGCCCAACCCTTTTCTCCACGCCTCTGTATGGTGTCCTGAAGAAGGCAGTTGGCCTGCATTACTTCTGGACATGGTATCACTTTATGTTGTTTCCTTGCAGACAAATGGGTCAATGAGTCCATTGCAAGCAGTAAACTAGCGTGTCCTTGGGTCTCTGCTGTGATGTGTCCCCCAACCCCTGCCAGTGCAGCTCTGTTTTGTCTGTCGCGCAGCACTTAGCCGCCCCGGCGGTGGATGTCGTCCTGGGCAGCCCAGCTGAGGTCTCCCTGGCATCCTCCCTAGGCCCATCTCTCCTGCTGGAGGAGGAATTGGGCATCTTGGCGTTGTCTTCAGTCCTGCCATTAAACTAGGTTCTGTTCCAAATTCAGGACCCAACCTGAGCAAATCTGAGCCCGCCCGTTCTTGAATTTGGGCTCTGTAGGGATAGGATTACGAAAGAAGCCAAGGCTATTCTAGATCTAGTCTCTGGTATTGTGAACTGTGACTCATTTTCCTCAAGCTCCTTTTTGAGGGGGTGGGGTAGGAATGAGGGGAGCACCCAGAAGAGGGCACCCTGACAGGTAGCACCCACATCAGCTGGCCCTCCAGTGCCCAAAGAGCTGGGATTTGAGGGTGTAGATCCAAACCGCTTCACGGTGTATTTGGGGAGTGGAGAGGCGCCATTCTGGACCTCTAAATGCTGTGATTCTTGGAAAATACTTTTTTTTTTCCAAAATGTGTATTATAAGCAATCATTAACATGTATCCATTTTCACAGTTCTAGGCTTATGGCCCGTAAGAATTGAAAAGGAAAGCTATTTGGAAATGGGGAAGAAACTTCTCAGTTGCACAAACACATGTCCTTGTATCTGTGTAGTGTTCTATAGACCAACAGTATTGAGTATCTCTGCTCTAGTATTCTAGGCATCTTTTCCTATTGCCACTCAAGGATTGTTAATAGCCAGGCTTCAATTGCCTCAATTTAGAGATTCGAATGGACACACTGAAATATTAAATGTATCGTGACATTCATAACTGGGTTTTTTAAAAGTATACATTTCACTTAATCTCGTTTTCACCTTGTCTCATGAGGCCCATGATATAAGCATCCTAAAAGCAGACATGGCGGGAGAGATGAGAGATGGTAACTGTTCAGTTACTTCCTGCTGTTCCTTTCTTTCCATCAGTTGCCACAAGGTTCTGCTGCTTTCAAAGCCTTATGGGGAGGCTGCATATTCTCTCCTCCAGACCTTAATTGGTTCAGGCAGCCACTCAGTCGCACACTGGTATGGAACAATGTGGACATGTAAGGCAAGACTTGAAGGCTGATCTACTTTGAGATCTGTGCTTTTAGGCAACACTTCGATAAAAAAAATGCTGGACAATCTAGTATATACTAAAAGTCAAATGAGTTACTTGAGAATTAAGGATGAATAATAGACCAAACAAAAAGAAAATGGTGAAAACCTCTTAGAAGCATAGAATCCTTGAGGTGCAAGGAACCTGACAAACGCAGGAATCCCTCTGGACCACTGATGGCAAGGATCAGTCTTGATTTTGCAGGCTGGAGTAGGTTATAGAGCAGGGGGGCAGCTAACTCCCTCACACAAGAGCCTATTGAGTTTTTGAGTTTTAATTATGACAAAGTCCTTCCACTAGGAGGAAGTCCATATTGTTTAATCTGAATTTTGCTTTGCATGTGCTACAAAGAAATTTGAGAACTCTATGTCATTCCTTCGAAGCCCTGCCCTTGTGGCTTGGTCTCCAGGCACTTTACCACACTAGATGCCTCTTTTCAAATGGATATGAATTTATGGATGTTCCTTTTAGGAATGGTGCCAAAGCAGAAGCTTACTTTGAATGTAGTTTGGTCAACCGTGATGTATAGTGTGACTGTCACCTCTATCAGGCCACTCTCCTATTAATGCTGTCTGGACAGAGGAATTGGCTTGCTTTTTTTTTGCAGCCAGTTCATATTTCTTGGTCAGAGACGAACTTACTGTCAGCTATGACCCTAGCTCATTTCAATAGAAGCTGTTTTAAAACCATTCTCTCTCTTTTTGCAATTGGAGAATTGACACTATGAATCCAAATATACACAAAAATCATTTATATTGCTTGTTCAGTTTCACTGGGCTAATTTTGGCCCACTATCGAGCTTATTAAGATGCTTTAAAGGCCTTATATAACACTTGCCATTTTCTTGAAATTTTGTCGGCTCTGCGAATTTGATCATTGTTTTCTACATTTCATAAACAAGTCATTGATGACTAGTAAACAGGATATCGATAAGTCCAGAATATTTTGACATCTCTTGAAAATACTCCACAAATGAGCACTTTTTTGAGTGGAGAGTTAAACTAGCTAAAACATCCTCCTTAACTATATTATCACCCAGAGCCATCCTTTGTCATCTCTAGGACTTTAGGAAAGGATTTTTGGAAAAACCTTCACTGTCTGACTCACTAACATCAAAACACACTCTCATCATAGCACTTTTGACAATTTGACAATTCCCGTAAACCTAACAACGTAATAAATGAGATCAGTGTGACATGGCTTATTCTTAGGGAACACCTACATTATTCTATGATTTTTTTATCTAAGTGCTCACAAACTTTCAATAATCTCTTCTAGAAATGTATGAGAATTTTACATTAAATTTATTCTCCTTTAGTTTCTACACATCTCTTATGAAAATAAGGAAAATTGCCTCTGACTTACAGTTCCACTCCTGTTTTGTTCTGGAAAAAAGTATAGAATCATTTAAATCAGTTTTAAGACTCCTTTTTGGGTTTTAAGACCATCTTATTTTTTTGTCCAACCCTTTTAATTTCTAGAATATGTTCCTTTCTGAAGACAACAGGCTAGTGACATAAGAGTCAAGGACTTCTGCTTTCTCTGTATTCTATGTGGACATCCTAATGTCTGCCTTGAGGAAGACATTCAGTGTTTCCCTGTTCTTCCTGTTCCATGTTTGGTTTTATGATTGTTGTTGTGAGCGTTAACTGTTAGCATTGGTCTTCAGCATGCTTTGAGCTTCTTCTGGGCTTCCCCTTTTGAGAAATTACCCTTGGAATTCCAAGATGTGCTGCCTTTGAACACTTACATTTTTTTAGCCCTTTTAAAATTGGAGCTGGTAACCACATTGCCACCTTTGGGATGACCTCTTTAGTTCATCATTCTAATGATCTAGGACTACATTTGTAGAGTTTCATTTTTGATAGTTCCACTCCCTCTGAGCTCTCTTCCTCGGGAAGGATGTCCTTTATTTGGAAAGAAGGCAGCTTGAGCAGCGGGTTTGGTTTTGGTTAGGGCAAAAGAGCTATGATCAGGCAGGCCACTTCTCGCCCTGGCTCACAGGGCGAGCACACTACAGCATCTCCTACCTCAGCCCCTCCCATCCTCCACTCTCTCGGGGTCACGGCCCTCTTAACAATGCACCCTCAGGGCTTCGCGGTCCTCCCTTGCAGACTCCACAAGAAAAATCTCTCACTCCACTGTAAGCTCTTGCTTATCACCATCTTTCCACTAGATGGCAATCTACCACCTTCCAATCTACCAGTTTCATCGTGGCCTTAAAATGTTCCAGTTTTTCACAGTAAGAAAGCCTATTCTAATTCTTTCTCCAAAACACCCTAGAACCAGAACCATTAAAGTAATTTGGGCAATAGCTTAGTTTGCCAGATAATGTATAGGATGTCCAGTTAAATTTGAATTGCAGATAAGCCTCAAAGAATTGCTTGGTGTAAGTATGCTTCCTGCAATATTTGGGTTTCCTGTATTTTTATCTACCTAAACCCTACAGTAATACTTTGCGGAGGACATCTGTATCCATGCTAGCTTTGCAGTTTAAGGCTCCTGAATCTGTACTTAGCTCTCCTGCAGTTCGAGCTCCTGCGCAGCCCTGTGTTCATTGCATGAACTCAGTTCATACAGCACATCCCTCCCTCCTGCTGTTATAACCCTCTAAACGGGCTCCAAACTTGTCTAAAATATGCTCTAAAATATGTAGGATTCCAATTATATTTTCTGTTCCTGTTAAAAATTTTTATATTTTTCATGTATTTCTGTGAGAGTCCATCAAAATTTATTCTTAAAAGTACATCTCAACATCGTTTGCTTAAGAAGAATGCAGAACAACAGGCAGCCAGTTTGCCTCTTGCTGGTTCCGCTCCATGTCTTGGTTAATCAAGAGGAAGTCAAACTTCTGGGAAGTGAGGAACCTTCCTCCACTGGGAAGTGGTGTTTTAGTCCAGAGGGACAGTCTGGGAGATTCAGGGCTCTAACATTCGTAGTTCATACTGTTCTTTCAAAAATACCCTCATTGAGTTTCATAACAATGTCCTGAGAAATAAAAGCAGACATTCATTCTGTCATTCAATGGGGACTTACGGGGTGAGTGACCTACAGGGTGAACACAAAGATAACTAAAAGGGCTTTGCAGCCTTCAGGGAACTGACATCAGCCTTGCCGGGGAGTCTGATGACACAAATGACCAGTTACAATACAGGAGGAGGAAGCTGTGCAGGGCCAGCCATGAGAACAAAGGGTGATGAAGTCCAAAGGGTGGGGGCTGCCATATCTGCTGGGCTACAGAAGCTTCGAGTCCCTGGCCCTGAGGAAGAGTAGGATTTGGAGAAGCAGAGAATTGGGAGGGGTGTTTCAGGCAGGAGATACACTGAGTGTGAGGCCAGAGAGATTGGAACGGTGATCCCAGAGAAGCGGAGTGGCTGGAGTTACAAGGAGAAGAGGCCAGTGGAAGGCCTAGGGGAGTAGATGAGGCTGGTGAGCTGATGAAGTCCTTGGACAAAACACCAAGATATTTGAGCTGTATTCCTTGGGTGATTAGAGAGGCCCTGGCAGTTTAACTCATTGGCATGACTTGCCCAAATTTGTGTTAGAAAGGCAAGTGGAGGAGATCAGAGGCCTTAGAGAGGCAATGCAGGGAACGCAGACCAGGTGCTGAGTTAGTCTGCATGGCAGTGAGGAGAGCCTAGGTAAGGAGGTGGAAAGCCAGATGTGAGAAATCTTAAAGAGGCAGAATCAGTGTGGCATGACAGAAACTTAGTTAAAAAATTTTGGAGAGAACATGAAGAGGACAAAGACCTTGGTCACCGAGAAATGCTGTTAACTGAAAAGAAATAATGGGGGGGAGCAAACTGGGGGAAGGGAGCCCCCTTTGTTCATGATGCTGATCTGATGCCCCTGTGCTTCTCTGGTGGACTTGTCTAAATAAAGAAACAGGGAATGAGGGTCTGTGACACAGGTAAGGAGTAAAGGTTCTTCAGCTTGGAAAATGCTGGTTGAGGTCAAGAGACCTCAAAACTGCCCTGGCAGATGGTACAGCGTGAGGAAAACACATGGTCTTGGGACTGATTCATGGGAATACCAACAGAGAACAGGAGAATGGGGCCCAAGGAAAGGAGGCACTGAGATTGAAAGGGATGGCCAGAGAGGAGAGGCGGAAGAGCTGGAAGAGGCATGATGGGCAAAAATTTAAAGCCCAGTGTGTCAGCGGGTCTGCAGAGGAGGTTGGACAAATAATTGTGCAGATTAGATGCAACTGTCCAACTTGGCAGAAAACACAGGTTTAAATGATCTCCTAAGAATGCCTTAAGCAAGCCTAGATAGAACTCTTTTGCATTTATTTTCCACTTCACCAAATGCACACAGAGAAGTCTTGCTTCCTAAATGTCAATGTATCACTTAGAAAACTGAAAGAGCCTTGTCAGGTAAAAGGCTACTAATAACAGCCAATTTTGTGTGTTCATAGGTTTTATGAGACTACATGAGGGAGTGAAAGAGCTTACTTGACCCAGAAATTGGTCCTCAGACAAAACATTAATGATGGCGATAAACATTCATTCAGCATTTAGGGTGTATCTTACTCTCTCACAGGTAATTTCACTTCACAACAATCCCAGAAGGTATATTCACCCAACAGTTGAAAACCTAAGAAATAACTTGCGGACAGAATGTAAACCTATGTCAGGAGGTGCCAAGTTCAAGAAGCAATATATTTTGATAGTTTTAGAGAGAGAGAATGTGGAAGGTCAGAAGGCGAGGGTGAGTGCAATCAAACAATGGGTGTGACCTAAATCAGACTTAGAATCCAAGCCTTCTATAGACACTAGGTCTGTGTTTAAAGAACGTAAAACTGCTGTTCAGTCTGATTTAAAATGAAATAGGGACATTGGTTGTGAGACTATAAGAGGGGAAGAGAGCAATGGTGAAAGGGAACAGGAAGCCACATAGTCCAGAGCCAGAAAGGGAATTGGAATGGATGAACAGAACAGGCAGAGAGGGAAGAGAGCTGTGTGTATGGGGCAAGGTGAGCAAAGGAAAGGAGGGAGGGCACGGCTGAGACCAGGGTGCCCCACTGTGACCAGCCTTAACCTGGTGGATGATGAGAGGAGTGAAGAGGACGCAGTCAGATCTGAGATGGTTACAACACACTCCTCCGGAGAGACTGCAGTAACAGATGGGGAGTAGGTAGAACAGGGGGCAGCGGTCTGCCCTCCACTGGGACAAGAGGGAAGTAACTGCTGTGGGCAAAGCTATGGATCAAGACTATGAAGAAACTAACCGAATCTGACTGCATGGAAGGAATGTCAAACTGACTCCAGGTTTTAGCGCCCAAACTCTAGGAGTATGATTTACAAACCCTGGAAGCCCAGAGGAGTCGGGCTCTGCCTCAGCCTTATAGCTGCTGTTACTTCATTGGTGGCTTCACATTTTGTCTCTTAGTCTCATCATGCTGGTCAGATTGCCTCGAGTACATTCCACCCACAGAGATTCCTTGGTCCTTCCTGGAGCAATTTCACCCTCCTGCTGCTTATATCATCCCTTCCATCTCATCCTATCCCACAGGCCCTCCTCTCCAGCTCGGCACCCATGCCCCAGTCCATATTCTAAAGCCTGCCAAGGATGCAGTCTGATTTTTAGAGACTCCTTCTGAGCTATCCACAATAATAAGCATTTAATGTTTCCAAGCATTCTAGTTTTCCCACTTCTTTATTTCCCCCTTGTTGCCAAGTATTCATTTTGGTCTGACTTTTCTATTATTTCCTACATCTCTTAATTATTTTAATTGGTGAAACCAGGTACATTTTCATACCTAGTGAGCTAAAAAAAAAGTCCCCAGAACCAATTTAAATACTATCAAATTAAGCTATTGTCACATTATACTACTGTCATTTATTTTAAAATGTATTTCATACACTTACTTTCTTTGAGTTTGAACTGGGAAAAATCTTCCTTCATCCTTTGTTAATGCCAGTATGATTCTATTTCACGGTGAAAGCCCAGTCTCTCTGCAGAAATCCCACCTTCTAGTAAAGCTCCTCTTGTCTGCCCCCTACAGTGGAACAGCCACCTCTTCTCACACACTCACCGGCCCCTGGCTGTCTGTCCCCTCTGAGGATGAAGAATGGCTGTGAAAACCACACTTTACCTTTGCTTCCAGTCTGTTGCCTGGTCACAACAAAGTCTATCCCCAAACCTGCTTACTAACAATGCCACTAATCTGACCACCAGCTCCTCCCACTCTCTCAAAAATAATCTGCCGACAGTAAAAATATTCTGTTTACTCAGTCTTTGCATTTCATGGCAAGTCACCATTAACCTTTTGTGATGAGCAAAACTCAGACCACTTGCTTAAATCCTAGAAGTGAACCAGGCCATTCTTATCTGTAGTTTGTGACTAACTAGCTATGTGGCAGTAGGCACATCACGTTCCCTCTCCAGGCTCCACTGTGACCAGAGAGGTGTTGGACACAAACAGTGGATGGATTTCGCACCTGTCCATAAGCTGATCTCAGTAAGAAAACATTCCTCTAGGACTGGCAGGATGAGTCCCATCCGAGGGCCTGTCCTTTCTTTACCTTCTGCATTTTACTTCTCTCCCTGAGACTGCTTCTGGGATGGCTGAAGTCTCTCTTGCTGGACGTGGGGGTTGCTGTGGACTCTACCACAGTGTCCCGCGGTCAGCCATGGTCAGCCACTCTCAGCCACCCTTTCCAGAAGAGTCTGAACTTCCTCCCTGGCGTTTGGGAACCCCTGGTCTGTGAGCTGATTTACAATCTCGATCTCAGGGCAGTAAGCTAACGTGGCTCCCACTCTACTTCCAAATATCCATCTGCATCGTTCAGAGATAATCGCCTCCCTGAAACGCTCAGATGAACTGCCAGGAAAAGATTAATCTGCCCGCTGGTGCTCCTGGGGAGCTTTGTGGGCCGGACTCGGGCCCCTCCCTGCAGCAGGCTCTGCCCGCAGGCCCATGACTCATTCACCAAACAGCAGGAATCAGGAGTCACTCCCTGGGAGCTCCCTCACCAGCTCGGAAAAAGTTTATAGCACATACCAACCCAGCTCCTTTCCTCCACACATTCCCTGTTACAGGCCACCCAGAAAGAATAAACACCCTCAGCCACTCACCTGCGCTCCCTGAGTCTTCTTTGTGCCCAGAGCCTTGTTTTTGCAACATTCGCGGTGAATTCTGCAGACTGAATAGTTGCCTTGCCTCATCATCCCCTAAGAAGAGGCTACAGAAAGTCCCACTCTGTAATTGTCATTTCAAATGGACGGATTGGAAGAAGGGGTCAAAAATGGTTAAGTATAGAGAAAGTTCTCAGTGCACTTGAATCATGACTGAGTTTGGCATGTTTCTCTTTAGCTCATTTGCGTGTAACCTTTGGCCCCCTCCACACCTGATTTCAGAGTTAAACGATCACATTAAACAACAGGCTTGGAACTACTATAATCACTCACGCAGCTCCTGAGCTGAGTCATGTTTACAGCAAATGAGGCTTCAGGGTCACTAAACTGTTAGTTACAGAGCCACCACCACCATCAGGTATTTATGTAGAAGTGTAAGAAATCTTGTATGAACTCGTACAAGTCTCAGTGATGTGTCTTGGGGTGGGAGGGATTCGTGTGTATGAGGAATAGTTGTGTCTGTAAAGGGCCACTCTACCCAAATTATGAGTCTCTAATTAGACCTCATTAATAAGAGGTTATGGAAGGGCGACATCACTAAACACTTAAAAGCAACAGACTGTTCTGGGTAGAGCAACTTGCGGTCCAAAAGGAAAGTGGGTTTATTTGGGGGAATAAATATGTGAGTGAGGGAAGGGGAACCTGTGAATGTATTTCGTACAGATTTTCAAAGACTGTTAAATAACTTCTATCCCAAAGGCAAATTTTTTAAAAAACAAGTCATCATAGGAACAGAATCCATTTATCTTGCATCATGGATGTAGAAGTTATTTAAGAGACAGAAAACAAAATTATAGAAAATAAACACATCTCAAACTGTGAGCCTTCCTGATACTAACTTGTAGGCTGATCTGGTTAAAATCATTAGAAATGACCTCAAGAGACCAAGCAGTGCACAATAAAAATCTTAAGATCACAGTTAACTCTCAGTGAAAGGTTAACAGTGACAATAAACGTTAAAGAACAGCTTTCTAAGCTGTGTGAGTAGGTAAAAGGAATGGCTAGGAATTCAAAATGGCCAACTGCACAAAAGAAATAATTTAGCTTATGAATCTATATATGAGTTTAAGACCCATATATGTTACAATCAGAAAAAATTACTATGAATAGGACTATTGTTGATGTCTCCTGAAGACATGATGCCGTGCTGGTTATGCTTTAAAGACCAACAAAATACTGCATATTCATGTCTCCAATGTAGTTCTGTACAAAAAGTGTTGTTTAATGGTGGCTTTCATGACCTCTCAAAAGAAATTGCCATGTTACCAAGACAATGATGTCAGTCAGGATTAAAGAAAAAATTGCATTAAATTCTGGAAGTTTGAAGAAGGAAGGCACCCAACTTGTAGAAAATTCAGCAATTCAGCTGAGGAAAGATCACTTATATCTAAGTTTTGTTTGTTTGTATTTTGTTTCTGAAACCGAGGACCTAAAGAGAGGTAGAAGCCACCTGTCTTTTAATTTCCCAGGTTAGGTGAGAATAACCAAATTAAACAAATGCATATTAAATATCTAAAGGCAGTTTTAGTCTTACAGAAGTCCACTTCAAGATGCTCAGAAAGCCTAGCAACATCAAGTAAAGAAGTCGTTCACTTTAGAAAATAATTTGCATGTGTATCATTCAAAAGTTGTTATTTTTACCTCTTTGGGAAAACAAGGGAGAATTTGCCTAGAAAATACAAGGTTGGAAAAGGTTCTGTTGGAGCCATATGGCCAGTATGCAAATACTGGTTTGAACAAATAATTTGGATTATAATCATTGTTATTGTCCAGTGGTTAGAGTACACACAACATACACATATTAATATATCATATATTAAAAGCTGGCTTTGTGAAAAAAACCTCAGTTGAACTTCTCTAAAACCAGCCCTATTTTAGATTTTTTTTAGTAGTGTCAACCTGTTAAGGACAAATTAATATTCACCCATCTGAATTACTACGGTGTTAACTTTTCTAAAAATTAAGCAAGCTAACTTACTTTCAGGATGGATTGAAAAGAAAATGTATCATCAAAAGTAATACTATCAAGTCATGGCTCACTGGGTATAGGACAAAGTCCATAGAAGCATTCTCACCTTTGTACAGAGCTGCACTGCAGTCCTGCTTTTGAGCCCTCCCAAAGATCAACAGATAAAACGTCCAGGACAGGACCGTGATGACCCTGCTTAAACGATGCCTGGGCCAAGGCCCTATGAGGGCTCCACATGAGAAGACACTGTAGAGCGGTGCCTTTGAACTGAGAAGGGCGATCTGATGGGAGATAGAGAATCGCATCTTGCAGAGTTGGACAGGATTTGAGAGGTTACTTGGTCTGATCCTACATTTTACATTTACAGAGACTGAGACCCGGGCAGGCTAAATCACGGCAGTGCGGTAATTGGATTTTAGGTTTCTTGACTTGGATTCTAGACCTCTTTCTAATACATTACCTTACTTTTCCCAAAAAGGATGAAACAGCTGGGCAGATACATTCATAATCATTCATGTCAAAATATAAAATCATGAAGGGTCTGAGTAGGATTTCCCAATCCACCCAGACTGGCCTATACCTGAACTTAGGATCCAGTGAAAAGGAAGGTTCGAATGGGGTTTTCATCATCCGTCAGTTCCTTCTCATTCCTATATATAACCTCCAAGGCTGGACCAAGCAGAAAAGCCAGCCAAACTCTCAAGAGTCCTACAGCAAGAGTCAGCAGCAGTCGTAACTGAGGCACCATCTTGGTCTTTTTATGCCACATAAATCAAATAGCCTGGGATTCCATGTTCTGAGCCTTGTTCCGTGCTCAGGAGTTTGAGATGAAAAACACTGGGAGAAGTGCCAAGTTCATTAGAGTCAGAGTGTCACCCTCACATTGCCACCAATAGACACCGACCCAGAGGTGCACGCACTGACCTAACACCAACAGTTACGGAAAATCTCTAGGGCTGGAAGATGCCTTAGAGGTCACCAGGCTGACCTCCCATCTGATGGGTTAATCCCCCTTAACCATCTCCCTGTGGTGGGCTGAAGTCAGATCCTGTTTTACATACGGCTTTGATGGGGACTCCAGTCAGCCTTGACTCTGCACTCCGGAAGCAGAGAACGCTTAAGTTCTATTTGGTAGTAGAAGTGAACTTCCTTGGCTTGTGCTCTGTTGGTCCCTTTTCTCATGAGAAAGAGTTCCCAGAGTCCAGTGCAAAGTCCCTCAAAATCCCTCCACCAAGCACAAAGCACAAAAAGGAGGCCTGGGACTAGCGACTGGTAGCTGGATTTTGTTCCTGGGCTTTCAGAGGGTTTACATCTTGTTCCGCAGAAGGCCTCTGTTGCAGGGTTCCAGGGCCAGCTCTCTCCAGGAACGTCTTGTCCTTAGGCTCAGGGGATTCTTCCCAGGGCACAGCTAGGTCTGCTGCCCCACCAGCTGCAGTTTGGCCATCTTGACTCGGTGGGCTTCCTTCAAGTTCTGTGCACGGACCTCTGAGTTGGAAATGAACTCCACTTGCTGCAGAGGGAACCAGCCTCGCTCCCCATCTGAGAGCCTCATGCCCTCCAGCCAGCCTATGGGCACAGGGTAGTGGGAAGAATTACCTGGCAAAGACTCACAATGATTTCCCCTGGACCTGCTTCCTAGAAGCTTTTCTGAATCTTAAGGATGAAGGGCCTGGAGAGCCCTCAGCTTGGGGAATCCAGCCTCCCAAAGGGCCAACCCTCGCTGTTCTAGGTCTGGCCAGGTCTACAGCTGCCTACCTGAGAGACTTCTCCACTCATAAGGGTTGGATGGTGTCCCCCCAAATATATGGTGAAGTCCTAACCCCCAGTACCTCACTCTGTCAGTTTATTTGGGAACAGGGCTGTTGCTGACGCAATCAGCGAAGTGAAGATTAGGTCAAACTTGAGTAAAATGGGCCATTAATCCAATATACTGGCATCCTAATAAAAAGAGGGAAATTTGGACACATGCATGCACACACACACACACACACACACACACACGGAAGACAGAAGTAACTGCTACAAGGCTATAAGCCAGGAACATCTGGGGCTACCAGACGAAGCGTGGCTGCTGACACCTTGATTTTGGACTTCTGGCCTGCAGAACTGTGAGAGCATCAATTTCTATTGTTTGAAGCCACCCAATTTGTGGTACTTTGTGACAGCAGCCCTAAGAAACTAATCTATCCCGCTACAGCGCCCCATCTCCAAGGCCCCACCTGCTCTGTGGAGTGTCCTCTTACCATCGCTGCTTTGCTGGGTCACCATCACCACGTCTGCCTTCTCCAGGGCCAGTTCATCGTTCTCCCGGGGTTTGTAGGCTCGAAGGCACTGTACTTGTGGGGAGTCTTTGGAAGAAAACAGCGTGTCAAGAGATTAGGAAATCTGGGTAGCTGGAACATGGAGAAGGAACTGCAGGCAGAAGTTAGGAGACTTGGGATGGAGAAAGTTTGGATGTTTGAAAGTTACAAACAAAAGGGCCAGTGGGCAAGTCTTCACCTTCTTCCAGGGAATGCAATGGTTGATAGGGAAATACATACCAGAATGGAAATGAACCAAAAATTCTATTTCACCAGGGAAGATGAATTGAGAAATATGTCTTGACCACCCCTAGAGATTCATGATTACAAATACTCAAAAGATTTCTGTGCAAGATCCATTTTCCCTCTGAAACCTTCCCCAGCTCTTTAGTCCTCCATGGATTCAGAAGTCCTCCATGGATTCTGAACTCCTTTAAAACTATTGTCTAAGCCAAACCATTTAACCCTTATCTAATTGTTTCAGGTATGTGTTCTGGCTCTCCCACTAGATGGTAAGATCTGAGTTTGTGACTCATTTTTTCTTTTCTTCCCAGTAACAGATGTGGGACAGAAGAAACTTAACCAGTGAGGTTCCAGGTAAGATCTAAGCAAAGCACCTAACCCCTGCTAGTTCTAATTTTCTCAACTGTAAATGACTGGGTTGGTCTAGATGATTCTTGAAGAAGTTCTGGGTTTTCTGTAGTTCTGTAACCAGCAGAAATTTCCATAGTTTTGAAGATAACAAGCTTCAGAGTACTCCTGACCTGTAAGCAGTCCACCTGACAGGGGCTTATTTATTATCTATTTTACCTCAGAAAACAAACAGAACACATTATCTACACTGCTTTTTCTAAAGCTCATCCCCATCTGCCATTCACAAGGTCACAGAGGAAGGGAAGAATTATCTTGCCTCCTTACCACTGGGGAACCACAGCCCAGCAGACGAACCCTGCGGTGAGCAAGTTAACAGGACTCCGGCGTACAGCCTGGCTGTCCTACTTCCTTTTCCACGGTTCCTTGTATTTGTTTTTTCTCTTGCGTCACTAAATGCCCAGTGTTCCTTTGGGTTCATTTCCTCTCTGGATACAAATTAGGGATCCTAGGAGGACACTTTGGGGCTTACATGAGACCAGAAATCCAGTTTTTGCACAAATGCGAACACACTCATAATGCATGTGTGTCTGTGGCTGCCCATGGGGACCTGCCTAGGCTAAAGGCGCTGGTCTCAGGTCATCCATACACAGGAGAGGGTGGGGTTAAGACAATCTACTGGGTAGCCATCCTCCTGCAACACCCACTCCAGCCTTATTTTCTCCCCCTAGTTCTCCAAGAACTTCAAGGAGATAAAATCTAGGCAAAATAATAGCAGGATAGACGTAAGGGGACAAGTATTTAAAAAGCGCTGACTATTGCCCAAGGTAGGGCGGGCATGTGGGGGAAGAGGCACCGCCGTGGTGATGAGCAGTTCCAAGCAGATGCGCTCAGGTGCGTAAGCCCTGGTGCCCAGTGCCCAGTCTTGCACCCTGAAATTCTGGCAAAGCAATAAACGGAAGCCTCCCAGAGCCATCACCCAGCCTCCTCAACCCCTGCATCCAAAGGAGACTTCTGGCCCTGCCATTTTCCTTTCCTTCTGAGACCCTCGCTCACCATAACACTCCAGAAGGGCCAGTTCCTCTCGTGGCATGGACAAGGCCGAGATCCATCGAAGCTTTTCACTCCTGAGAAAAACAAAGCAGGGCGACTGTTCCAACTGCAGCTCTTGGAGGTGTAGGACAAGGACTGAGGAGGGACGGGGAGTGACTGCAAGAAAAACTCATCTAGTTAAAAAAGCTGTCTAGTTCAGTGACATCTAGGACAAACATGTCTCTGTTGGGAAGAGTATGGGATCTTGAACTATGTGTTAATGTGTCTTGTCAGTCTTTAATTCTTCCCCTTCTCCTTCTAAGCTTATTCTCTTATTGTCATCTCATATCTTTCAAGTGGGGGCATATAGTCAACTGTCAATTATATACAAATATATGTAGATTTTCCATTTAGGGAATGTACGAAGAAAAATGTTCATCTCAATTTAGATTTTCTCCATCATTTTAACACTCCTCTGCTCACCTCCCTTCAATCAAATTACCTCAAAGATGAAAATTATTCTGTAATTGTAAGTAGACCAGGGAGATACATCTACTAAAATTTTTTTTGTCATGTATATATCCAATATAATCCAAGCCTAATTTTGTAATTATTGAAGGTTTTTGCATTATCTTTGCCTTGGCTTCCAAAAACATGGAGTAACTGAGAGCTGACACCATTACTGTTCCAAGGCAGTAACAAAGAACATGAGTATCTGATGACTTCATTTGGGTGACATTTTGCACACAAACCCCTGTACCGGTCCCCCTGTTCCATAAGTGAAGAAAAGAATTATTGATCCCACCCTGAGGTCTTCCAAGGGACAAAACTGAAAGTGTCTACATGAGGCTCCTCAGACCATAGGTATCATGCCAAACAGTTTAAAGAAATCTCTTCCTTAGAGTAAGAAACTACTAACGTGGATCAGAAAGTCCAGAAAAATGGTGGGGTATGATACAAATTCATAAAAATGAAATTTTCCTATGTCAGCAATGACTTGGCAATAAAATAAAATGGTACGGCCATTATGAATGAAACATTTTAATGACAACAATGGCATAGGAACTGCCATTGATTTCATGTTAAATAAAGAAAGGAGGACACAAAATTGTGTTTATTTTATAATCCCAGCTTTTAAAAAAATGCATATTTTTTTATTCACTAAAACAAGGATTAGATAGAAATATATTAAAATATTAATAGTGCTTCTCTCTGTGTGGTAGAATTTGGGGTGATTTTTTTTTTATCAGGCTGCATATTCCAACTTTTCTAGTAAGAAATTTTACAATCAAGATAAGAAACAGTAAACATCATAAATTATAAAAGCAAGTTGAAAGCTTAGGAATGAAAGGATACTTTACGGATAAAATATATTCCTAACTCTCTCCACTGCTCACCTGCATACCCAACAAAGGAATGAATTATTTTAAAATGAGAGATACATAAAATGTATGTGGTTTTGTAAACACAGCATCTCCTTGACCATATTGCATAAGCATTTCAGTTAACAGCTAGCTGGATAGCTTCTTGTAAATAAACTTGTGTTTAGAAATTAATCCTTGATATTGACAGTTTAGAAATGTTCGAGACAGTTGTTGGGACTGATCCTTTCCTCCACCGTTTTGTCCCCTTCCCCCCATATCCGACAAAACACAGCGATTGTGGGCCTTTAACATGTGGCAGGATGTCCTTTTTCTCACTCTGTCTCCCCTCGATCTTAAAGAGGTAGGTCTGCTTCTAACTCCTGGTTTCCAAGGATTTTCTCTTAAACCTTGGATCATGGAAAGAAGCACCAAGAAACTATACCCCACTCAAAACTTTCTAGGAGAGTCATAAAGTTGGTCCATTCAAAGGGTAAAGTTGAGTCCATTAAGTTATTTCAGGAGTTGGCATATCAGATAATTCAGTTATAAAAAAATAATGGCTTCATTGTAAAATGTTACTTTTCCTATTTTATCAGTTCCAGTGTATTCATACCAGTTTTATCATACATATGGCATTCAAACTGACCAATATTACACTGATTTGTGAATAAAGATATTTAAGAGCTGGCACATCAAAGAAAAAAAAGAAATTTCTTGTATCTTTTATAACTTTATAACTACTTATATAAGTAATAGTAGGTAACGTCTTGCAGCTGTTTATTCTTGTAGACACTGTGAAACAAATTTTATAGACATTATTTTTAATACTCTCCAAAACACATATACGTGTAAATGTATTTTTAAAATTGTTATTAAAGAGATGAGCATATCAAAGTTCTCAACACTACTAATTTCTGCCTGACAGAGGGCTAGGTTGGAAGGTAAAAGCACAGAGCGCTAAAGGCCCCCCAGCACTTGTCTTATTCACATAGATGCCCACCAGCCTTGGGCACTGCAGGATTTCTGACTGTACACATGGGCATCGGCTCGTGGATGTCAGTGATTCAATTCTTTAGTTACTCTGTATCTGTCCATGTCCTTTCTGGTGCCTCACAGACGCTGCCCTTCTTGACTAAAGGGTAGGCAACAGATGCTAAGCCTTAGCAGGGACTTCATACCCTCTCTCACCCCAGTGTCCTGTAACTTACTCGCTAGCTCTTGGTGTTTGGGTTTGGCTTTCTTCTAGGATGTTCCCCAGTCCAGAACAAGCTCAATAGCACTGTGGCCGTTTTCTGGACACATTTTGTCTCGGCCCAACTTCTTTTCCAGGCTGACCTCCCTCTCTCCCTCCCTTCCTCCAACTCCATGCCCTGCCCCAGCTCACTGAGTCTCCGTGCTGAAGAGGAACTCGGCCTGGGTGCCCTGTGCGTTGTGCCGCAGGAAGAGTCGGAAGAGGTTTTTGTGGGGTCCGTGTAGTTTCATTTCACACTTTTCCCCCCGGATGGAGGAGAAGGGAGCATGGTCGAATACCAGGAATCGGCTGCCCCTGCAAAATACAAGGCTTTTCAACCTGATTCTAGAGTTGTCACACTTCATCCAACCCTCATATCTTTGGATTCAAAATCCTTGTCCTTAGCATCTGGAGCCCACAAATACTCATAAAAATCATAAGACGGTGCTAATGTGCTCCCAAGATGGTATCTCCAGAGTCCCGAGGGCTTTGACCCAAGCCTGGTAAACTACACACCTGGTGTAATGGATTCTTCACCATTTTAAAGAGTTGGAGAGACAAAACCAACATAAATTTTCTAAGGCAGTTAGGACCAAAGAGTTAGGATCTGGAATTCGTTAAGTATCTCCAGGTTAATAGGCTGAGGAGCCCAAAGAAATCACAAATGGACCAGTTTGAGAATGTGATAGGCTAATTTTCTGTACGGCTTTGTGTTTATTACATGGTACATGTCCTGCCATGGGATCTCATGACAAAATTTGGCAGGACACCCCTCTTTTGCTTTGGGCCTCTCTTTTCCCTGGGCCACAGCGTGGCCTCCATGGGTTGAGCCAATGAGGAGGGTTCTTCTGGGAATAAGACCCTTCTTTGTCGTTTTTAGTCCTTCCCTCTTGCCTCATCCCATTTCCCTGTTGAGCTCGGGCCTCCCACTCCAGTCACTGACTCTCGGGGCCGAGACAGCAATAGACAGTCGTTGAAGAGATGCAGGTGGATTGGACGCGTGTTCAGTTTCCTTCGCAGCCCCGGGGAGACACTGAACTCAAGGGCTATCAGCTCGCCACTCTTCACCAGCCAGCGTGACTGTGAAATGAGTGGGAATATCTAGAAGGTAGGGGAAGACAGACAGGCTAGTGTCACACAGAGTCTGAGGTTTCCCCTCGGCCTTGACCTCCTCACCACGCCTCTCCCTCTAAGTCCCACCAGTGAAGCTCATCTCTTCTGCAGCTTCCCTCTTGCTCATAACCCATCCACATGGATGCTGTCTCTCTCTGGACCCTCTCACTACCACAGTTTGCTGCTGTGCAGCTCCCATGTCTACAGCTCAGGCAAAGGGAAGGTGCCTAGGTCCAATCCAGGACAGCGGCTACATGAGAAAGCTTAGCCCAAGAAGTCTGAAGTGCAGAAGGGACGGAAGAGCCCACTTAGGGCACACAAAGAAACAAGGCAGGGAGCAATGTGTGTGCACCTTAGAAGCAAAAAGATTTGGACAGTTCTGATGTCTGCTTTTAACCAGAGACAGGAGAGGGGCAGTCAGAACCACACGAGAAGAATAAGAAGAACTAGGTAGGGTCTGCTTGGAGCTGGAGTTTTAAAGATAAGCATACTGGTCTATAATTAACATGTGGATAAGGGATTTTCTCTCTTTCCCAGGGAGGTAAGGATGGTATGTCAGTTGGAATTTGAAAATGGAATGTGTATTTTAGATTTGTATGTGCATGAGATTTTGGCCTTATATTTGGATTCAGTTTTATATTGCTTTGGTTAGATTACATGGAGATTTGATAAAACATTGAATGGTTCAAGCCCTAAACATTCTTTATGAAGGCTTATGCTAGTTAAGTTCTCTCTCACCTGCCCAGTTCCCAAATGCACACTCACCCCGTCAGGTAACCACTGCCCTTTCTTACATACCCTTCCAGATTTTCTTTATGTATACACAAGCAAATACATATACAGATTTGTATCTTTCTACTTCAACCAGGGATCTTTACGGTAATACACACAGTCCTGTACCTACCCCTTTTCACTCACTTAACAATATATCGTGGAGGCTGAAGTAAGCATTCCAGAACCCCAAAAGGCATGCAGAAATGAGGCAGAGAAGGATAGTGTGAATAGGGTGGTTTTAAGTTAGAGAGTGACCTATGGCACATGCTCAAGAGCTTCGGGGGCAGGGCAGGGGCATGAAGAACTCACTTTGCACTCAAACTCAATCTTCTGGCTCAGGTAGATTAGCTCCTCCGTCCGCCGCATCCTCTGGACGTTGTTATTGCAGTCTCGGATCAGCTGAGCATTGAGCAGGGGTGAGGAAAGAGAAAGAACACTGTGTTACAGGCCCTGACCTTTGGGGTCCCTGAAGAAATCTGGAAATTGGTTGTGATAGCCTCAGTCCTTTCTACCAGGCTGGAATTGCATGAAGGCAGCATCAAGTTGAAGTTCTAGGACTCTGGTAGACTTTGTATGATCTGATGGAACATTCCGAGGCCGAGCAAAAGTAAGATTTAATCTGGGGGCTGTGGCAGTGAGCACAGTCCCTTGGTGCGGGTGTCCTCAGCATGGAAGAAGAAGCCGTGGGGTGTGTGTGTCTGCAGGCTTGGCAGATGGGCAATCCCACCAGCAGAGTCCTGTGCTTTCTGGAGTTGTGGGCCGGGCAGAGAGGCATTCTCGGGGAAGGACAGTCAGGGGCTCACAGAGAGGTGGTGGCGGCCTACCTCCTCCAGGGCATGGTGTGCCTTCGTGGCCTCTGCTTCCTCTGAAGAGCCGGGCTGTGTTCTCTTCAGGATGTTCTACAGAGCAAACAGTAGGCAGGAGCCACACGGAGAGAAGGGATAGGAAGATGGGAAGAGGTGATGGAGGGCAGGCTAATGGAGAAGTCCAGGAACAAAGTTCTAGCAGCAAATTCACCCCAAGAAGGAAGGGTGTGGGCAGCGGGGGTACTGCTTACGTTGTGCATGGGGCCAGGCAGAGCGGTGGGAGGACGGGCGGCCCTTCACTTTGGGGCTCCTAGAGCGGGTTCCCCTCCCAAGTCCCCTCTGAGCTGAGTGGAGGGGACCACAGCAGGACCTGCGTACCTGGAGCAGCAGTTTGAGGCGGGTGATGCGCTGGAAGGGCAGGATCAGAAAGGACTTGAGGGAAAGGCGCTGGCAGATGGGGTCGCTCTCCAGCCTCTCCAGGACATCCCGGAAACTGCTGTTGCTATTCCTGCAGGGGCAGCGAGCCTCGGTGAGGAAGGGCTGGGGAGTGCTGGGGTCATGGTGAGGACACAGGGAGCAGAGACTCAGGGAGATGTCTGTAGGCGGGGAAAGGATGTGCTAGCAGAGGGCATGGGGTCTGAGAGGCGGGGTGGGCCTGGGATCGCAGAGCAGGCGCCAGAACACGTGCTCTTGGGAAAGCGCTTGGGCTGACGACTGGGGAGAGGGGGCTTTGGTGCGAGGTCGCTGCGGGGCCCACACGGGGACAAATGGGGGTCAGGTCTCACAGCAGATTTTGGAAGGTGCGTTCCTGGTAGGTCTGGTTGGTGACATAAGGCAGGTAGACCCGACGGAAGTCGGGGGCATGGCTCAGAACCACATCACACACTTGGAAGGTGAAGATGTTGTTCTCGAAGTTCTCTTCCAGGTCGGAAAGGAACCTGCATGGTATTCAAACAAGCCTCCTGGGTCTCAGGTGAGCAGCCACTCACCCTGGCTACTGCCCCTAGCTCTGTGACCCCTGCTGCGCACTAGAGTTCTCTCCAAGGCTGTCCCTAGTTTGTCCTGATTTAACTCTGGACCTAATATTGCATTTCTTATTCTCCTTCTGATGCTGTTCAGGTCTTCTGATCTCATCTCCAATGCAGGGCTTGTCCACCGTACATTCAAAAACCTCAAGCCAGGAAGCTCACTCATTTGTTTATCCCTTGGTGGAGCTACCCACCCGGACACTCTTCTTTGCTTTTCCTACCCCTATGGCATTGGGAAGCATGGAAGGAGCAGTGAGAGGGTTTCTAATAGGGAAAAAAACAACTGAAGGTTTATAGGCTGAAGACAGTGAGTGGCATTGGGAAGAAGGGGACTCTCACATGGCGCTGACGTCACGCACGTCCTGTAAGCGAGAGAAGAGCCACTGGTGATCCTGGTTGGAAAGGGTGACCCGGAGCTGGGATGACAGTTGGAAATGGTCCACGGCTACGTTCAGACTGCGCAGATAGGACGCCTCTGACACAATCAGCTCGAATTTGGCCTGGGAGGTCATGGAGCAGGGAGGTTAATTAAAAACATTTATTGAGTCCCTGGTGTAAATTCGCCACTGTGTAATGTTGTCGGGGCAGAGTGTGGACAAGACAGATCCTTTGATAGCTCACAATCCTGCCAGAACCTAACCTGATATCAGGCCGAGAGGGGAAGAGCACCTGAGGCCCAGGGAAGAACCAATACAAGACCCTGAGCTGGAAGAGAAAAAAAATGCTTTCAAGAAACTTAATAAATTAGTGTTTTTAGAACTCAGTGTACTGAAGGAATGGCAGGACAGGAAACTGAGAGGCAAACAGAGACGAGGCCTGGAGGATTATGTACACAAGGTAAAACAGTTGGGACTTAAGACAATGGGAGAACAAAACAAGGCTTACACAGAGGACCAACTTGACCAGATTTGTTTTTTTATAAAGATATTTCTGAGCACAGTGTGGAGGAAAGATTAGAAGGGGTAAGAGAGCTGTGTTGGGAAACTGTTGTAGTGATTCCAGATGACAGACGATGGCTTGAACAGCCATAGAGATGAGGAAAGGTAGGTCACTTTTGTAATTATTCAGGAGGGAGATTTGGAAGGGCTTGGTTACTTGCTAGAAATTGGGGCTGAAAGAGCGGAAGAGTCACAGCTAACATCTCAGTTTTCGGTTTTGGTGACTGGACAAATGGTGGAGCTATTTTCTGAGCCAGAAAACTTTGAAAAAGGAACAGATTTAGGGGATGAAGGTAGTTTGGGGTTTGAGGAGCAAGGGAAGGAAGCAGGATATTTGAGAACATGATGGTGTGGTTGTGGTTTAAGGGAAACAGCCAGCGCTTGAGAGCTTGTTTGGAGGGTCCAGCTGGGGCACAATGCCTCACAGCCCTGTCCTCCTGTAGCTGGGCTAGGCATGCTCTTCATTCAGGCATGCAGCCTCAGGACAGATGCACGGAAAGAGAAGAGAAGATACACACACTTTGCTGGTGCCTGGGGCAGATGAGGACATGACCCAATGACCCTTGCATACAACACTGACCTGGGACACTGAAGGTTCATTTGCCCCCTGGCTCTAATGTTCACTGGCTGTATGACTTCAGGTAGCTCATTTAACCTCTCTGAACCTCAATTTTCTTATCTCTGTGTAGGAATAGTGACCCCCACCTCACAAAGATACTGTAACAGTCAAAAGAAAGGGAGTCAGTGAAAGCGCTTTATAGACCCAGAAGTGCTATTTTATGAAAGCAATATGTGTATGTAAGTGTAGAGGCTTCTCTTCTCAGAAACCTGAGACCAGGGCTGGCCCAGGATCCCTGGTGGACTTCCCAGTATGGTACAGTTGGTAAAAGGGAGCCAGGGTTCTTGTCATCTCCCCACTGATGAGACCCATAAATATTCTGAATATCCACCATGTGCTTTAAAAGGTTAAGGTCAGAACAGAGCCCCCAAGTCCAAGCTTCAAAAAACCTAAAAATTTGTATCTGCCTCTGTTTGACTTGGTAAAAGCTTGTTTATCCATAAGTCCTTTTGGCCAAAACTTTGCACCTTCCTACCTCTAAAAGGGGGAAGAGTTTGGCACTAATATGTACTGGGCACTATGCTAAAAGCTAGATCTGTATTACTCCATTTACACCACACAGCAGCCTGGAAGGTAGGCATTATTACCCTCAATTTATAGATGAGAAACAGATCTGGTGAACTTATATAACTTGTCTAAGGCTACACAGTTTAGCATATAGTGAAGTCAGGATTCAAATCCAGGTCAGCCTGACTTGAAATTAAAGTAGTAAATATTTTTTGATGATTACTAAATACTAGGAACTTATTTTTTGATTCTCCCAGTAATTCTTTGCAACCCTGTTTTACAAATTAGGAAACAGGAGCTTTGAAAGATCAAATAATTTGCCCAAGTTAAATAGCTAGCAAATACTAAGGTGGGTTTCACATCCAGATTATTTACTCCAGAACCTAAGTACTTAAACATTATCCCATTATGCTTTTACATTGTGCCATACAGTCTTCCTGGGAAGAAAGGTTCTAACTCCTATTTCAGATAGGATTCATATCAATTCCTAAGAGAAGCTCTCCATAAATTAAACCCATTAATGGTCATAATTTAACATGGGACAAACAGCCTCTTCTACAGTCTTGCTACTGGGAATAAGGACCAAGCAAAGACTGGTGGTCATTCAAAAGCTGCTATGAAACCAGTGGACCCAGGACAGCTGCAAGGGGCACTCTTCAAGAGACCCAACAACAACAAAAAACCTTTGCTTGTGCCTTGGCTGAAGAGGGAAATTTTAGTTTAGCCCTGAAGCAGCAGTGATGGGGTTAATTCCACACACCTCTAACAAATTCAGAGGCATGGTCACTTTGTTATGAGCCCAAACCAGTAAAAGGTGGGGGTGAGTGGCCCGTGGAATGACACAGGGGAGAGGAGGGTGCTGACATTCAGAAGCAATTCCAAGCCCTCAGAGTAGAGATGACCCACAGCTGTAGTGGACACGGAGACATGGCGAGTGCGTGGTGGGGCCATCCTGCTCTTGCTGGTGGCGGTGAGTAGGAGATAAGGATGCGGGCAGGCGAGACTCTGCTTCCCCTCCTGCATCCCCTCCCCGGCTCCCCTCCCCAGGCATGCCGGGGCGCTGGGTACCTCCTGCAGTTTCTGGCCTTCATGGGTCATGGAGAGCAGCACGGTGCTGTTACGCACCACAGGGATCTCCTGCCAGAGGGAGCCGCTGGAGGCCACGGAGAGGCGCTGCAGGTAGGACTCCGAGGAGACCAGGGCCTTGCGGGGCTGCCGGGGGGAGGCTGTCGCAGGCGCCTCTGACAGGCTGTCCCGACGCTGCTGGCTCTGAATCTCCTTGTTCAGAACCACATCGCTGTACTCCTGGTAGAGCAGCTGAGCTACAGGGGTGAAGCAGCACGAGACAGGGAGAGGATCAGGAGCCAGGGGAGCCGAGGCACAGAGACAGACAGAAGTCACCAAGCTGCTTCTGGCTCTCCTGGGAATTGTCTCCCTGCAGACAGCCCCCCCCGCTGCTGACAGCCAGGAGCCCCGTGCCAGTCTTGGGCACAGCACCCATGAGGGGCTCGAGTTCTGCTTACAGATACTCACAAGAGTTGATCAGCTTTGAGCAGCGCCTTGAAAAGCCTCCCATCACCTCCTTTGGCTTCTTCTCCCTGTGGAGTAAACAAGGACTCTGGGGTGCTAGATATGAAGAAGTCCCAGGTGACTGCAGATGAGATGGTCTCTAATCTCTGGGACATGTGCTGGGATGTCAGGGCCTAATCCCCTCGAGAGGCAGGTTGTGACCTGACCCATTTTGGGGTAGCTGGGAGCTTTGGAGGATGTCATGCTGAACTTGCACAGGGGTTGAGTTCATGGCAAAAGGGCCCAGGAGGACGGGAGATTCGGACTCAGCTGACAGAACCAGGGAGACCAAAGATCGCCCTGCCCTGGAATCCTGACGTTTCTCTCTCTTCCCCTCCCAACTCCTGGAAGGCACAGGGCTCTAGGACCCTAGTCACCTAATGGAAATTTTAAAGAAAAGCTGGTCCAACTATGTCAGAAGAGAGAGTGACTCACCGAAAAACAACGGTGTCTGAAGGACCAGGGGATTTTTCCATGGCGGGACCTCTTGTATCTGAAAATGGAAATGGGCGAAGTAACCAGGATTTCAAAGGATCATTCAGAGAGAGCCCAAGGCAGGCAGGCCTGGAGTGGGAGCCATAGGCATCCAGTAGGGGGTAAAAGGGCCCCGCTGGAAACCTGTGAGGGAGGGAAGTGCCGGAGCAGAAAGCCCTGGAGCCTGGAGGACAGTAGCACCAGACGTGTCCCCCGCTCCTGTCAGACTGTGAGCCGGACAAGGAGAGGATGTCTTCTCCACCACTAAGAGAACATCTAGCAAGGTCGGTAACTGGGAAGTGGGGCAAGGGTGGCGGTGGTCCAGAGCAATTTGGGGATAAAGGGATACAGATCAAAGAATACCAAGATTGGGTGATAGATGGAGAGCGAAGGGAAGGAAAAGCATCAGTGAACTCAGAGGTTCTCAGGGGCTTCCCTCCATGTGGCGGCTGGGTGTAAGCGTGAGTGAAGCCAACAGAGGGAGCAGGAGGACCTGGGGACAGAAGACGGAGGCGGTGGGAGGAGGCAGAGAAGGCTCAGTTTGCAGCCAACGGTCCAGGCTCCTGGCTCACCTGAAGAGCCCTCAGGCAAGATGGAAGGTCTGCGCAGGCCTTGCCGGTTCCAGCCCTTGTGTTTACTGGACCCCTCACCAGGGACTGAGGCCCGCCCGCTGCAGCCCTCCGGAGGTCTCCCAGGGTCCCGCCTGTGGGGCCAGCTGGACGCCTTCTCCAGATGGGGATGGCTGGGTTTTTCTGGCTGTCTTGCTCGGCTTAGACCCAACTTCTTCAGGCCACTGGGTCCTTCCTGAGAGGTGGTTGTTCTTCTCAAAGATCCTCCGGTAGGGGTCTCAGACTCTTCTGAGAGCCATGGTTCAGACATGGGTCCCTGGGGCTCCAGAGTCCAAGGGGTGGTTGGGGAAGAGGGACTGAGAAGGGTCGTCACATTGCTGAAAGCCATGCCTGGCACTTCACTCTTACTCCTGCACGTGGAAGCCAAAGAGTCCGCTGATCTGCCCATGGCCGGGGGCCAAGAGGTACGTCCAGCAGAGTGGGGTGTGGGGACTGTCCACTCTTGACAGACAGGCCTTGGTTGGGCTTGACCCCCTGAATTCATGAATCCTCCCTGAGGATTCCTGGTCCTCCCCCTGGACTTAGGGGGTAATGGGGGTGGTTCAGTGGGAGGATCCATGATAGGAACAGGGGGGAGAGGCCTGTAGATCCTTGGGCTACTGGAGGAATGGTGGGGCTGGGACAAGTCAGGAGTTGGGGGTAATGGTTTGTTGTACTTCAGCCTGGGGGACAAAGAGGTCTGAGTCTGGTGGGGCATGTCCGGGGTAGAGGGCAGTGGTCGGTGCTGCCTGGCCACAGGGGGGTCAGGAACTTGGGGAGGTGAGCCCCTGGGAGGGCCATGTAGCCCTGAGCCTGGGGCCAGAGCAGGAGGATGGCTACACCTCTTCACTGTGGGAGCCGCTGCCCAGAGATGGCTGTCTTTCTCCACCAGGGAAGGGTAGACGTGCCTCTTCTCTGGGGGAGGAGGTGGGGGAGGCTCACGGATCCCCATGTCTGTGGAGACAGGAGGTGGAGAAGAGCCACAGGCAGGAGTCCCTAGGGCAAAGGCTGAATTATGTGGGGACCCCCACGGCTGCCTGCTTTCTGGATGTGATGCGGATTCTCGGGAGTCTGGCCCCAGAGCGGATAATGAACTAAGGGATTCTGGAATGGCACTGCAGTCCCTATGGCTTTTCCTGTCCCTTCTTGGCATCACAGAGCCATAGATGGCAGGTTTGGGGGGCCTCTGGGGCAACTCTGAATGGGAGAAGGACAGGGATATTCCCACCGGGTCCAGAGTCGGCTCTGTCTTGTGAGAGCCCGGGAAGGAGTTGCTCCTTAGGTGTTGGACAGCCCCTGTCCAGTTGGCCAGGGGGCTCTGAGGGCTGGCCCAGTGGGAGCTGGCACATGGCTCCACGGTGGCCTCTGCAGAGGGGAAGCCGTGGAGGGAAGTCTCGGGAGCCCTATGGGGAGATGGCGAGTCAGTCGAGGCAGCAGCCCTGGAGGTTTCTGGAGAACATGCAGCAGGAGAGGGCTCCCTCCTAGGCGAGTCACCTGGGGGGCGGGCAGATGGGGCAGTGGTGCCAGGGGAGGCTTCAGCAGGACCGCAGGGAGCCACATCTGCCGTCCTTGGAGGCAGGGGAGGTGTCCTTCCAGAGCCCACCTCCGCCCCCTGGCGGGACACTGCCCGCTTCCCCTGCCCAGCGCCCTCCTGCGGGCTGTCCTGCGCTGGCCCTTGATCAGGTGACTCCCCCGCGGGAAAGGAGCTGGGTAAGGAAATGGGCTGGCAGGGCAATCCTGTTGGCTCCAGTGTAGGAGTCAGAGCTACAGGGGACTGTTCCTCAGCCTGAGGCTCTGTCCGAGTCCTGAGAACACTCGTCATGGAGTAACAGGCGTCTGGAAATAAGGCACAGGGGGTGGGGGCCTCAGGGGCTGTGAGAGGCAGTGTGGGAGGACCATCACACTCCTCCCCCTCTTCTGTGCTCCCCTCGCCGCTCTCTCCCTGCGGCACAGCCCCATCCCGACTCCCTGCTTCCTCCTCCGCTGGCCTTTCTCTGGGCACCACTGGCCCCTGTGGACCCTGACCTTGCCTTCCCATGACCTTCACTGATCTTCCCATTAAGCCTTGGGTCTCCTGGTACTGAGCACCCACCCTGATCTCCTCTGGCCCCCTCAGCCCCCCGGACCCCTGCTGGCCCTGAGTCCCCCTCTCCCTCTCACAGGAATGCAGCGCTCCCAGCTCCCCGAAGAGCCCCTCTCCTGCTTGCTCTGCAAGTACATCACAGGGCGTGTGCACCTGTCCCTGCCTCTGCCCTCCCACTGAGCCATTAGTCTGCTCCCCCGTCGGTTCCTGCTCCCCTGAATGCCCATCAGAACACACTTCCTTCCCTGGAGTTCCACTCCCCTGAGAGCCCACTCCCTCTAGTCCCTGCCCCTCCAGCCCCTCGGTCCCCTGGAGACACACATGCCCTCCCCTGCCTCGACTTCCCTGCATCCCCGTGGACCACAGCTCCTCCCCCTGCCAGACGGCTCCACTTTCAGGGTCCTGTGGATGGTTGGTCTCTGTAGTATGCTCTTCACAAGAAGGCCCAAATCTGGTCTGAGCAGAGACATCTGGAGAAGTCTCCTCCTCTTCTTCTGCTTGTCTGGTTCCCAATATCAAAAAAGTGGGTTCCCGTCTAAACTCCATCTCCACTCTGCTGGTCAGTTCCCTGGAGACTGGGACCATGTCTGGATGTTCACCCTGCACAGGGCAGGTCCAGAGCTCGGAGGGAGCTGACATCCTCACCCATGTGTCTGCCAGGCTCTGGGGCAATGCCTCCCGGTGCTCTGGAGTGTCACTGGTCTCAGCCGTCAGGTCTTCCTGGTCGGTGTCCACATCTGCAGAGGCTTCCTTGGTTTGCAAAGGGGTCATCCGCTCACTTGCATCCCTCACCTCTCTCTGCAGGGGCTCCGTGGCTCTGTGTCCCTCTGCCCACTTAGAGGACACATCCTGGCCTTCTTGAGCTCCAGGATCCAAGGCTGGGGTCTGGCTGCTTCTCATGAGAGCTTCAGGGGTGACACTGAATTCCACTCTGGCAGGGACAGGAGTCAAGGCTCCATGCGGGGGCACCTCAGCCTCCATCAGGGCTGAATCCTAAAGAGGAATAAAAGACAAAGTTCCTATCACCTCTTCCATTTATCTACCAGGGGGACAGATCATGAAGAATAAGAGTGGGGCATTCCTTTGGTTCCATTTAGAGTCATTTTTTGAGAAAAAGCTACTCAACAAAATGAGCAATGGGCTCTATAAAACTTACTTATTTATTCATTTAATAAATATTTACCAAATGACCCTTATAAGTGTGGAGCATTCAGCAGCGAACGAGATAAAGACCGTGTCCCTATGGAACCTGCAGTCATGTGGAGAAGACTGATGAGAAACAATTAAATTAGAGCGTAAAACCACTGTCAGAGTACCAGGCACTCCCAGTGGTCTTTCATTGCTCTCCAGATTACATGAGGTCATATTGTCTCTCCGTGTCTACACTCTGGACACCAAGAGTGACTCAGGCCCATATAAGTCCAGGCTCTGTGAGGGGCACACCCTAGAACTAGCAGCCTAGAGCAGCAGTGTCTGGAGGGGGCTCTTCCTCCCAAGCTGCTGACTGGGTTACATAGCCAATGCCCAAGGTCCTAATGCAGTGTATCTCCTTTACACTCAGTCTGATTTCACTCATCTTATTTCTATAGTGTCTAGCAGGGCCTTGTAATTACTTAACAATTTCATGTTCAATTATAGAGACACCTGCTGGGAAGTGGAATGCTGCCTAGACTTATCAGAGCAAAACCGTGGTAGGCACCATGCGGACCCACTTCAATTCAGTCCACAAGACTGTTACCATCACTACCTTACTCTCCCCCTTCTCTCCAACAACCGTGAACTCTACTCATTGCTTTTCAAGACTTTGACCTTCCTACCTCTCTTCTCAATTCCAGCAGAATACCTCATCTCCTGCTTTGCAAAGAATGTAGAAACCAACAGAGAGGAACTGCTCTGGTTTGTTGTGATTCAGAGTGACCCTCTGTTCTGCTCTTCCCATCTTTCCTTCTGTGACAGGGCACAGAGGCCCCTCCTCCTCAAGTGCCTGCCCTTTGGGGACATCATGCTACAGATGACGCCTTCCCCTCTGTGAGAACCCTCCCGCCAGAACTGAAGCATGTTTGCATCTCTAACTTGTAAAAGGGAATGTTCCGACCCACTGTCTTCATATCCTCACATCTCCTCTCCCTCCAGCCCAGCTGCTACAGTGCCTCTCTGCCCACCTCCGCCAAGATCTTCAAGTTGCTAACTCCAAAGGAGACTCTACAGACAAAATTAGTAGTCCCTCTTTCTTGAAATTTGTGAGATACGTTTCCCTGGTTTTAACCCCTTAAGTTTTCCCCAATCCTCTAACTAGGTTACAAAACTCTTCTTTGTATCTGTAGTACTTACCACCTATAGTTTATTGTACATCTTCTCTGTAGCACTTGTACAATTTTAAGTACGTAATTGTGTGTTTTACCATCTATCGCAAACAATGGGTGGCAAGCTTCCCGAGATTGAGAGCTACAGGTGCTTTGCTCAGCTGTCTATGTTTAGCATAATACCTGGCTCAATCAATGTTTTTCAGTCACAGAATAAAATTCTTGTTTCCCTCCTGACCAACATTCCCCATATAGAGTCCGTTACCAAATCCTATTGACCCCACCTCCAGAGTGTCCCACAAGTCTGTCCGCTTCACTCCCGCTCCACGCTGGACCCTGCTGCGTGCGCGGTCTCTCTCACCCAGGCCCCTGCACTGGGGACACAGCCTGGCTGCTTGCCTCCGCGCAGCTTCTCTTGCCCAACTTCCAAGGCATTGTCTGCCCAGCACGGGAGTCGTCCCTCAAAGCCCCACTTGCGGCTTAAATTCTTCAGTAGCCTCTGACTGCCACCGGGATGGACCCCAGATATGCAGCGTGGGTTATATGCCTCCCATAGCCAGCAGCCCCCTCACCTGTCAGCTCCTCCCGACCCGACGGCTTTCAGCCCTGCCAGCTTACCTCTCCCCCTCTCACCTATAGGCCTTCACGTGAGCCGCTCCTCTGCCTGGAATCCTCTTCTCCTGCCCCAGAATCCTTCACCACTCTTCTCTCACACTCACTGCACTTGTAATTACATACTAACGTCTATTTTCCATACTAACGCCTCATTTTCTATGAGCTTCGTGAGGGCACAAACACCGCCATATTCACTACTCGATCCCCTTACCTCAAGTTTAGTCAGCCATCAACAAAAATCTATTGCATGGATGAGTTAAGGAAGGAAGATGACGGAGTTAAAAGAGTGTTGTTCAATGTTTAGTTCTGCCTTTTTTTGTATCTTGCTAATTTTAAGACAAATGTAGAAATTATTTACTTTATTTGAACATCCATTTCCTTATCCTTAAAATATATGAGGCATTCCTTTGCAAGGAGTTCTAATGAAGATTAAATAAGATAACATTAAAAAGTGCAGTTAATTTCATAGAAATGCTAGGGATTGTAATTATTGTTGACTAAAGAGAGAGTAAGTATGAAATACAGGATTTATCAGCTGGAAGGACCTTTAGAGACACACTGCTTAATTTACAGATGAAGAAACCAAAGTTCAAATAACGCAGACATACTCAGATTTCCTAGGCAAATAGTACAGGTGAACTCAAACCAAGCTCTCCTGACTTAAGTCTGCTATAAGCCACCAGACGTCCAGAAGCTATAAGAAAGCTGGCAAATCACCAGCCTAGAGAAGGCCCCGGGGGCCCATGGAACCCACAGCTGCACCTGGACCTGTAACTTTCTTGTCTAGACTTAAAAGTGGAAGCCCAACGCCCACGCACCTGCTGTACTGCTGAGATATTGCACATGCATACCTGCTTGTGTAAGCACGCATCCACATGCACACACACACGTGCAAAAAGCCACCCTTGCAACTTCTATGCAATAGAGCTTGACATAACCAAGTAAGCAAGTCCCTAGCCATCCTGCAGATGTACTATGTGACAATTTCCTGGCCACCCCACAGACATAGATACCATCTATATAGGGCAAAGAGCCATATCCAACATAAACAAACCTGTGTAGAAGGACTTCCATGTCCTTTTCCAGTTAATCAACCCGGTGCCATGATTAGCTCCCTGTATCTGGCCCTAAGTACAAAATACTACAATCATTATGGATGAGACTATAATGTGACCCTGTTCTCCCAACCACACGTTAAATAATATACTTGCTCACTGTAAACACTTTCTGAAACTTGGCTCCTACCTGCCTAAGGAGAGTGTGTGACTAAACCTACCACCTCCCTCCACCACATCTATATCATCCTGGCCCTGTGCCCATTTATACTGTCATGTCCTCAAAACAAAAAGCCTCTAAGTATATAAGTGTGTTTCTGCTATATTTAGGCTTTATCTATCTGCACCATGTGCTACATGGACACCTTGTTCCATCCTAGTGACGCAATGCATGTCTGTCTCCTGCAACCCCGAGGACACTATTTCTAACACCATCTTCATCCATCTGGAAATACTGGTGGTCACCAGATCAGCCATCACTTACTTATCCCATGTTTCCTATACTTGATCCTGTCCTAGGAATTCTATTACAATCAGGCATGACTAGGCTACAAGGTGGCAAAGCTAAAGGAAGTCTGTACAGCATGGCTTTACTCACGGAAAGGCACCAGGAGAGAGGATTTCTGCACTACCCTTTAGGTCAGAGTCACCTTCTCATCTTCTCCTCCACCAGAGGTGAATAACCACTATTTATCTGAGCACAGGCAAAGGCAGGGCACGCCATCACGGTGATCTGGCCTTCCTCGGGACCACAGGCACCTTGCATCTGCTGAGCCCATCCACACACGTCTTTCAAGACAAAGTTCCGAGTCACCCCAATAACACAGAGTATGACAGAGTATCTCCCTTGGGGCCCCTTAACACCCCAGCTCTTGTTCACTTCTAGCCACCAGACAGCTGTATTTCAAAGATACGCCCTCCTCCCATCACGCTGCCTTTTCTTTGAACCGATGTCGAGTGCCATGTGTGTTCTTGAGGACCATGCTTCCTGGATTTTCTAGCAGCGTCTGTTTCAAATATTCTGACTTACACTACAAAACACCAAAATGCTCTTGAGGTTACAATACTTTTGTGTTTATACTGTATCACCTATATTGCTGCTCACCTTAGGAAAATACCCTCCAAGTCAATAGATATGTTCTCATTTTGATTTAGAAAATAAGACCATCACATTGATGTACGCCTTTATTTACTGTTTGACATGATTGCCTCCAAAGCTACGAGATATAAAAATGATAGTGGCTTTCTGGACCACTAAATGCTAAGCCCTGTATTCTGTCCACTTCAGGAAAGCCTCACCATCCTGTGAAAACTGTAATGAATGTCTTCTATCTATTCCCCAATTTCTGAAATGCCACGTCATCCACTGCAGACCCTGTAGACCTCGTAGACCCTTGTCAACAGGCTTTCGCAGAACATCATTAGTGGTCATGCTGACATACACCCAAGTCCATCCTTGGCCCATAATGTGTGAGTGACATGTGTCCTTAACACAGACCCTGAGGGTGGCCCTGTTCTGATCCACCTCACAGACGCTCTAAATGATCAGCTCTTATTCACTCCACAGGCATGGTGAGTGACTCAGCCTGTCCACACCAGACGCTGTAAGTCACCTGTTTGGGGCTACACCACTACACTTGGGCAACCTGCCCCTGCTCAACTTATGACCCTGTGAGTAACCCCGTTCTTGTCCACACCATGACTGACCACTCCAGACACACAGATGAAACACTCCTGACCACTCCACAGACACTGTGCTTAATGTGGTCACAGACAGCCTCAGACAGACCATGTGACAGGCAGCCATTTGCTCTATGGACCCCTAATACATGAAGATTCTTGACTGTACTTAGAATCACTGTATTCTTTTGGTAGGAGGGATTCCTTTGCACACCCCCTGACTTCTCTCTTTTCCCCATCAGGATAATGATATGCATCCCTCCTGCAGGACAGTCTCACTCAGAATTGGAACTCCACACAGACCCCAGACCCTCAAGGACCCCCCACAGTAGACATGGCTTCAGTTTCAGGCCCACGGATTGGTTAACCAATGATCCCCATTTTGCCGGAGCCTAAGCTAGGAGCTAGTTCACACTCCAGGTGTCCATAAAACAGGAAGTCTGAGAAACAGGCTGCCTAGGGAGCTGGTTAGCTAGCAGCTGGGATTTCTGAGCAGGCCAAAGATGCAAGACCTTGGAATGCAGTCGGGGAGCAAAAGAGGGAAGAAGAGAGAAAAGAAAGTCATCCCCCCCTCCCTGGTCTGTTTGACACACCCTCCCCCTCAATCTGACAGAGTCCCGGCCAGAGTCCACTGCTAGGCAGACAGGAGGCAAGTCTCACTTGGGAATTCAAGATCCAGGGAGGGAGAAAGGACTGAGCTCTGAAATCGAGTGGCGTCAGGACTAGCTCTCCAAGACCGTCTTGCCAGAAGGCAAAGATAAATTTTGCTCAGAACTAGAACTTGGAACAGTGTACCAGCCCCCGCCCCTGCCACCAACTCTAAACAGCCCCCTCCCGCCTCCCCACGTTTAGATGGCAATGCTGTGATTGCCACGAAACTTTGGAAGTACGCCCCAAGAATGGGAAGTAGGGTGGAGGGCAGGGCAGGGGTCATTTTCACAGGTTCAAGCGCTCGGGCTAACAGGGGAGAGGTGGGCACTGACACAGCCACGGTATGCAAATCCACAGGAAGATAAATGAAGGCAGGCCCAGGCCGGGTTCGGGAAAAGGAGACGATAAAACATCTCTAGGGAGGGAATGCGTCCACCAAGGGCATCTCAATTATTTCCTATTATAGGGGCTCGTTTTCCCCCCGGGGCCTAGACTTTGAGGGAGGAGCCCTGATGACTGGCCCGGGGAGCATCTGGGGGGCAGGGTGCCCATTTCCAAGGCGGGGAGCAGGCCGGAAGCAAACTTTTCGGACAAGAGCTTTCCTCCAGCCTCCCTCCCCCCGGGCCCAGGTACGCAGCCGCGCGCCCCGAGCTCTGCCCAGCTGCTCGGCCCCCCACGGCGGGAGCCTGCGCCGGGCCCGGCGGGCCCCAGGGGAAGGCCGCGACTCGGGCCCCTCCGGCCCTGCCAGCCCGCCGCCGGGGCCGGGGGCTGCGAGCGGGGCGGGCACCCACCTGGCCGGCGTCACATGCCGTCTGGGCCGAGAGCGCCCCGCGGGTCCCGGCGCCGGCCGGCCGCCCCAGCGCGCAGGCCCTGGCCCCCAGCGCCCCGCCGGTCGGGAGGGAGGGATCTGCGCTCCTCGGAAGTTTCAGGTGAGGAAACCCGGACACACCTTCCCGGGGAGGGGCAGGGCGCGGCGGCGCCGGGGCCCCATTGGCGCGCAGGCGGCGCCCGCGTCAGCGCGGGGCAGGGGCGGCGGCGGGCCGGCCCGGGCGCCCGGGGAGAGCGGCCTCGCCCGCGGCCGCGTGCGTCCCGGAGCCCCGCCTGGCTGGCCCCGCCTGCGGGGCTGCAGGCCTTCCCCGGAGCCCGACTCCGGCCCCGGCTGAGGTGCCCTGTGTTGCCGGTTCTCTTGGGGCTGGTCTGGGTCTCTGACAGCCTGAGTGTCTGGGTGTGGGTGTAGCCGCGCCTTTACATCTTCCGACCTCAATGTCAGCTTCTCCCCCTCGGTGTCTCCCGGTCTCTCCCTCTGGGGGAAGGGTGTGTCCTGCTCGCTCTCTCTGGGTGTCCCTAAAGGGCCATCTCTTAGGGCCTAGGAATGTGCATCTCTAAAACAGCATGCCCAGGCTTTTCCTCTGTGTATTAACTGTTTGCTTCTGTATTTCTAAGTTCGTTATAGGATGATTATCTATCTTGGGGTCTGTGTTCTTCTGTGTTTTTTTTTCCAGAACCTGGGTGGTGTGTTTATTTAAGTATCTAAGCAGAGGTCTCAGGCCTGTGTGTTTCCTTATGCCTGTATTATTTTCTGCATCTTTGAGGGAAACCTTGAGTCCTGTTGGTCTCTGAGGCCAAGTCGGTCTATCTTTATGCCTCTCCACAGACTTCAAAGAATGCCAAAATGTTCCATGGTGCAGCCACACACACACAGTAGGGATCCCTCACCTAGGAGACAGGGGATCTTCATGTGTTCATTTTAGTCAGATCAGCCCCCAACCCCACTCATTACTCAAGGGGTTTCCATGGCGCTGTATATCACAAACACTCTTAATGGGCTCCCTGGCTGTCCTGTTCTTGGGAATGCTGTGATCTGTAAGCCCAAGCAGCTAGTCGGTTAGACCATTTCCAGATGACTGTGCCCATTGGCTGCTGCACTGATCCTAGCTAATAAGGCCTACCAGGTTTTGAAAGGGGCTTCAGAATAGAATGTCATTAAGGCAGAACAGTCTCGTCTCCATAAGTCCTGAAACCTCTGTGCTCAAAGAATGTGCTACTTGGCCACCTTACTCTGAGCAATTAAGCCCTAAACAGTTCAACAGTCTTCGCCTGACTCTTAAGATGTCGTGGAAGGTGTGGGAGCCCTGGGGAAAACCAGGACAAGGAGTTGGGTATGGAAGGGCAGGCCTAGCAGGTGGCCTAAGTTCAGCAAGATGAGACTGGGGAAAGCAGTAGCAAAAAGTTTAAGTTAGAACTGTCTCCAGAGAGAACTTAGTCCAGAGCAGAAGAGTTCTGATTTCTAATGGGCGAGCCACGTTCGAAAACTTCCAGTCCTTGGACAGAGGTTGCCAGTCTCTGCTGTTGCCACACTGCCTGCTGGGAGTGCCCCCTAGACCAGCCTGCCTGTTCGGTCTGCTCCCCTCTGGCGTCACCTGGCTCTCCTTGCTTACAGCTGTCTCCTTGCTTTCTCTGAATGCCAGGTCTCCTGGACTAAACCTTCTCTTGGTCAGCCAGCTCTGACCTATTGGCGTTTTTGTTTTTTTAAGTCAGCGCCCTTGATGCAGTGACCTCAGGGCTTTTGTCTAGAGAGTTAAGCATGCAAGGCTAGTCCTGATTTTCCCTATTAGTAGTAAGATGTGGGAAAGCTGACGCCCATCACCTGGGGGGCTGGCTCTTCCCACAGAGCGCCACTGCTGCAGGATGTGTGCCCCCAGGGACTGTGTAGCCCTGCAGGCTCCCCTCCCTTCACTGCGGAAACTACGCTTCTCCTCGATGTTTTCCTCTTTTTCATTTTTTGATGCTTGGCTATTGGTGCCTGGGCTTCTTAATCAGCCCTGACATCCTGTCCCAAAATGTTGATATTTTATCTGGGGCTATACTTCCTCTGTAAAGGGCTGGAGAGGAGAGAGAATGGTACTGTGCAAAGAGGATGGGATTTAGATGCAGATGGGGATGGATCTGAATGCTGCCTTCACCACTTACTTAATATGAAAGTTCAGCATATTAATCTTTCTGTGCTTCATTTCCTAATGTCTTACATGGGGATAATACTACTTAATACCTGCTTCACTGGGTGGCTGTGGTGATTCATAAGGTAATACACAGAAATCACCTTTGTTACAAATGCAGGAGGTGACTGATGTGGGTTATTTTCTTTTCCTAACATAGTTACACATGTTGAATGAATACGTTTACAGTAACAAGGTGATAAGGGTCAGGAAAGGGAAACAGAATTTTTAAAAGTTATTTTAAAATGAGAGTTGTATTAGGTGGTGTAGAAAAAGAATAGATTCTGGAATCTGGGGACATCTGAATCGGAGACAGTGCCTTTGAGATCCAGCCGTGGCAGGAGAAGGACAGAGAACTGTCCTGTATGGTTCTAAGTACTGGGACTGAAGGAATTAGCGACCTTTTTTTGAAGCAGAAACTCATGAGCGTTATCCCTGGGGCTGTCACCATCCTGATCAGATGTCCATCCCGTGTTGCCGGCTGCATGTCTCCCACTTGGTTAACTCTGACTCTCAGCTGACCCAGCACTGGTCCTTTGATCCCGTGACCCACCGTGGACCCTTTTAAATGGATTTTAACTCAATTCTTTTCTGAACCTGCCTGACCATGGTCTCTCCATCTTTCCCCTTTAATGGCTGCCCTGACTGGGCCACTGTGGTCCTTAGCTACTCTATTCCATTCTGATGAGTATGTTTTTCCTTTTTATCCTTGGTTTCCCTTTATTTCTCTCCTCAACCTTTGCACATTGGCTGTAGCCTGAATGGAGCGCTGTTCAAGCTATAAATGCTAACTGCCTCGTTCATTTTTTAAAATTCATTTAGTCAATATGCATTTTTAGAAACCAGACCTACAGAGTCCAAGTCTCTGCCGGCAAGGAGCCCTCAGTCTAATCAAGAAGGGAAACACGTAGCAAATAATGATAGCTGAATGTGATTAAATATTATGGTAAGATCTACACAACATGCAGTGGTAGCTTTCAGGAGAGAGCACTGCTTCAGGAGTAAGAGAAGGCTTAATGGATATGGTGGCGTTTGGGCTGACTTTCTCAAAAAGGTACCCTGTTACTGATGGAGAAGAGGATGGAGGAAAGGCTGACCAAGAACAAAAACAGAAGCCTGAGCACTTTCTGTTCAGGGAAGGGCACAGAGTGTGGGCTTAACCTGAGGTGTGGGGAAGAAATGGCAGAGAAGAAAAAACAATAGTAATTAAATAAGGTGATGCATATGCTAATTAGCTTGATGGGGATGACCATATCCCAGTGTATATGTGTATTGAAACATCAGTTGTACACCTTAAATTTATACAGTTTTCATTTGTTAATTGTCTCAGTAAAACTTAACAAAGTCCTTTAGAAAAGCCCCATCTCTGGAAGTATAAAGTCCAAATTCTGTAGCTTCCAAGCATGCATGGCCTATGAGCATGTTATAAAGAAGTACATGTATATAGTTCATAAATAAATAAAGCACTGATTTGGGGGGATTCTTATTGATTATTTTTTATTGAGGCCAGGATAAAAGGTGTTTTAAAACCACTGCTGTAAATCAGAGTGTCTCTATTGTCACCAGACATTCAGATCAGCAAGATGCCATCTCCCAATCATTCTGCTAGACACCAACCTGCAGAAGTGAAACCACATAGGTTTTGGGCAACAGCAAATTCATACAACTTGCATGGCCTGCAAGCCCTTTCATGATCTGGTTGCCTGACTTCACATTCTCCCTAGGTCTCTAGAGGCCTCGGAAATTTCTCCTATAGGTTTATTTTTTACTTGGGTGCATATATCTTAGGAAAATACATATGCCTCTGCATCTTATTCCGTTGACATCTCCAGAATGTCTCATGTCTGAGAATGACGACGCCGTTCCGCCGAGTAGTTGCAGCTCTGGTAACTGCCAGCAGCCATAAGGAGACAGCAGGGTCCTATCCTACATTGCAGGAAGTGCTGTTATTCAGGTTGTCCTGCCTTTTTTTGAGTGTTTGGAATCAGACGTTTCAGAAGTTCTCCCACCCAAAATTCTTAGACAATAAGGATGGGGGAGGAGATGATGCATCTTCATAGAGACTAAGTTGATGAAGTCCATTTAGTGCAGTTCTGGCTCTATGACACTGGTTCCCAAACCTGGAAAGTCAACAAAATCTCCAGGAAAGGTAGTTTTGTTTGCTGTTGTTTGTCTTGAAGTGTCTCATGCAATTATGATGAGGACCCTGACACAAAAGCAGTGATTCCTCACCAAAGGCTTTCTTTCATTGTAATCACCTGGTGAGTTGTGTGAATATACTGTTGCCCGAAACCTATGGGGTTTCGCTTCTATAGGCTGGGGCCTAACAGAATGATTGGGAGATCACGCCTTGCTGATCTGGATGTCTGGTGATAATGGAGACCCTCTGATTTACAGCAGTGGTTTTAAAACATCTTTCATCCTGCCTTCTACCAATGAAAAATATTCCAAAAAACATCCCCAATATATGAGTATGTTGTTTATTTATAAACTGTGTCTATGGAATATGTAAAAACACATGTTTAAAAGTAATGAGATTAAAATAAATGTAATGAAGAGGTCTAATAATTTCATCCCATTTCTCAATGGACCACCAAGCAAGCATCTTACTGTGAGAATGGTTCTTTCTCTAGTTCCTTAATGGGACCACAACTCTTATTTAAGAGTTTATAGTCTCAGGTAGCTGTCTGGGAGCAGAACCATCTCCCCCAACCCAACCAAGCTACTCTTACTCAATTGTTTACTTCACTTAGTCAGTCAACAGACATTTATTGTGTTCCCACTATGTGCACAGCATTGGCGAGGGGCCATCCAGTCCTTAAGGAGCTTATATTGTGCCGCACATAGACATTAAATAAGTGATTAATCATTATGTCCTTATAATTTTAATAGGTGCTAAAAAGTATATATATATAGCCTAAAAGGATGACCTCATCTGGAGAGTTAGAGAAATCAGTAGTTTGGAAGTAATAGGTCAGCTGAACTCTGAAGGATGAATGGAGGTGAGCTAGGCAAAGAGGATGGGAAACAGGGGGGTCCAGGAGGAGGTGAAGCCCTTGGAAACCCAGAGGCAAGGAAGTCATTCCAGGAACTGAATGAAAGCTAGAGTGTTTCAGATCTAGAAGGCAGGGTGGAGGTGCCCTGGCACAACATGAATCTGAGGATGTGAGCTGAGACCAGAGTCATGTGGGTCCAGGTGACCCCATGAGGGATTTTGGTCTTGAGGGTAAGGGAAGCCAGTGAAGGATTTAGAGCAAGCCACAGGGCCAAATTCTACTCTATAAATATACGTACATATTCTCCTAGAAGAAGCTGGTAAACATGCATTATATATATTTTTTGTATTTTATCTTTTTCAGACTAAAACCTCGTAGTACTGAAAGAATGAGTTTGGTCTTTGTGTATTGCCTGTCCTTGGGACCCATTAATAAAAGGCAATAACTGAGAACAGTGTAGTTATTTTGAAAACAGAAAGGATCTTGGTTCCACCCTTACAGGTCACACACTTTCCTTTTTGCCAATAGAAAGTCACTGACGTTATCCCCAATCTGAAGTTTTTGATGTCATTTTTGAAGTGACCTGTTGCAGCTAGCAAAGTCCCCAGTGACTGTCCTAAGGTACAGGTGTCTGTCTTGCACCCTCATCCATATTAACCCATTCTTCTTCCAAACTGCAGCCCTGACCCCTAGCTGCGCAGCAGGCTTCCTGTCCTACTCCTAACAGAAGAGGGTCCCGTTGCCTCATGCCCCTAGGCTTCCACTTGTCTGCCCTCACCTCCCTTTGGGTATAGACAGGTTGTGGTAGCAGAAGAAAGAGGGAGTGGCCAGCCATGTATCTCTGTGTCAAAGTTTTGCTAGCTAAGGCACAGAATGGGAGACACAGAAATGGAGACAAGAATAAAGGCGACATAAAGGGAGATGCCATTTGCTTTGGCAGAAACATTCTTCTATTTCCCTAGGGTACAAACATTCCTGCCTCCAAGACTCCCTTAAAGCAGGAACATTGAACACATTAAAGCCATAGAAGCAGAATATTAAAGAGAAAACCAAGTTAGGAATACAGTTCAATCCCATTTATTTAGAGATGATCAAAGGGTTTCAGAAAGGTCAACTTTTAAGATCATCCTAGATCCTAGGTAGTGACCAACTGGAGTTCGCATCCTTCCAATTAGTCAGGCTACCAACCTAAGTTATGGAGCATTTAATTTAAATCTAAAGTAACTCATGATACCATTACTATGCATAAATTCAAGGTAGAATGCTCACTGTTGTGGGACACACAAAAGCAATTACCACATGGTCTCTGTCTGAAAAGACCTTGGAAAATTTAGATGGAAATGGTAGAAGAGTATTCTAAAGCAACCTCTGAGAAGTCGAAAGCAAGGGAAAAATAATGGTGCCAAGGAAATTCACAAGAAGGTATGATTACTGTGGGCCAGAGGGGTAAGGAAACATGTCACTGTAGAGGTGAGTCTTGGCTGCCCCTGGTAGAAAGTGTGGGTGGGTGTGGGAGATCCGTGTCCATGACTGTTGACACTCTCTGCCACTCCTTAACATCCAGGTGCCAGCCCAGACACACATACCTGACAGTGGCAAGAGCAGCATTTTGGAAAAGGAGGGGCTGAACAGTGAGCATGAAGCCTTGAGACCTCAGCTCGGGAATGTGCAGGGAGCAGGGGGAGGAAGGCATTACTGCCTGAACAGCCTTCATCCTTTGGACTCAGATCGAACTCTGCCAGCAGGTCTTTTTGCACAGTGTGTGTCTTTGACAGATTCACTTAAGTACACACAGATCTGGTCCCCGTTGGAAGTATGTGTTGGATTTCTAATTCCTGAGTGTGAGTTTTCTGCTCGGAGAAGCTATAGCACCATCTTGTGGAAATAAATAGGTCATAAGACTTTTGGTTCTGAATAGCAGTCAAAAAATCAATCTTGAAACCCATGCTTGGCTCTAAATCATTTTTGAAATACACGCTGTATGAGTAACAAAAGGTTTCTCGTACATTCTAAATCTCTCATGGCTGGATTGGCAGCTTTCCATCAGGCACACTTTCACTCTCAGAATAATCACACTTAACTTAGGATCCAATATTCTCCCCGTCTCAGACTTGTTTCTTTTAGGCTGTGGGATCTCGGGTTGGAGTTTTAACCATGTCCCAAGGGATCCTGTCTTTTTTAAATTTAGCAAAGCAACTCTAAATCTCTAACAAGAATAAAGGAAAATAACGGAGGAAACACTGGCTACCACAGTTCTCTCTGGCTCCCCTGGAGTAGTTGAGAGATGAGATCCCTGAATCTTTAAGAAGCTAACAGACGGCAAGGGGGAGCTCAGAGAATTCATTGCTGCCAGGAAGTTTCAGCATCATTTCCTGGAGATTTTATTGGGTCCACAAAACAATAATTCCCAGGAATATGTTTCATTTTGAGATGTAAATTTATTGAATCATTGAGTAACTAATAAGACTTTTAAATGCGAGTATTCTATTATTCTCCAGGAGAGGGGGGAAAATGCCCAGCCTTCTCAATCTTCCTTCACCCCTGCTTGGTCTGCATTAAGTATGGAATTGGCCTTCCTGTGAAGGTTGAGAATTTCCAAAGGTTGCCCTCCGAACAGTCTCAGGCTTCATCAGAGCTTAAAGTTAGAGTGAATTTTGAAGAATTTTAAAAAATCTCTTGTAACTTTTTCAAAATATATTTCTTGAAAAAGTTACACACTAACATGTTTCAAAATTGTAAAAATACAAAAGCTTTCCTTTCACACATGTTCCCCAGTTAGCCAGTTCCCTTCCCTGGTCACACAGTGTTCCAAGTTGTTTGTGAAATACTTCCAAAAATATTCTGTGTTTATAGGAAATACTTAACAGCAATGGTAGCCCACAATATAGTCCAGAACTTGCATTTCTTACTTTAAAATATAGATTGAAGATTGTTCCATAATATTGGAGCCATAAGGAGCCTCCTTGCTCATATTTCAGCTGTTTGATATTCTGTTGAATGGATGCAGCCCGATTAGTTTCACCCGTCTCCCTCTGGGTGGTTTCAAGCAGCTGGGCAGTACCAATGATACGCAACAAGCAACCTTTACTCTGTTACTGTGCACACGTGCCAGTTCACCTGCAGGCTCCTTCCCAGAAGTAGCATTGCTGGGTCAAATGGTACGTGCTGTGGTAATTTTAGGAGACGTTGGCAATTGTTCTCCAGGGAAGTCATTCATACAAAATGCCAGTAGGGTACCACACCCCATACTCTCACTATGTGCCTTTAAAACTTCTTGTTTTTTTGCCAGTCTGATAAATAAAAATGGTATTTTAGTGTACTTACTGCTATTTTCATGTTATGAATTTGATTGTATGAACTCATTTCTCACAAGGCTTGGTCACCTAGTCAGTTCTCTTTCTCCAAAGCTACATTGGTAGATACACTGATTTTTTTTTTAATTTAGTGTTTTGAATAAGTAAAATGGTTAAAATTTTCAGCAGGTTTCAAAAGTATTCACTGACATTCTCCCTTCCCTTGCTGACCCCACTGATGGATGTGCCATCGTGCTAGAGAAACTTAAGCTTCAGAGCCCCTCCCGAAAGCTCCTCCCAAGGCCCTGAATAATTCTGCAGTCATAAATTCACATTCTTTTTCTTGAACAAGCTGCCCAAATTTTTAGAAGCTTCAGATCTGGATATCCTCTTGTCTGCCACTACCATCCCAGTTTCCAGTCTCTCTGCTTGATTTCTTAAGCATCCCTCCAGAATTATTTTATGCACATGTAAGCACATACAAATACAGATTATCCACTTAGGCTTATTTTCCCAACGCAACTTGGAGATTTTTCCAAATAAGATATGGAGAACATCCATATTGATTTTTGATTGCTTGTTGGTAATTGCATGGCATTCCATTGTAAGGAGGTACTGCTCTTTATTTAATCACCCCTCTGAGTAGAACTTAGTGTATATTTGTTTTGTTTTGCTTTTGCCATTTTCTTAAGTCTTCTGGCAGGTTTCAGAGGCTTAAATGGTAGCTTAAAATATGGGGTGGTGATAGATTTCAGAAGAGGTAGGATTAAAATAACTGGAATTTGCCGGGGGAGCCCCAACCCTCCTTATTCCCCACCCTATTTAGGTATCCAGGGCTCTAACTTATCAAACAGGTCTCCTGGTGCCTGCTGGCATGGGCATGGCCATCTGCATGCTAAGTTTCTCTACAATCATGAAACAAAAGATTGTCTTGCTAAAGGAATTCTGAGTATCTGAAGGCAGGAGAGAGAGATCATTTTAAGCCTAGGATGCCTCTAGAATCATACTGGATAGACATTGGCTTCATAAAAGGGCAGCTAGACATGAGGTCATATTACTCTCTCGGTGGCATTGCTACAGCCCACAAAAGGGTTCCCACTGCACACACACTAGCAATGTGTTCTGCTGGATCTGGTGCAGAGGGGTTGAACAACCCAGCCATGGAGGGCTGGATGTCTTCTGCATGCTAGAAGATTCCATCACTGAGTATTTTGACTTTTTACCACTTCAGTCATTACTTCCTTTCTGCTTTTCTGGTTCAATGCAAACACCATGGACACATCATTTTGGGTAGCTGGAAATGCAGCCTTTCCATTTTCCATGCCCGTCTTAAAGTATCAGCTGCCCAATCTCCCATCACAACCTACTTTCTGGGAAGAAAGGATCATAAACCTGTCTAATTTGGTTACCCCAAATGTAACCCTTTTGCCCAGTTTTATCTTTTGTTCAGACACTCTCCTTTGCCTCTTCACTGGTATCTTCCCTAGAGCTGAAATGTAACGGGTTTTAGTCAGAGTACCTTTCAAACCCTTATCTCTTTTACAAGGGGTCAGGTTAAAAACTACACAGAGAAAGTAGGGGAGGAGAACAGAAAGAAGGCGAGAGAACTGATGAATCTCTATGCTGCAGGACAAGAATGATATTTAGTACTGTTACAACCCAGGTTTGAACTACACAGATCCACTTATGTGTGGATTTTTCTCAATAAATATATTGGAAAAAATTTTGGAGACTGGACATAATCTGAAAAAGTATTTCCTTTTCTCTAGTTACATTATTCTAAGAATACGGTATATAACACATATAACATACAAAATATGTGTTAATAAATTGTTTATGCCATTGCTAAGGCTTCCAGTCAATAGTAGGCTACTAGCAGCTAAGATTTTAAAGAGTCAAAAGTAATACATGGATTTTCAACTGTGTGGAGTCAGTGCCCCTCCCACTTTGTTCAAGGGTCAACTGTACTTTACAGTTTAAAAAGTGTTGACATGCATATTACCCTTTTCGGAGCTCACAACATGCCACTGGAACCCAGAGAGGTTGTGGTATCTTACCATCTTATAGATGGGGGAATACAAGGACCATATGATGGTGGCACACCTCAAGCTAGGTCTGCAGGATTCCCCACTGCATTGTAATTTGATGGTTCAGCATTGGGTCCCTCAGGAAGCAATCTGGGGAGCCGTAGCTGTTTAGAATTTCTATATGGAAGTGGGGCCCCAGGGGGTTGTCTCGTAGCTCTATTTGGATGGTAGTTCACATAAAATTGAAAAAAGAATCTATTGTATATATCAGGGGGACTGCTGCTGATGGGGATCTGTGGAGGAGGTTCCATCTGTCTGTTCCGCCTCTTCTACCTCCATGGCTCTAGAGTTTCACTGCTGTCCTGCCGAGCCAGAGAACAGAAACTCAGAGCCACTGAGTACTTGTGGCAGACTGCTAGATGTTTACTAAAAGTGTTTCCTCTTATTCCCAGGTATGTATAGGGATCACATTTCCCAGACTTCCTTGCATTTTTGTATGAGCTCATCATGACCAAGTTTTAGCCAATAGGAAGTGAGCGGAAATGCCAGATCCACTTTTAGGCCAGGTCCACCAAAACCCCCTTGCTTCTTCTCCTGACAACACATATGACCTTGGGAACCACTGGAGGTGATGGTGACCTATGAAGTACAAGGACCCGGGTCCCTAAATAGCTAATTGACGGCCAGCTGCTTGCTAGTCAAGAATACCTGCTCTGAACAAGAAAAGATTATGTTAAAAAAAAAACCTCAGTACAATTAAAAACAGTCTAACAAAAGCTAAATGATAACAATTGTTGCTTATTTAATCCTGGGTTAAACCACAGTGTGTCAGCAAATGTGGCCTAATATAGATTTGAGAGCCAGAGAATCAAGAAGAGATCAAAATTAAGTACATTAATGAATTTTTCTTTTCCTTTTTTAAAATTGTAATACTAACATGTGTTTACTTAAAAATCTTCTATTAATGTGGTATTATTTGCCATAATACACTTTCCCCTTTGAGAGTCTTCTTTAACCCTTTAATGTTTATATTTTGAACATTTTCATGTGCCTTAATATATGTCTGTACAGACACACACATACACATATAGATAGCATTTTCTCTACATGAATGAGAAAATGCTATATTAATATGACTTCCCTTTATCATTTATTTTATGAGAATCTTCTCTGGACAGTAGATAGAGAAAACTTACTTTAATAGTTGTATAATATTCCATAGGATAGATTTATAATGTTTTACTGAGCCCCACTATTGAAGGATATTAGTTTGTAATGTTTTACAATGTAAATGTAAGAAATGACTATTACAAATAATACATCAATTTAAAATAAATTTATATGTATACAGTTTGCACGTGTCTATGTGAAATTTCTGTAGAATATTTTCCTAGAATTGGTATTGCTGCATCAAGCGGTATACAAATTTTAATTTTTGAAGATATATTCCCAAATTACCAGCAAATTTATTTATATTTCTGCCAAGACTATGGAGAAATATGCATTTGCCCACAAGCTGAGCAACACTATAAAATAGCAATCTTTCACTTTTTGCCTATTTGATGGGCCAAAAATGGTATCTCGGGCTTAAAAACATTCATTTCTCTTAATACCGGGGAGACTGTACATCTCTCATCCCATTCGCAAGTGGTTTTTACTTGTTTTACTATTCATGGGTCATTTGTGTCTACTTATCTAGGTTATTTTTGCCCATGAAAAACTGGTCATATATTACTATTTTGTTCATAGTATACATATTGATAACTCCGTTAGTTATATCTTTGTCTTTTTCTTAAAATGAATTTTCAAAATATTCAGGCTGATTTTCTTGCTTCTTATTTAGCTAAAGACAAAGATTCCCCAAATCTAGGCTATGGAGAGGCCGTACGCTTCGTGGTTATGGGTGTGCTCTTTGGTGTCACCCTGACCTGGATATGTCAGGCTGTGTCACATGCTTGCTTATAATCATTGGAAGGATCTTACTATCTCTACGCCTGTTCTCCTTTTTAAAAAGTCAGTGTAACAAAAGTACTAAACACATAGAATTGTCATGAAATTTAGACATATATTAGACAATAATGCATGTATCAGTACAATGCCTGACAGTAAGCTAATAAATACTAAATATTAAAATTGTTATTTTCAGGGAGGGCAATACAGATACAGAATCAGAGATTTAAGTTTTTTCCAGGTCCCAGATCCTTTCCCAGGGAGAGTTACTCTTAATAAGACCCAAGAAGGCTAATAAAACCTACTTTTCTTAAAGTGAGCATTTCACTGTATATTTCAGCCAGCCTTATGCAATTTCCATTTCCCACAGCACTAAAATACTCAACTCATGTTTTAACTCAGCAGTTACTACTGGGAAAGCGAAAATGCAAATTCCAGTGAAATGTGAGGAAACCAACAAAGACAGAGAATCAGAAAATAAGGAAGAACCTTAAATAGTTCAACTTTTCATTTTATAGATGAGGGAACTGAAGGCCAGTGGAGTTAAGCAACTTTTCTAAGGTCACACAGTAAATTAGCAGGGGATCCAAGACGAGAGCCCAGCTATTCCGGCTCCAAACCAGCCCTCTGGTGACCAAATCATGATGTACTCAAGTATCCACCCCTTCTTGGGACCCAACGTGATTTTAAAAATTAAAAACAGACACAGGTTGAAAAAAGACAGATCAAAATGAGCCAATGCTATTCAAAGTCGGTCAAGAAAGCAAGGAGTATGAGACACTCCCTGCTGGCCTAGAAACTCATCATGCATTCCAATCCTCCTTCCGTGTTTGTCTCCTCTCAACATCCCATATTTAACAGATGGTACTTTACAGTCACAGCAAGGAGCACACAGCAGTCCTGCCGGTCAGTGGTTGGCAATTCCTGGTCCACGTGCCAAAGATACTGCAAGTGCCAATTTCAGGTAGCAAGTCAAACAGCTACAGATTCCCATCCCTATCATTTCCAGTAGTTACTCCCAAAATTGTCTCCACCCTCTTGCCACAGTTTTCAAGGGCAACACCCCACACGGCTCCCCACCTGGCATCGGCACCACGCTGGCCTTCAAGAACCACAGGCTTGGCAATACGGCACACTGCTTTGAGAAGCCAGTGACCACTGCTCCTCAGGGTAGAAACAGTAAACCTTCCCAGCATTTTTTATATTAAGGGCTAAATTTCTTCCCTAGCTTTTTTTCCTGTCTTCTCTGTGGCCTTCCAGCAATAACGTATTCTTGTTAGTAGTCTCCATCACATAAAAAATACACTAAAAGCAAGAATTGGATAAATCTAATGGACAGTAAGATGTCTAACAAGAAAATGATGGGTAATGTCATGCCCGTAAATAATGGGCAAAAATTTGGACCTGATGGCTGTTTATTCATTCAGAGTTGATTGAGTCTATACTGTGAATAGTCCTAATGCCAACCACTAGCGTTATGAGTATTAGTAGATGTTCCACAGAAGAGTTCCCTGTTAATTTAAAGCCAGACTGCCTGGTCTTGCATTATGTTTCCACAAGTGAATGAATTATGTGACCTTGGACAAATTAATTAACTTCTCTAAACTTCATTTTCTTCATGGTTACATAAGAATAATGATCATACCCACTCCACAGATTTGACATGGACTATACTCAAGCATTTTACATAGCGTCTACTGCACAGTAAGTGATGAATAATTATCAGCTACAATTACATTTCTACTCTACTATAATTCACAATTTGAGGTATTGAAAGAAGGTTGGAAATTAGAAGATAACTCAACATGGAAATTTTGAAGTGAGGCTAATGGATAAAGGGTCCTTTATTTTACCAAGTGTTTTGTGGGTGGTCACTACACGTTCGGACTGTTAAGATTTTGAGGTGAAGAGATGAACCAATTCTTGTCTTTCCCCTTGTGGAGAGATGATACATAATTGAGAAATGTACTTCCTGGTTAAAGATTATAAAATGTAAGAAATAAAAAAAAATCTAGAAAAAAAAAAGAACATGAAATCTGAATTCCTTCCCCTTAGGTAAGGTCCCCCATATTTTCTCAGCGGATGGGCCAGGGGCAGGTTCAAAGGGAGACAGACTCCCCTTGGGGTCTTTGCCAGTCACTCACAGAGGCCCTGAGCGGGGCCTGTGGCCCAGCACCCCCGGGAGGCTGTTCCCTCTGAGGCTGAGTGGCCTGTGCCACAGGAGCCATGAGGACAAAGGGGAGGGTGACTCTCGCCCCAGTGCTCTTCCGGACGGAAGGCTAGCCTTGGGACCGGGCTCAAAAGTTTAGCACCCTGACTGTATTAGAATAATTTCTGACCTAATGTTAGTAACAATAGTAATATCATATCTTTGCCTAGCACTTTAAGTCTTCATAACGCGTCCATTCGCATCTCTGCTGTTTGAGGTTTCAGCAGTCCTGGGGGGCAACCTGGGCATAACTTAAGGATGAGGGCCTGCAATTCAGGCAGTGGAAGGGATTTCCCTGGGAGGGGCACAGCCAGCAAGTGGCAGGGTCGGGACTAGGCCCCAGGGCTGTAGCCACCAGTCTCGTGTGCACAAGGTCTTGGGCTTCCTGGGTGCCTAGGTCGACCCCAGGGGAGCCCGGCACACCGAGATAAGGGTCCACACCAGCGGCTCCCTCAGCATGGCTTCTATTCCGTGCAGTTCTCTGGGGTTCCGCCTTGTACCAAGAGAGGTTTTTGCCCTTGAGACCACCCCTGGAATTATAGCTCTTCACTGTTCGTCCTGCCATCGGACGGCATTCCCCCAAATGCTGCTATGCAGCATCTGTCATGAAACTGAACAACCGTTTAAAGACTATGTTAGAGAATATTGGAATGACTAATTATACCCAGTTTGGATAAATTGCAAGAATGCTTTTTAATGCTCTTCAACTGGTGACCCATCCATTTAAAACTGCATTGTCAACCTCTCCTTTCCAGTGTTTTCTGTCTCACCGTACTGCCAGTCAGGAGGCTCCGCCCCATCCCTGACCCTTGGGGTCACGGTCCTTCCTTGGCACCTCCCCCTCATTTCACAGTGTAGAGTCGAGCTTCATTCTGTAGCAAAGGCAGCCTCTTTTCTACCTGGGGCCCAATGGCCATCTTTGGCCAAAGTTTGAAAATTTCTTAATCTCTCATCTTCCTATTCCTTCTTCTTCTTCTAGAATGTAATGATTTCTTTGATTTTTTTATATGGCTATGATTATGGGTTTGACAATCAGATCACCTAAGTTTGATCCTGGAGTAGGTACTTAGCTGTAATGCTTTGATTAAATTACTTAATCTCTTTGTGTCTCCCTTTCCTCACCTAAAAATTGGTAATAGTCCCTATCTCATAGGGTTGTTACGAGGATTAAAAAGATAATACTTGTAAGGTGCTTAGAACAGTGCCTCACCACAGTAAGCTCTCCACGAATGGTGTGTGCATGCTTGCCCATGGATGTGCATGAATACATGAGTGGTGTGTGCAAAACTAGAGACGTCTTCATGCTGGGTCTCATCACCACACTGAGTTCTAAACTAAACCTCTCATCTTAATGAGAACAGCCTCCATCCCTACCCTCTCCCTCTGTGCTCCTCTAACACTCCTTTGTGACTGCACCCGAAGAACTCACCCACCAGGACAAAAAGCCTCTCATAAAAAATCTCTGGCTCTCCCAGCTTCCTCATGGCACATCTTAGACTGAGAAGAAATCCACGTTCACCTAACATATCCCATGTTCGGATAGGTTAGTCTTATTCTTAGTTTAATGACATTAAGCATGATGTACTATATTTTCATGTTAAGTAGAGAAGGCTTGGGAGTCAGATCCTTGGGGCATGAGTCTAGCATTTGTCATTTGCTTAGTGTTTGCATCTATAAATGGGATAATGGGAAATGGGTTTGTGATGATGATAAAATGAGGTGATCTCTGTGAAGCAGCAGTCAGTGTGCATGGATGACATGGAGTGATGGTCATGGTAATTATTATTATTAAAGCCCATTTTTTCCATTCAGTTGACTTTGCTTAGGGCTTTTCATCCATTCCCAGCAACTGCCAGTTGGGCTGTAGCACCTGCCAACTCCCCCTAAGTGAAGAGCGTATGTTTATTCAGAGAGAATCATAGATGCTTTTCTTGAGAAGATGAGATGAGTTTAGAAACAAGTGGCTATCAAAAGCCCAGGGCCGACTGGAAAGTGGGTTTTGATGGGTAATTCCCTGAGGTGACAGCTGAATGTGTGTGAATTCACTATCTGACCACAGAAATTATAAGGCAGATTGTAGGATCTCATCAACAAAACCAGTTTTCTGGGCACATAGGAACATTTACTACTTATAAGAAGAAGGACGACTGAGGGGAAACATCCAAATGTGCGTGAGAATGGACAAAGGTATCGATGGGTTGTGGGTCTCTGGTCTGTGGCTGCAGCATTTAAAAAAATTGTTATTGCTCTGCTGTATCTGGTAACACCCACCATGCTGCCATTGCTGAGAAGTCAGAGGTGACGTGTTCATTTTAATCTTTTGGGACCCATCACAGTGGATGAAATAAGTTTTTTCTTCTAGGAATTCTCAACTCACTAAGCAGTTAAATGAAATGAATCATTGAATGAAATACAACAAACAGCACAAGCTCTTGCTTTCTGGGGTAGAAAAGGTGTGCTGTACAGGGTCCCTTGGATAAATCAGTCTCTGATATGAAGAGGGAGACGAGCTTAAGTGTTATTCAGTATCCAAGACTCCAGTGGAACCCCGAGGCTGGTGATCTCACTGTCACTCCAACTGGGAACGACTTTCCGTGCACAGCGCCCTCCTCAGGGCCCCCTTGACCTCTGCGTTCCTCAGGCTGTAGATCAGTGGGTTCAGCATAGGGTTGAAAAGACTGTAAAACAGGGAAAGGATCTTTTGCTGCTCCTCAGGGTGGCGGGATTTGGGGGCCATGTACAGGATAATGGCGCTGCCGAAGAAGAGCCCCACCACGCAGAGGTGGGAGGAGCAGGTGGAGAAGGCCTTTCTGCGGCCCTGCCCGGACTGGATCCTCAGGATGGCACCCAGGATGCGCGTGTAGGACACCAGCACCAAGCAGAGGGGCCCCAGTACGATAAAAATACAGGCGGCAAAGATGACGATTTTGTTGAGCCTGGTGTCAGCACAGGCCAGCTTGAGGACCGACAGGATTTCACAGAAGAAGTGGTTGATTTCATGAGGCCCACAGAAGGGCAGCCTCAGAATGAGAACCACGTGGACCAGGGCCAGGAAGCAGCTAAACACCCAGGTAGTGATGGCCAGGATGGTGCATGCTCTCCAGCTCATGATGATGGAGTAATGTAGGGGGCGGCAGATGGCCACATACCGATCACAGGACATCACCACCAGGAGAAGACTTTCTGTGTGAGCAAAAGTCATGAAGAGAAAGGTCTGTGCCATGCAGCCAGCAAAGGAGATGGGCTTGGCTGGGCGCAGGAGGTTTACCAGCATCTGGGGCACCGTGTTGCAGGCATAGGCTATGTCGACAGCGGCCAGGTGGGAGAGGAAGAAGTACATGGGGGAGCGCAGCCGAGAGTCCAGGGAGACGAGCCCCAGGAGGGCCCCGTTCCCCAGCAGGGTGAGGGCGTAGAGCAGGGAGAAGAGCCCAGAGAGAAGCACCTGAACCCTCGGACCAACACAAAATCCCAGGAGGATGAACTCTGTGACAGAGGTCCGATTTCCCCCCATTTCCCTGTGAAAAATGAAATGGGTAGTTTAGGACTGAATTGTCAAAAATCATCTAGACATAATATTATATATTTGGCCATTTTTAAAAGATAAACTTTTAAATGAATGATCTAGTCACACATCCAGGTAATCGTTTCTGACATCCAGTGTTACAGAAGGGAATCGTGTCACCCATGACAGATTACCTAAAGCCACTGACATTTGGAATGAGAAGAAAGAATGTTGAACCATAGAGGAACTACCTGACCGTGAGAGAGGATTCCCTTGGAGCCACATGCACCGACATTGGTATGAGGGTTTCTGGATGGTTGCAGAAGCAACCATCAGATCTCCAGATAGGAGGATTAGAATGGTCCTAGAAGAGAGAGAAAAGCAGCTTCTTAGTAGAGACATCAACAATGTTGCTTTCTGCAACCTAGAACAGCCTTTGCACTCTATAGTAGCTTCCATACTAGGAGGAGCTGAAAGATCAAAAGCAACTTTTGTGATTGTTGACAGTGCTAAGAAGGAATCAGTGGGTATGCTACATACTGGCTCTAATAAGTCTAGTTCATATGTAAAATACATGTTTTTTATATGTATATGATGAATACAAACCGACAGTTGGCCATTTGGTAATCTACTGACTGATTCAAAGGTACTGAATTACCAAACAATTGTTTTGAATAATAACCCATAAACTCTGTAGGAATTGAGGTTGCGGGGTGCTAGCCAGTGCTCATGTACTGTGAGTCTAGACTTGGAGAGCAGGGGTGTAAATGAGTGCAAGGCCAGGCACTCACACACTCGTGGGAAGGCTGTGGCGAGTAGGTGTGGGTGCCTGGGAAAACATTTCAAGATGCAGTTCCCCAGCACTGTTTGTAACTCACCCCACCTCTGCTCCTATTAAAAGGACAAATCCAGGTGCTCATATAAGTAGGAAAGGCCATACCTGGAATGACAGTGTGTTGGAGGACTATTCGTATGATGGCTTAGCATTTGTATCGGGTACCATGTGAAATTCAAAAACAAAAACTAGCCATTCATTAAAAAATGAACTCTGCCTTATGTCAGCAACACAAAAACTGCTAAATGCTTTACAGACAGCTGATTTAAAATTTTGGCAAAAGACAGTTTAGTGAATTCATCATTTTGCAGATTGCCATAGCAATAAGTTGGCCGTCAGGTATTTGATGCTTCTGTGATTGGTGATGTGCCACATAATAGTTGGCTTGTCCTGGAATCCGGGGTAATGCCATGTGGAATCCAGCGTCTTTCTAGTGCAAACATTTTGTTAGTGTCTTTGCTGCAAAAATCACCTGAGGCTGCCTACTGAACATGTGCCTTCTTGCCTCTGAAGAAAAGTTTCTCCAAGACTGATGCAGGGAAACTGCTGTTGGAGGACCCTGCTCCAGCTGTCGTTCACCCCAGCAGAGATGTTGGTGACATGCTCCCTGAGGAATGTGTAAATAAGAGAAATGGCACTGCCTTTGGAGACGTAAAATGTAAAATCCACTCACAGTGGATGAGAAGAACTGGAGGAGGAAAACAAGATAACCTGAGGTACCATATAGCTGGGGAGTCTAAACTCCCATCAGGGTGCTTTGCTGAATCTCACAGAAGGAGGGGAGGAGGGTCTGACTGTGATTCAGGGAACCCATATGGAACGCTTGTTGGGGGCACTTGCCTAGAGAAAGGCTGAGGAATAAAGAAGGGATGCGATCCATGAGGGCAGGGGTACCCAGCACATCTCAGCGCTGCCAGGGAAGCCTGGCCTGACAGTGTGAGAATGCTGTCCTCCCGACAGGTCTGTGTCTACAGTGCAGATGGCCTGAGTGATCCGTGATCGCTACCCCTAGCTGGTAAGCTTTCCAGTGATCACCTTCTGCTCTGATCCCATGCTCACCAATCAACCATGACCCGTTGCCCTCTTGCATGGATATTTTGACAAAGAGGGAATGTGCTGATCGGCAAAGTACTTGCCAATGTTTTCAGGATAAATGATTCCATTCGGTTATATCTGCAGTTCTTTGTTTGAGTTTGAATAGCGTGATGCAGATGAGAAATGTGTATATTGAACAAAATTTCCAAAGCCAGATCTACAAAGTGAGGAGGAATAGCTCTGCGCAAGAAGACCTCTTTGAAATACAATCTAAGGAACGATTTTCTGAGCAGCTAATTGGAATCCCGAAGGACATCCGTACTAGATCCTCTTCTAGAAACAACGGAAGATTATGTCTTCTAAATAACCATTATCAATAAATTATTACATCACCAAGACACAAATGAATCTAATTGCAATGCTATAAACTCCTAACACATGATCAGGACTTATTTTTTTCAGGATTATATTAAAAATTACTGTCCTAGGACAACCTTTGGAAAACATACAAAGCATATGAAAATATTTAGTTGTGAAAATGCTTTTGAATTCACATCTTACAGAAAGTTAAATCTCTTTATTCAGTTTTCCTTTTGTAACTTCCAAAACGGTTACATAAAGGGAAAAGAAACATTACTTACAAAGTATGAATCTGAAATTTAAAGGAAGAGAAAAGAAAAAGAGAGTCTAATGAGTACATTAAACTTCTTTAAGAACAGTTGCCAAGTGGGCGGAGAGTCTGATTTCTTTTACAGGACTGTGTCATAACACACTCCTTGGAAACAAGAAAGAGATACCCATTTTTATAACTCTGGAACTTAGCAAATGTTTACTGAGTGAAAAAATGAATGAATGAATACACATGAATGAGTGAATGCCTAAATATTGAATTTTTGGACTATCATTGGACTGGGTCTGGAATTTCTGCCTTGTTTAAATCTTGCCTACCATAATCATACCCAATTAAGGACATTCTTCCCAGGGCAAAAGAGAACACTGTCTAAAGTTTGATAAGAATAACTGTAGAATCTCCAAAATGTTTAAGCATTGATCACTTGAAAGACTCTTCTGTTTTCTTCCCTTTTTCCCCCTATGTTTTATTTCATTCTCCATGATATTAAAAGCATCTTACCTAAACTCAAATGGATTTAATTTGCTAAACTAGTGGAAGTGAAAGGAGAAACTAAAAAATATATAAATATATCCCAATTCCAAATATAACATTCAGGCATTGCTTTATGCTGGAAATGATATGTATACGTACAAGTTAGCAACTTAAAAATTGGCAAATTGTTTGATGACTAATAAATTATCTGGTATATCCATGATTTCAGAGTAAAAATCTTAAGACTGAAATTATTTCTCTACACATGAACAAACCTGTTAGTACTAGCAAGGGCTCATGTCTGAAAAAGTAAAATTTAAGATCTTATGAGCTGACAGACTCTTTTCTAATGTTGTGGGCATGAGTCATCCAACATTCCTAAAATAAAAGCTATTTTTAAATTATCACTTCAACAGAAGTATTGGATGGCTTACTTCTAAGTAGTAAGAAATATTCATTACAACTAATGCACTCAGTAGAGCCCTCTATTTTTCTTTTCGTTTGAAATATTTTTAATTTTCTCTTGAGATTTCTTCCTTGACTTATGTGTTTTTTAGAAGGAGGTTGTTTAATCTCCAAGTATTTGGGGATTTTCCAGCTGTTTCTCTGTTATTGATTTCTACTTCAATTCCATATGATTTCTAGTCTTTTAAATTTGTTCATGTGTATTTTATGGCCCAGAATGGGGTCTGTCTTGGTGAATGTTCCATGCGAGCTTCAGAAGAATATGTGTTCTGCTGTTGGTGGTGAAATAGTCTATAGGTGTACGTTAAAATCTGCTGACTTACGGTGTTGTTTAGTTCTGATATGTCCTTACTGATTTTGTCTGCTGTCCATCTCTGATAGAAGGATATTTAAGTCTCCATCTATACTAGTATTTCTCTTTTCAGTTCCATCAGTTTTTGCCTTATGCATTATGATGCTCTGTTGTTAGGCACATACATGTTAAAGATTATGTATTCTTGGAGTATCATTATACAGTGTCCCTCTTTATCACTGGTAACTTTCTTGCTCTGAATCTTCTGTCTCTCTTGGCAGCTGTGTCTCCCCTGTTCCTGTCCCTCACCGTATCATTGTCTCCATTCTGATCTCTTTTTTTCCCTAGTCTCCTTTTTGATATTCTCTCTCGATTTGCAATTTTCCTCATCTCTCTTCTACAATTCCTCATTCTCAAAACCTCGCTTTCTAACCTCCCCAATATGCATCTGTACAGTATTTCTAACATTTGAATAGTTTCTTAGAGGATTTTGATTACATAGAATATCTACATTTGGGTTGTCTTATAATCAACCTTGGAAAACACTATCTTGTAATTCATAATAACAATAATATCGACAACATACTTATGTGGAATATTGAAATATTATCTCTTGATACCATAGTGGCCAATAAGGGTATCTAGTTATACTTCAGAAGTAATTTAATAAGATTATTTAAAATATACCCTTGGATTGAAGAAAGATTTTGATCTAGTCAGTAGTAAAAAGATAATCTACTGGACCATGCATTGTCCCTGAAACATAGTAAATGTGTAAATATTTATTGACTGACTGGATAACAATTTAATTAGATATGAGAAAACAAAACATTAATGACCTCTCCACATTCTGCCATGAGCCAGATTCTCAAGCAAAACAACAAAACAAATCACCAAAAAGACCCCCCCCCAAGACATTTACTATAGTAAAATTACTTTGAGTATATTTCTTAACTTCTCAAGCTCTAGTTTCCTATTTTTTTGAAAGGAGAAAAGTGACACTACATACATCATGAGGTTGCTGTGAAGACTGAGATAATGCATGTGGAGACATGATGTTAGTTAATTCAATTAATTGAGATAATTCATGTAATACATTAATTGAGCACATTCCTACTACACAATCAACACTCAATAACAGATCAATTATTATCCATTTTTAACAGCTTCTTGGATAGCATTTGAATGGATCTAACAAGCATGGCTTGTCTGTGATTTCACAGTAGCCCCTGGAAACCATGTCACTTACAGGCCATTATTCTCTTTAAGTAGGTTTTGCAAAGTCTTTAGTATAGCAATGTAAGTCAACAACATTGTTTGGTGGACAATATGTTATTAAAGGATTGTAAAGCAGCTTTTGGCTTCTGACCTTTTAATATCTCTTGTGGGAAAGTGTATGTTCAATAGAAGAGATATTAGGGATTGAAAAGACCACAACTGTGACAATTCTATCACAAACTGAAGAAATTATCCTTTAGAAAGCAACTTCTTAAAATGTGTTTAATTTTTAACCAAGTTCCATATTGATACACTCTAGTTTATCTCAAGATCCACAAAGGCCTTGTAACTTTTTTAGCATTTAACACAGTTGCATATTTACATTTTTCCTTATTTGTGTGATTGATGTCCATTTTCTCTAATATACAGTAGGCTACCCCCAGGAGAAATATAGGTTTATGTGGTGGCAGTGGAGATGAAGGGAGTTGTAGCTTCACTCCAAGCACAGTGCCTGTTATACAGTAAACTTGTGTTGAATTAATAAATTAATCCAACCATGAAAAAAAAAAAGAAAGCAACTTCTTTCCTTTTGTGCCCTTCCGCACCCACTGCAACCACACACATGCACATAAAACCACAATCACACAGAGGCACAAATGGGCACATTCACTCACATGAGTTCCTGGTTTGGAAACCTCTAGCACTTAAAAGTTTTCAGTGAGTACTTTCTGTATACCTGACAGTGTTCTCCAAGGAGCAGCATAGATTATACATTGTGGTCTTGTTGACCTAAACACAAGGAATGAACTAATGTCAGTCACCTGGAATTGTAAGATTATTCCATAATATATCCCAGTGTTCTCTTTGGCTTAAGAAAATTATTCCATATATATAACCTAAACCTATCACAGGGAAATTTCCTATACTTTTTAGCATCAATGTCCACAAAGTTATTGCTTTCATGCAGCTACTTATCCTTAATATAAAATGAAATAAACCAAATTCTTTACATACTTACATTATTTGTGAACAATTTGTTCAACTCAGTTAGCATTGATTTTTCCTCAAATTATCCCAATAGCAGAATAATGATCAGCCCATATTTAAAGAGGAGAGAATTTCCTGACCTATGCTTAAGAAGAATAGCAGGAATGGAGTAATAGTCAACAAAAGACCAGATGCTACAACATGTCTAAGAGGAACTGATGGTAGAGATAAGGTAACCTGATTAGCTCCCACATTTGAACTCAAGGACCTCAGAAGGGGAGAGCAGCAGAAGGTTGGGCAGAGTCCTGCTTTCTGGAAGCTTCCGTGGGAACCCTCAGAACCTGTTCCTGAGTAAAAATGTGGCAGAGTCATCAGAAAAGGATGTTGTATTCTCTGATGGGCACAAACTAGCTTGCAACTCTGAGGGCTCCCTGGAGGATATGGGCCCTGAGATGTCGTGCATGTCACTTCCACTGGGAAGGAGGGACAAAGGAATTCTCTATTTCTGCTCTCATCCCCAGAAGGATGCACAATTAGGAACCACAGACAGCCAGACAGCCACAGAGCATGCCTGTGAGACCGTATCACTCATCACAGTCCCCAAACGCTCAGCATCATTTGGATTTCATGAATCCCAGCACTGCCCTGGCTCCAAACTCCAATGGCTCAGGTGAGCCTGTAAGGAAGCAGGACCAGGGTGGTGATGAATAAGCTCCTGGCATCAGCCTCTGTAGTTCAGCTTCTCCCAGCTGTAATCTGGGCCCCTAGTGCTGCAGCAGAGGTGGGCAGACAGGCCCCTGAAACATCAGCTGATTGCAAGTAAAGGCGCATGGTGGGGAGGTGCTGGGGAGAGCTGGTTATGGAGGCAGGGGGCAAACTGGGGAGTCCAAGAGGGCCCAGGTGTCCCAGCAGGACTCATTAGAACCTGCCTGAAGGGTAGGATTCTAGGGCACAAGCCATCAAAGTAAGGTGATCTTTGGGAGCATTTTCTAATCTCTGTTCTGAAAGGGATGCTGAAAGATCTATTCCCTCAGGGGAGGAAAGAAGACCCTCTCCAAGGCAGCTTCCCCTAGAAGCCACTGCCTCTCCAGGAGGGTGGAGATAGATGCTGCCCAAGGTGTTCTCATGTTTGTTGACATTTCTCTCTTATACTGGACACAGGAATTCCATATCAAGAATTGTGCAATTTGGACTTCCGGGAAGATGGCGGTGTGAGCAGGGCGGCAGAAATCTCCTCCCAACACTATATTTATCTACGAAAACACAGAAAATACATCTATTCCTAAAAGAGAGACGAGAATACACAGGAAAGCGCACAGCGTGCAGCTACACCCGAGAGGACTCGGCACCCCAAGAGGCGGGTAAGATACGGAGCCGCGACCCGGCGGGACCCGAGCCCTCCCCCACCCCAGCGCACCGGCGGGAGGAGAGGATTCAGAGCCGGGAGGGAGTGGAAGTGCACCCCGCGAAGTAGCCAGCCCCGGTGATCTGCGCGGGGAGCGCTGACCCACATTGCGCAGTGCAGCGGAGATTGGAGAGACAGAGGGGCAGGATCTGAGCGGGGAACGCGCCAGGGTGCTTGCAGCCGGCTCCGGGAAGGAAAAAAAAAGTGCGCGCTTTCCTCAGCGGTCTTAAAGAGACAGGAGCCCAGCGGAGGAGCCGGATCGCCCCAGCACACTCAGCCCAGCAGGCTGGGAGTCCTGGGAGTTTCAGACGCCTTAGCTGGCGACTGAGGAAGCGTAGCCATACTTAACCCTTCTCACTGGGATCAACAGCCTCCTATTCGTTCCCACCCCTGCCAGAGCGATAAAGGGCCCTGCGGAGCGGCACAGTCACAGCTGTGGAATAGTGGGGCAATAGCGCCACCTAGAGCATTCCCACAGAATCTACGTCCGGTGGGCATTTTTTTTGTTTTGTTTTTTTGTTTTGTTTTTTTGTTTTTGTTTTTCTTTTCTTTCTTTTTTTTCTTTTTTTCTCTTTTTTTTTCTTCTCTTTTTAAAGTCTTAAAGAGCCCAGCTGACATACGTGGCAACTATCAGTGACCAAATTATACAGCCATGAAAAGACAGAGGAATATGGTTCAGACCAAAATCAACCAGACAACCCCAGAGAGGGAGTCTGAAGGGATGGAAATGCACAGCCTCCCTGAAAAAGAATTCAGAATAAAAGTCATAACCATGCTGATGGACCTACAGAGAAATGTGCAAGAGCTGAGGGAGGAAGTGAGGGAACTGAGGAAAGACAATACAGAAATCAGACAAGCGATCGACGGGCTTAACAGCAGAATGGATGAGATGCGAGAGACTGTTAATGGAATAGAAAACAGAACAGGAGTACAGAGCAGCTGAGGCAGAGAGAGATAAAAGGATTTCTAGGAATGAAAGAATATTAAGAGAACTGTGTGACCAATCCAAACGGAACAATATTCGCATTATAGGAGTACCAGAGGAAGAAGGGAGAGAAAAAGGGATAGAAAGTGTCTTTGAAGAAATAATTGCTGAAAACTTTCCCTCGCTGGGGAAGGAAGTAGTCTCGCAGTCCACCGAAGCTCATAGATCTCCCAACACAAAGGACCCAAGGAAGACAACACCAAGACACATAATACTTAAGATGGCAAAGATCAAAGATAAAGACAGGGTATTAAAGGCAGCTAGAGAGAGAAAAAAGATCACCTACAAAGGAAAACCCATCAGACTATCATCAGACTTCTCAACAGAAACCTTACAGGCCAGAAGAGAATGGCATGATATATTTAACGAAATGAAACAGAAGGGCCTCGAACCAAGAATATTGTATCCAGCACGATTATCATTTAAATATGATGGAGGGATTAAACAATTTCCAGATAAATGAAAGTTAAGAGAATTTGCGTCTCATAAACCACCACTACAGGATATCTTAAATGGACTGCTCTAGATGGAAGAACACCTAAGGCTAAAAAGATGTCACCAGAGGGAAAAAAACCATAGCAAAGAAAGCAGACCATCCAAATACTAACTAAAGGCAAAGATAAAACACCTATTATAGAAAGAATGGAGGAGGAGGAATAAGAAGGGAGAGAAAGAAAGAAACATCAGACTGTGTTTACAATAACTTTACAAGAAAGTTAAGTTAGATTGTTAGATAGTAAAGAAGCAACCCTTGAACCCTTGGTAACCACGAATCTAAAGCCAGCAATGGCAATAAGTACATACCTATCAATAATCACCCTAAATGTAAATGGACTGAATGCACCAATCAAAAGACACAGAGTAACAGAATGGATAAAAAAGCAAGACCCATCTATATGCTGCCTACAAGAAACTCACCTCAAATCCAAAGATATACACAGACTAAAAATGAAGGGATGGAAAAAGATATTTCATGCAAACAACAAGGAGAAAAAAGAAGGTGTTGCAGTACTTGTATCAGACAAAATAGACTTCAAAACGAAGAAAGTAGCAAAAGATAAAGAAGGACATTACATAATGATAAAGGGGTCAGTCCAACAAGAAGATATAACCATTATAAGTATATATGCACCAACACAGGAGTGCCAGCATATGTGAGACAAGTACTAACAGAATTAAAGGAGGAAATAGACAGCAATGCATTCATCTTAGGAGACTTCAACACACCACTCACTCCAGAGGACAGATCAACCAGACAGAAAATAATTAAAGACATAGAGGCACTGAACAACACACTAGAACAGATGGACCTAACAGACATCTACAGAACTCTACACCCAAAAGCAACAGGTTACACATTCTTCTCAAGTGTACATGGAACATTTTCCAGAATAGACCACATACTAGGC